>CM034157.1:397991332-398591332 GCA_019776745.2 Taxus chinensis | reverse complement strand
GATAACCCCCATTTTAGGTAATATATCATGCCATAATGACTAGTCAGCCTCATATTTATCCATTAATTCATGGGTTTTTTCCACCTTTTCAAAGATATGGGAATACCTTTTTACAAATTATATGATTATAAATTCACTTCTAGAAACTAAATCATTCTCCCATTGAATAGTAGCCTCCCCTCTTTCACTCAAATCACTTACTCTCTTGATATTATAACTAGTGATCTTTGGGATCTCAATTCATCCTTCTTGGTGAGTTCTAGTCAATTTTATAATGAAGTTAGATAGTGCCTCATTCTTGGCCTTCAAATCCCTTTTTGTTTCTTTGAAATCATTAATCTTTTTGAATTATCCTACTACCAAAGAAAAATCATGCTTCATTTCTTCAATAGAAGGATTACCTAGTGAGACCCTAGAGAACTATAAACATAATGGGGATTCTTCTACTTGGGTAAAATTAGCTTTCGGAGTTACAATATCTATAAACCTTTCTCCTTTATTATTTAGGGATTTCCTAGAGATGACATTTTCCATTTTAGGTGATCTTTCTAGAGTGAGGAGATGCTAGACTTTAAAAATCATCATTATCCAAGTGTATTTCCACCTTCTTCATCTTAAGGAGAGTACTGCTGATCCATTATCTTATAGGAGACTCATGTTCATCAAGTGGTTAAAGAAAAGGAGTCTCTTGTACAATCATAAGGGACCTGGAAGAAGATGATGACATTGACATACCTTCCAAAACTGCAAAAATTGGTTCCTTCTGAACACTTAGTTCCATAGGTCCACCCTGAATTTAAAATCCTTCTGTAGATCCAAACTGATCCCTTATTTCTTCACCTTCTACATTTTTTTGTCATTAACTCTCTTTTCTTCTTGCATTGATTCTTTATTCATCCTTTTACCAGGAACAAGAATTGTTTCACTAAGTCCTTGAGAGATAGCTTTAGTCATGGGAATGCAAGATTCAGATATTCCTACATCTGCTCTAATGTCATGGGGTACTGCTGCAACTGTGAAATCTACAATTGCTTCATGTGTTACCTATACTATAATCTCCACAACATGAGGTGGCAGAGTTGAAGTTATTTCTATGGTAAATTGAAGTTATTTCTATGGTGGTATCAACATGATGTTGTGGAGTAGTTCAAGCATCAAGTATAGGAACTTTCATGAGGGGGGTTGTTCCTTGGTGGGTGAGGTAACCATAATTGTCGAAATAGCATGGGTTACCATCATAGATATAGGTTTCTCAATAGGTAAAGTTGTGGGAGACTGAGTGATAGTAGATAAGATAATATGAACATCAAGATTCATTACCTGTTTAGGGGTTTTCACGTTCTCTAAATCAACCCATTTAGCAATTTTAGTTATTTTTCTCTTTCTAAGCTAGACCTACTTCTCCTCCTTTGATTCTTACAGGTCAGGTCTCTTCGAAGTAGTTTCCATCACTTTATCTTTTCCCTTAGCTCCTGAATTAGATGCTAGAACAATCTATAAGGGACTAACATGGACAATATGACCTTCAACCATACCTTCCTGAAGCACCTCTCTACTTCTTATTACTTCTTAGAGAAGGAGAGTTCTGAATTTTATATCCTGAGCACCTACATCACCTGTTATTGGTAATGATTCTAAATTCTTAATATTTTGTATCCATGAAACCTCTCTAGTGGCATAAATCCTGCAAAATGGATGAAGAACATCATCAGTGAGTTGGATGTTCCTATATTCTCTCAATAGTGGGGTCTGGTCATAACTTATATCCACTCCTTTGTAAAATCGCCACCTTATGGAAATTTGGATGGGATGGGCAGTCTTCTCCTGATTATATTTCTTCTCATTGAGGTTCCAATTAACTCTTGGAAAAGGTTGAGAGGAAATTTTCTCTTGGATGTATTCTTCACGAATTATATTACCACCCTCTTCTAATCTTCCAGGGGTTTGGATGACCCCAAAATCACTCATCTAGAAAAAATTCATGCTTGATTATTCTCTTCGTTTGACTTCTCTTTCATCTTCAAAGTTCATCCAAAAATCCTCATAATTGGTTTTTTCTCAACCTTAGTGGGTGCAATACTTTTTAAGATATGCTTTATATCATAATGTTTTCTATCTTCAAATCTATCTATCATGCATTTATTCATCTCTCCTTCCAACATTTTTTCTTTCTAGATATTCAGACAAGTATAATGTCCTATGACTATGGGAAATTTTATTGGAGACATTACATGTTTAAGACCACCATGATATTGGAATCTAGTGTTAATAGAGATTGAGGATTGGTGGGAAACACATCTTGATATATTAAGTAAAACAAGGCAAAGAGAATTAAAGGATATTATTAAGGAACCAAAACTTACTTGTTTGAAGAATATGAAGAAACATTTCAGTCTCAATTTCCACACTTATTGTGGCATTACATTTTAGAACACACAAAAAAAACATATTGGTCATGTTTACACTTGATGGAACTAGTCGACCTGGACTCACAATGAAAATTTTCCAGATATGATCTCATATCTTGAAAAGACACCTTTGGGAAGATTACATATCTGCATATGGTATTAAATGACACTAGATTTTTATGATTAAAAATTGGTAAAACTTAAACCATTAAACTTTCTTTTTTATTTCACAAGAAGATTCAAATTTCTAGATGAAAAGCTAGATGAAGATTTCTCAAACAGGAGATCACTGATGTAAAATAGATCACTTTGGCTAGTGGTTTAAGAATGTAATCCAAAGCACTGATAAGCCCACTTTAGGGGACATGAACTAACGATGATGCCGTACGTAAATAGTGGAGACTCTAAGAGACATAACTATTCAAATATGATGGTGTGATGGTTAGAGAAGAATAAATAGGATGAACATCCTGAAGAAAAGAAAGACCAAACACATTATATAACTGAAAAAAAACATATTAAGAGAATTAGATGAATTAATAACTAACTAAACAGTAAAACTAGTGAGGAAATAAAAATAGAATGCTAGGATAGTTTCAGAGAAGGAGATAGATTTTAAAAATAGAAAAATAGATATTAGAAAGGGAGGAAATGATCAAGAAACTAAATGAAAGAAAAGAAAATTTAAACAAAGTTAATAAAATAGGAAAGAAAGATAAGCCCACTCTAAGTGGAAGCCAACATATAGCTACCCTAGAAATGGAGGTATATAGTTAATGTCTTACTATCATTCCTAGACAAGGTGGAGACTAACAAGTTTTAGTTACTCATAGATTCCCACGTGACAATTTCCATTAGATAATAAAATACAACACTCAATATCACAAAAAGAAAAATTAATGAAGGATTTACAAGAGTTAGTAGATATAATGGAACCAGGATTTGAACAAATGTTAGGAGAAGAAGAATGGGAAAATTTAAAGGATGAAATTCCTCTACCATGGTTGATATCCTTGATGACTTCTATAATCAAAGTTGCAATCATTGGTATGTGATTCTTGTTTGAATACGATGTACTCTTATAAACTAAGTAATCATGTTTTTTGTAGATGATATGTTATCTTCTAAAAATGGATAAAATCATGCAATAAAAATTATGAATTTAAAATGAAGTATTTCATTCCTTATTTATGTTGAATGTTCACTGCATGTGGATGGAAGAAATAAATTCAATCTAAACTCGTTCTTAGCCTATTTTACATTTGAACTTGTGCTTCAGTCTATTTGTTTTATGATGCGGGATTATCATACCTTGGATCAATTTTAGTGATCCAAGGCATGCTTTCGATTCTATGATGTTTAGGTAATGTAAATCTAAAAATGTCATTTCTATTCATCACAAAAGGTAATATTGATGATTAGTTTTGGGACCTAATTTAATCCAAGTTCATATGATTATTATCTTATCCTAAGTTTAAGCTAAGGTGATTTTATTATTGTGGTTGATTATTTGGAAGGCGGTAATCATAAGTCTAGATACTAGTTATTCTAAGACTAAATAAGACATTATACCTAAGGACCGAAGCCTTATTTATAAGATAATATTATTTTAACCTAGCCTAAGGGAATTCAGCTATCCTAAAGGAGATGGCGTGGATGGAAAGTTGATAGGTGTTAGTTGCACCATTTTCTAAGGCATTTAAAAGGTTTGAATGTGTCATTAAATATGCAGTTATTGCCAATTTTGGTCAATAGATGAAAACTAATGGGGAATGCTGATTTGTCAACTTTACTAAATTCATTCGAATGAAGTTCTAATTTTTAGTTTTAACCAAAAAGGAGTTGGAAATGGCGAGAATGTAGGAAAGGACTTTGTCAGTCCTATTGCAATTAATGTTCTCAACCAAAGTGAAAACCCCATGGGAAATAGAGAAGGTTAGAGGAATAGACGGTTTTTTGTTTTTACTGTTTCATTTGGTTTTTTGGAGCTTTGAAGATCTACATGCGGTTTTTCATTCTTTCGAACCATGAGTTTGAATATATGCATGTTTAATCTCACCTTTCATGGTGGTAATTGTTGGAGATAGATAAGAAGGCTTTGTCGGCTAAGTATAGATATTCATATAAGATATATATATGTACTTTTTCTCATGATTATTTTGTAAATTTCCTATATTAGTACTTCCATGATTACAACTATTAAGACACTGTGCATAAAGCCGGATAGTCTCTGAATTTCTAAGGTCATAAGGAAGTCAAACCGTCCTTCTCTCGTTATGAGAAGAATAGGAAAAGTCAAAAAGATGAATCATCTCTTCCAAGTAGTAGAAAAGGAGTACGAGAGTTCAAAATTAGGGGAGTCTTATAGCTTTTTTTAATGTAATATGTATTTTGGTTCCATGAGTTGGATCCGTTGAAGTTGTTAGGAATAGGTTAGTCGATCCGTGATTCAAGGGATGTAATTTGTTTTCCTTCAACCAAGATGGGAATTGTAACTAATGGATAGATGGAATTCTAAGAATCATAAATAGCTACTGTTCTACGAAAATAATGATGCTTGTTTTGTTGAGAGTTTATGTCTATAATATTTAGAATACTTCTTCATTCCTATGGATGTAACTAGCCTAAGCAGTAATTGTAATCAATCTAAGGAACCTTAACGAAATAACATAATGAATCCACTCCCTTTAAGTCATCCATCTCGCAGTGATTAGAAGGTCTTGGTGACTCATGCGCAACCCGGACTACAACTGTAACATGTCATGAAGGGTATTCAGGAACCTCTGCTAATAATGGTTTGATTTGTGGGACCGTCAACATCATGTTGAGATGGCTTCCAGGTAAAAGAGATGTTGAGAGATGGTTGGATACGAAGATTGAAGAATTTTTAGAGGACGAATATCAAGCAACGAGGATCCCAAAAGACACAATTTTGCATATACACCTATATGGGGAAATTTATGAGAAATTTTGTTGCGAATTTCCAGAGAAACTAGCTGCATGGTTAAGCCGGTTGGAACACTTAGTTTGGAGACACCGAGCGAGGGAGGACTTTGTGTGGACCAAAGAGAGAGTTGTGGAATTACGAGACTTAAATATAGATTGGACAAGGGACATAGATTACCAGTGTCGAACTACTCTAGACGGATACGTAACATAATTTGCTACGCACGGATTGATCTCTTTTTATTATACGTAGGACGAATTCATCCAAGGAATTAGGGGTATATTTCTGGAGAAAGTACCCACGATGCTGAAAATTTTAGCATTGGAAAAAGCTATTGTCCAGATACCATGCAACATGGAGTAGTCGACCGGTGCTATGGGGATGTAGGGGAAATAGTGCGGAAAAGGCCTGAGAAGGAATCAGTAAGTAGAAAACAGAAGGAGGAGAGGGAAAATATAAAGTTGAAAGAAAGTTTACAGTGGGAACTAAGACAACGAAGATGATGGGGAGTAATCAACTCCGGAAGTATGACTGCACAATTAGCAGTAGGTAGAGGTAGAATAGGAGAGATAAGACAAACGAAGAGATCCAAAGGGAATCTAAGGATAGAAGAAAGTGAAACCGAGGCTTTGGAAGATTCCAAAGAAGCAGGAGGAGTATAAGAAGAAGACAGTGTGAATGAGGAGAAAGCTGAAGAAGAGTGCGCAGACAAAGTGCACAGGGAAGCCAAAGAGTTCGTAGAAGTAGAAAGAAAGAAAGTTGAAGAGACTAATGCCAAGAAGATAGTAGAGGTAGAGCGTAGAGGTAGAGAATTTTTAGTGGCTGAGCAGTTAGATTTGGAGTTGTTGAAAGAATTTTCTACACAAGTATCAAACTTGTTTCCCAACACTAAAGAACAACTTCAAGAAGATAAGACCGCATGAATCGTAGCCGAAGAGATTCTAACTCTTGGATGGAGAGGCAAAGAGTTACTAACAAAAGAACCATTAGATTTGGAGCAAATAGTTAATTATGCGACAGAGATATTGAGACTCTTCTCCCTTGAACCGCAAGAGGCCCCAACCACAAATAGATTCCCCAGTTGTACCCCTTAAGCCCCCACGCTATCTACAGAAAAGGAGAGTGTGCTCAACAATGTGGTAGAAGAAGAAGTAGAGGAAGAGGTAGAGGAAGAAAGTAGTTATAAGTGGTGAGGAAGCCAATTTTTCTCAGAGTACGAACAACGAGAACAAAACTGCTCCCAATCAGAACCCAGTGGCAAGGAGAATAGTGCAGAGGGAAGTGAAGAATCTGTGAAACCCCGTGTGGTGTGGAGGAGCTATAGCTCGGAAAATAATAGTTGGTAAGCCAAACGCGCATGGGAAGCATTATTAGGAGGAGGACCTCCAGGAGGAAGTTCTCCACCCAGGGACATAAACCCCACACCAAAAAAATTAGAATCTGAAGAAGAAGATATGACGTAGTATGCATACCAAAGCTTAAGGTTGTATGATGGTGCTATGGATCCAGAACACTATCTGCTGACCTGCGATATGAAATGGAGCACACGTAGCATCGTAGATGAGAACTGAAAGAAGGTAGAATTGATAAGTGCTCTACATGGAAGGTTTCTAGAGTTTATGTGAAAACTCAGGCCCGTGAGAAAAAGTGAGAGATGCCCTGCTGACATAATTCAAAAGGGGAAAATGTGAAAGTCAATCCACTCCGGACTTAAAGGAGATCAAACAGTGACGCAATGAATCAGTCCTTTAATACGACCATAGGTTCTTTGAAGTAATAAATAAGTTGAATTTCACGTTTGAAGAACCAAACAAAGTCGCTTCGTTCGTGGAAGGTCTGCGCGACCAAATTTAATACAAAGTCTACTGCGATTGAGGTTGATATTCATGTATAAAAGATTACAGATAGAGACGACATTAACATAGGGCATAAGCATACAAACCCAAGATTGGACCTACTCCTGCAAAATATGGATGAGATGCAGGAAAGTAAAAAGGCCAAATTTTCGGTCTGGTGCACAAAATGTAATCCAGAGGGGCATTCCAGAACCGAATGCCCATGAAGGCGATCCCAAGGTATGACAAAATTTTGTAATATTTGTAAGGTATTTGGCCATCCTATGCATGGTTGTCATTTCGTGCAATAGTATATAAAACAGCAAGTCAGTTTATACTGATCCGTTTATAAGTCCACTACCCATGAAAAAAAGGATTTCCGGGCATTACAAGATGTCCAGGATGAGTTCAGCTGAAATTTGTTTTTTATTCAAGTGCAGATAGCTGCGTAGCAGAAAACTATGACCCAAGATGTGGAAATGGCCACAGCTTCACCTCAAAGAACACCGTGGAGTGCACCTCCTTTACCTCAGCATACCAACGCATGGACTCAGCCCATCCCTACATCATCCCAACCATGGAATATACCCGGACCACCATAGTTCGGAGGTTAGAATGCACAACCACATGGTTAGTTGAATATGCCTCTTACGTAACCAAATATCAGTCAGGTCCCTCCTACAGGTAGTTGGGTACTGTCTTCTCCTAGTCAGCAATCTGGATGGAATGCCACACCTACACTTTTTCCTTACCAGAATCTGCAATGGGGACCCCCTCCTATCCCAAATGCATATGGGAACTATCCTGCACAGCCGTATCAGCTGGGAGAATTCCCACCTCAAGGAAACACCGCGAGGCAGTAGAACAGGCCGAGGGGATTTCAGCCTAGACCCCCATTACATGCTACATGTTTGGGATTCCAAACCACGTAGCAAGAAACTACCCTATGAATCTAGTAAGAGAAGCTTATTCTGCATACTATAGGGTGTCCAAAGACCACAATACAGAAGATTTTCCAGTACTAGAAAGGAAGCGCCAGGAGAAGTAGGTGTGTAATGTAAAAATGGTAAATGCTTATCCAAAAGATGAGGGGATTTTACTGGCAGTAACTCATGCACAGAGAAGCGAGTAGGGGCTAGAACCTCCAGAACTGCCTAGGGACCTGAAGATCAGGAAACTGACGGAGGACCGATATCCAGCTGGAAACAAGGTGAAGAATGTATTAGAGGATGTGGTGGGTGTGTTTAAAGAAATCCACGGAGAAGCAGGGAAAGGGGAGAATCCCAGTGGAACGAAGGCCATCTTTACGAGTGGATAATGTGGATTATAAAATAGGATGGGATCTTGTCTACACTCCAAGATATCCTAAAGGTAATCACATGTCTGCACAATGAATATATCTCTCAAAACATGGTCATTCTTCTCAAAGGCTTAATCAAGTGCGTAACAGATGGACCTCCTCACACAGACAAAATGGTCTGGTATGTCAAAACTAAAAATCCTTGGGATGTAGACACTAGACTGAATATTGTTCTAGGAGGCTATGCCATTATGGATGTAGTATTTGATTTTTGGATCACAGTTAATATGATGCCACGGTCCACCTGGGAAGCCACCGGCGGACCTGCTTTGAAATATAGTCCTGTGACTCTTAGCCTTGCAAATTATGGGAAGGTGAAACCTATTGGCCGACAAGAGAACATAGAGATCAAGGTAGGAGAACTGTCCTTATATGGATATTTTGAAATTATAGACATGAACACAACGGAAATGCACTACACTGTGTTGATTGGGAAGAAATGCGCCTATGATGGAAGAATGACCATTAACACCATATCAAACACCATAGAGGCTCAGATGGAGGACAAGATAATAGTGATCCTGTTAAACCATAGCGAGGCATGGCGATAGACCATACCCAAGGAGCCAGACTCTCCCTACCCCTACGAAGAATGTAGTTGGTTTTAAGTGGGTCAGTTCCATGATGAAGAATGAAGATTGCAGCCACCGAGACCCTGCACCCAAAACTTAAATAGCAGACCGAGGAGTCCATATGGGTCTGCACACAACCCTATAATCCTTTCCTAGAGATTAGAGAAAGAAAAGAGGTAAAGTCCCCTACCAAGTAAGATATCATAAGAATATATGTTGTTGACACTTTCATGCAAGACTACAGTGAGCCCAATAAAGATAATCATTTCCCATGGGAGACGAGGCCCACTATTAGCAAGGACTCTGATGTAGACCTTTGTAAATGGATGCACAGAGACCACAAACTCAAACCTATGTGCATGGTATTTACTTCTGATAGGCAGGTGCCTCAATATTCAGGGATTGACAGCTTGAATAACTTCCTAATCAGATTTCAAGAACATGTGCCAGAAGTTCAAACTAGGAGAAGCACAATGGACTACACCATGAAGGGAATATTAAGCTATTGGTGGGAAACACACAAGGATGAAATACTAAAATGGGGAAAGATAGTAAGAGCTCTGCGAGCCAGATTTGTGTTGTTGGAACAGTTCACCCAAGAATGGCCAAAATTTGAGGTGGGGCAGTGTCCTGAAATTCACCTGAGCCGGTGTACAGAAGCATGAAATCAAAAGGAGATTGATCCGCTACTATGCCCACCAATATTCCATTACACCTTGAAACCCCTAGCAAAGGTACGGTATTGTCATTAGGAAAGGCGTAGGGAAACCAAGGGATGGGGGTGTATACAACAAGAGTTTTCCCAGAAGTTTATGTTTGAAGACAACAACCCATTGGTGGAGGAAGATTTGAAGTAGCTAAGAATGTTTTTGATATGTGGCACCATCCATGAAGAAGAATACAAAAGTGAGAATTCCTTGGCCGTAGATGTGCAGTACAAATACACAGGAAAATGACATAATAAGGAATCTAACACTTACACAGAGGAGTATCAGCTGTGTCGGAGGGTAGAAGGCGAAGAGGAGGATCCTGAGGAGGAAGATGATGAAGATTTTGAATTAGCAGGCATGTTTGAGCCTTAAAATATTCCTCAGCTTCCAGAAAAAGTCGAACCTGAAGCATAGTTGCGCAATCTTAACATTTAAGAACAAGAAGGAGAGCGTAGAGTAGAACAAACCCTTGATAAGGGGAATGTGAATATGTACACAGAACTTGTGCACACTAGAAAGGAGGAGATTGGGATAGAGGGAGTCTCAAAATTGGCCACCATAGGAGACTACTGGACATAAGAACATGTGTTTAAGATTGTCCAGTTGTTACATGATTACGAGGATATATTTCCAACCAAATTCAGAGAAATCAAGGGAGTAGACCCCTCGTTGGGAGAAATGCACATTGAGTTGAAAGAGTGTGCAAGGCCAGTAAAGAAGAGACCCTACAGGCTAAACCCAACCATGAAGGAAAAAGTAAAACATGAACTGGAGCGAATGATATAAGTAGGTCTTATCTATCTGGTGGAAAAGTCAGCTTTAGTCAGCCAAGTGGTGATCCACCCAAAAAGACCGGAGAAATCAGAATTGGCAGGGACTATAGAGCACTAAATGACACCTATGTCAATGATCCATTCCCCACTCCATTCATTGATGAAATCATGGAAGTTGTAGCGGGACATGAAGTGTATTCTTTCATAGATGGGTTCAATGGATACCATCATATTCCTATTGCGCAAGAAGACTAGTCCAAGACAACATTTTCTACATAATGGGGATCCTTTGCATAAAAATTCATGCCATTCGGTGTAAAAAATGCACCTGCAGTATTCTCCAGGGCCGTGGTAAGTGCTTTCAGTGATTTCATTCATGACTTCCTAGAAGTATACTTACATAATTGGGTTTTGTTTTCACTATTTAAAGAACACTTGTCAAAGGTAAGGCTGATGATGGAATGATCTAGAGCGCTACACCTTACATTAAACTTGAAGAAATGTTTGTTATTCAAAACCTTTAGAGTGCTACAAGGCCATGTGGTGTGTAAGGACAAGATTCTAGTAGACCAGGCTAAAATTGCAGTAATCAAAGGCCTGAAGCCACCCACAAAACAATCAGAAATAAGAGCATTTTTGGGTCAGACGGGGTACTACATGAAATTTATCAGGGGATACGCAGCAGTGGCAGCCCCAATAGAGAAACTACTATATAAAGGTGTCCCATTCTGTTGGGACCAGGAATACCAGGAATCATTTACGTAGCTAAAAGAAAAGCCAGTCGGCTCTCTAAGTCTAGTATTCCCTGACTGAAGCCAAACCTTTCATGTCCATGTAGATGCCTCCAGTTATGTAATGGGGGTAGTGCTTGCACAACCAGGAGAAGGGGACTTGGATCACCCCATACACTTTGTAGGAAGAAAACTCTCTAAAGTTGAACAGAGCTACACTACCACAAAGAGAGAAGCACTGGTAATGGTATACACATTACAGAAATTCTGGAACTACCTCTTAGCAACCCCATTTGATTTCTTCACAGATCATCAGGCCTTAAAATATTTGGTAAATAAGCCACTATTGGGAGGATGGATATCCAGATGGGTGATGTTGTTTCAGGAATACAAATTCAAGATAAATGTTAAGCCAGGAAGGGAGTACGTGGGGCCAGATCACCTGAGAAGGATCCAGAAAGGAGAAGAGGTAGAGGAACTAAATGAAAATTCCCCCACTGTGCACTTATTTTGGGTCCAAACCATTCTTGAACAAATGGAGGAAATTTCCCATTTTCTTCAACAAGGGGTTTTACCAGAGCACTACATAAAGAGTGAAAAGAAATAGTTGGTGGCTAGAGAACTTCCTTTCACTATAATCAATGGATTCCTATATAAGATGGGCAAAGACGAGGTGTTGTGTAGAGTATCTTTGGAGCATGAAAGGCCGGTCATTCTGAGGGAGGCACATGAAGGAATAGCAAGAGGTCATTTTACAGGAGAATACAACAAGAAAAATACTACAAAGTGGCATTTGGTGGCCCACATTATTTCAAGATGTGTAGAGGATGGCAAAGAACTGTGATATCTATTAGAGGATTGGGAAGCCTAATAACAGGGATGAAATGCCACTTAACCCATTCCTGGTAGAACAACCATATGAAAAATGGGGGATAGACTTCATGGGACCCATAAAACCTCCCTCTAAAAAATCTGGTGCACGATATATAATCATAGCCACCAATTATTTTACCAAATGGGTGGAAGCATCAGCCACTCCAAATTATCTAACAAGGGATACGACCAAGTTCCTGTATGAAAAGATCATCACTAGGTTTAGATGTCCATTAAATATGATAAGCGATAAGGGTACACACTTTCTAAACAACACTTTCAAGATTCTGATAGGAGAGTTCATGATTACGCACCACAAAATCACCCCTACCATCCCCAAGCAAATAGATAAGATGAGTCCACTAACAAGGTAATTGAAATACTGCTAACCAAGATTTGTAATGTGCAGAGGAATGATTAGGAGGATAAGATTCTTACAGTTATGTGGGCTTATCGAACCAACTATAAGAGAAGTAAAAGACATACCCCTTTTCAGTTGGTCTATGGGATGGAAGTAATCATGCCTATGGAGTTTGTGGCTCCAATCCTATGTGTTGTATTAGATACATAGATGGGGGACTAGGAATCAATCCGAGAACAAATGTTAGATCTAAGTAGAATGGAAGAGACCAGAATGGTGGCCAGTTGGGAACAAGAAGCATAAAAGCACAACCAAAAAGCATGGCATGACAAAAATGTGCGCAAGAAGAAATTTCATACATGACAGAAAGTGTTAATCTATGAAACTAGGTTTTGTGCGCACCCAAGAACCTCAAAGTCAGAGGGAAAGGGCCTTATGAGATTCATCACATCACGCACTAGGGAAAAATAGTGTTAAGAGATCTTCAAGGGAATGTGCTGCTTGAGAGGATCAATGGATGTAGGTTGAGACCCTGCAATTAGGATCTACACAATGAAACATAAGGTGATGCAGAGGAATACGCAGGTTAGAAGTAGGATTTCCCATTTTCAGTTGTGTGGTAGAATAGTTGAGTGTGGTAGCATAGAAGAATGTAGAGTAGGAGAAACCAAGAGAATAAGTAGCATGAAAGAAAGCTAGAGAGGTAGAATAGAGGCAAGACATTCAAAAGAAAGATAGTGCGTAGAAGAACCAACTTGAAAGAGGGAATATAAAAAGGATGAAAAACATGAAACATTAAATAAGTCTGGGAAACATGCGCAAGAAAAATAAGGTTAAGTAGACAAAATCTCAAGGGAAGGGAGGCTAATGGAAAATGACTATAAGAATTTACGGTCGAGGAAAGGTGTAGAGGGAAAAAAGGAGATTTGGGTGTGAATCAAGGCAAAGAGGAGAAAAAGATCAATGGCTAAAATGGAAGTAAATACATGATCCAATCAACAACAGATAAAATTGATCTTAATGACCAGATTTAGAAAGCTATAAAAGGAGATCATGAAGTAATTGGGAACTTACGCTATTTTGGTAATTTTCAAACTAAGCACTCAATTACTATCTACAAACTACCAATCGAGTGTAAGAAAGAGAAAACCTAGGAAAGCAAGAAGAAGAGAAGTAGAAAAGAAAACTGCACAATTGCAGATAAGGAGGAACGAAGGAAAGCTATCCAATCGCAAGAAAGAATAACAAACCCATTCAATAAGGAAATTGGAGGAAGAGCCGGAGAAATCATGGGGGAAATGGGATTCAAATTCCTAGGATTGAGTAATGATGAAAAGGAGGAGATGGGGATCTATCCTTCTCTACGGAAGACCAAATTCAGCGATCAAAAAAAATTCTTGCTCCTCACAGAAAAAGCTCAATTTTGGGATCAATATAAACTAGTAGTGGAGGAGCAAGGGGTGGAAGGCTAGTTAGTAAGAAAGGATCCCATTCAAGGCATTGAAACGGACAGATTGTTATGCATGCCCACTTTTAGGGACCTCCAGGAGATCAATCGGACCATCCTAAGCCACTACAATGAAAATACACTCAATCTAACACTGAACAAAGTAATTCTAATCACTAGGTTCACCGTCTCATGAGCCACAGGGTTTCCTGACCAAGGTCAATCCCTTGTGGGATTCAAAATAAGGAGCCCTCTGGTTTCGTAGGAGACCAAGGACCAGTATGCGCAATTCAAAAGTGGAAGAGGAATCCCGGTGGAGAAGTTGAAGGACGGATTAGTGTGCATGTTGGCATAGGTCATCAAACAAAGGTATTGGCTGACATCAAGAGGCAATAAGCACATTCTCCTAGGAATTGTGGACATCGCATGCACGATATGGTTATGGGGAGAGGAGTTCAATTGGGTGGAGTACCTAGAGGTAGAACTCAATAGTCAAGCTTAGATGGTCATAGAGAGCACAGGTACAACCTTCCAATATCAGTGGTTGTTATTATTAATTTGTTTTTTCTATTAGAAAGGCCACACAGGAACTCTAGTATTCATCCCAGACTATTTCCCACACGATAGTTTTTAGGAGTACGAAGGGAAAAGAGGCGACCTGGATTATGACTAGCAATAGAGCTTAGGGACATGGTTTGGGGAAATACGCAAATGGTTTAGCAACCATCCAATGCTCCTGAGGGACATAAGAGTAAAAGTGGCTGCTTACGGTAGATTCACTCTGTAAACAGATGGGATCACATTCCGGTCAGAGCTCCCAAAGGATAAACACCCGAAGAAGCTCCCATTATTTGTGAACATGCAGATGGTGGAAGCAGAACTGAGTAAAAAATAAGGACTCATCCCCACTTCAGTAGCCCCACTCAACACCATAACACTAGGAGAAGTAGAAAAAGAAGGTGCGTAGGAGAAGCCATCAACCGGGATGGCAAAGAGAGGACTAGTAACAAAAATAAATTGGTAGCAGACAATGGGACACCAAGTAGTTAATGTGGAAGAATCACTAGAAGAAAAGTGCACACTGAAGAGAAGGGTGAAGAAGGATATACCATGCAGACCTACACAACAATGGAATCCGAGACTGCTAGGATGGTTTGGCAAGCTCAAATTTGAAGATTCTGCCAATGATGCAAAATGAACTGTAGCAATTATCATTGCTAACATGGGCGATAACACCTACCTAGAAGAAGAAAAGGATTGGTTTACCAGGAGGGTCATGTGCACCATCGAAAAGGAAGGAGGAATCCCTGAGGGGTTGCAAATAAAACCTTCCAACCTGCTAGATAGTCTACTCCTGTGCATAGACAGGAGCAACCTATCATAGGAGGAGATACAAAAAATAATAGAGGAAGAGCTAGCACAAGAGACACCATAGCTGGGACTACCCCCACCACATGCTCATCTGGTCCCGCAACCATCACCCAAGCTTGGAAGCTCTATGTAGAAGGGGGATACTCCATCATATATGAGGCAATGCACTAGATGGTCAGCACCATTTTGGTCTGAAAGTATAAGAATGGGTAGGGAAACACCCCTGTCGGTAAGAGATGGATTCCTCCAAGCATCACCATAGCCCTCAGAAGAAGAAGAAGAAGACGAGAAATAAACCCCTCTAATCAGGAAGTGTGCCAAAGCAACCACTTCCATAAGAATAATAAGATCAGTTACATGGGTAAAGGAGACAATTTCAAAGAAAAAGATCCTTGACACAGTAGTAGAAATGAGTTCATCCACAACTGGGGAAAATACCACGTCACCACTGGTATTTACTCCCCCCATCCCTATAACTCAAAGGTGAGGATACTGGGCAGAAAGATGAACAAAAAGTTGTCGAAGAAGAGGAAGAACAGAAGAAAGCAGAGATAAAACGTAATAAGAAGGTGTCCAAGGAGGTCCAGTGTAAGGAAGAGGTAAAAAGAAAGGTAGAAACACGTAGAACGGAGGAACAAAAGAAGAAAGTTGAGGTAGATGCACATGAAGAGATACACAAGAAGAAGGTGCAGGATGCTGAAGAAAAGAAGAAGTGCAAGAAAACTAAGGCATAGATAGAAGAAGAAAAGAGACACGACAAAGAAAACGTGCTTGAGTAACAACTCCAAGAGTAGGAGAAAGTGAAGAAGGCCTTCAAGGAAGCGAAAAGGTGATAGGATGAAGCAAAGGAGAAGCAAGAGGAAGAAAAATCACAAAAAGAATGAGAATAAAAGGAGAAGTAGGATGCAAAAGATGCCCAAAGGGAGGAGGATGAAAAAGGAAAAAAAGAACGAGAGGAGAAGCTGAAATGAGAGGTTGAAACCATTCGAAAAGAGTAGGAAAAGAGAAAAAGGGACAATGAACTAACACAAAAGGCATAGGAAGGGGAAAGGAAAGCCAAAGAATCCGTGAAAAAGAAAAAGGATGAAGAGCAAAAAAGGGATGAAGAACATAAGAAGGAAGAGGAGGGAAAGAAGAAAGTGACAGAGGAACAAACCAAGAAAGCAGCACTAAAGGAGGACCAAAGGAAAGAAAATGAGAAAAAGGAAGAGGAGGAAAAGCTCAAAAAATTAGAGGAGCAGAAGAAGAAACAAGAAGAAGAAAGAGAAAAATAGGAGATAGAAAGTAAGACAAAGAAAGAGCAGGAAAAGTGAGAGAAAGAAAAGACAGAGCAGGCCCAGACAGGAGTCCGAGTGGCAACAACTGATAAGGAGGAAGATAACAAGTATTGGTGGGTAGGCACTACTGTGCAGAAGGTCAAGCCAAGGAAGTTGGTGATTCCAACCATCCACACAAGGACAACCACGCAAGAGGCCATGACCAGCATGATCACATCCACTTCCTCCATCGAGTTGGACATCATCAAGTTGCCACTTCAAACATAGGTGGAAGGCATGACCATCCATAAAGTGCTAAAATTAGAGAGTGTGCATGAAAAAATGGGGAAGAAGATTCAGAAAATGGTGTAGATGGTGGAGTCCAAGTGCTCAGAGATAACAATGGCTATGCAAAGTTCAAACATGAGCTCAAACATAACTAAACTATAAGTGTTAGTGATGCAGTTGGTTTATACTGTGCAAGAGGCACACAAAACCAATGCCAGAAAACAAGTGCAATAAATATTGAAGGAAATGGAGGATGTAGAGAAAGTCCTCAATGCATATGCCAATATAATTAACAAGTGCGTGGGTTAGGCTATTAAGGTCATCCCAAACCTTCTGGACTAGAACAAAAATTTGTAGAAAACATTGGATGATGCAGGGTGGGACATTAAGGAGCATGGAAAGCAACTTGACATGCTCATCAATCCCTCAGACCCGACACAAGCCAATGTTGCATTAAATGCATCTCTTCAGGCATATGATAATATAATGACCAAGCTCTAGGATTGGAATAATGAGTGGTTGCACACATCCTTTGCTACAGTACAAGCCATACAAGTAAAGGAAAAACTAGAAGCACTAGCCAGGTCCATCCAGTCTGCGCTCACAGGAGCCAGGGTAAGCAAAGCCTCAATGACATGGATAGATGTGGCCAAATCATACAGATGTCTAACACCTTTGCAAGTCCTATTTGATAGGGTTGCGGAAGCATGGGATGATTGGCATAAATTCAAGGAAGATATTCAGTTCATTATGCCAGAGATAGCCCCCATAAAGGATGTACCCACCTAAAAAAATCCTAGTCAGATCCTAAAACTACTAGCAACCGCAGTGCAGTAGGGGCTAGCAACCAAAGATGCCATAACTGGACCATCCGGGGCCTCACCATCAAAGCCACCACCATTGTAGGAGAAAGGAAGAAAGTAACACAATTTTGGAAATGCACAAAGGAGGAATTTTGGCGAAGGTAGCTATGAGAAGACCTGGTTAGGTTGAAAACCTATAAATGGTGGCCTAGCTAGAGGATCCTTCTTGATGAAAACCTAAAAGGGTAGAAGGAGTGGATATCTGATTAGTTGAAAACCCAAAAGGGAGGCTAAGTAGTGCGTAAAAAGGGAAAACTGTAAAAGGCTCCTTATGTGTAAGACTACGAAGAGTGAAAGCCTATTAACATGCAACATTTTGAAGATAAGAGATACAATGAATTCTCTAGTCACACAATGATTGTATCGGGACGAGACAAATTTTAAGTTTGGGAATGTGTTAGAGATAGATAAGAAGGTCTTGTCAGCTAAGTATAGATATTTATATTGGATGCATATATGTACTTTTGCTCATGATTATTTTGTAAATGTCCTAGATTAGTACTTCCATGATTAGAACTGTAAAGACATCGTGCACAAATCCAGATAGTCTCTGAATTTGTAAGGTTGTAAGGAATTTAAACCATCCTTCTCTCTGTACGCGAAGAATAGGAAAAGTCAAAAAGATGAATAATCTCTTCAAAGTAGTAGAAAACAAATACGAGAGTCCAAAATCAGGGGACCTTTATGGCTGTTTTAATGTAATCTATATTTTTGTTCCATGATCTGGATCTGTTGAAGTTTTTAGGAATAGGTTATTCGATCCATGATTTACGGGATGTACTCTATTTTCCTTCAACGCAGATGGGAATTGTAACCGATGGATAGACAAAATTCTAAGAATCATATATATCTATTGTTCTATAGAAATAATGATGCTTGTTTTGTTGAGAGTTTATGTCTGAAATATTTAGAATACTTCTTGATTCCTATGTATGTAACTGGCCTAAGCAATACTTGTAATCAATCTAAGGAACCTTAAGGAAAGAACATAATGAATCCACTCCCTTTAATTCATCCATTTTGCAGTGATTAGAAGGTTTTTGGTGACTCTTGCATAGCATAAAATACAACTGTAGCATGTCTTCAAGGGTATCCAGGGACATTTGCTAACAATAATGGTAACAAAATTTGAGCATGAAAGCTATAGGAAGGAAATACGGAAAGTTTATAAGGTTGGATTTTGGCATTTTCATGGAAATATTGCAGTAGAATTTTTGCATGAAGGATAGAGACAAGGAAAATAAGAAAAGAGCACTACATGGCATGATAGGACCTATCTCATTAAATCTTCTTCTTTTACTTAAGTGTTTTCATTAAAAGAAAAATTCTCTTTTATGAAATCGTTGCTGGTATGAGTTACTTGTGTTCTATTTTCTTCTTCTTAATTAAGTGACGTTTCTTGATTATGGTTTCTTGTGGATATATTGTGATGTTGTGTATGTATTTGTTTATCATAATTTTGGGTTTCCTTTCTTGGTAAAGCAATTGTGTTTGTCTTAGCTTTATATCTATCGAAGTCCATGAATGGTAAGGGAAGACTGTATTAGTTTTATTTGATAAATTATCCTCCTTGATTGGATAACTTGTGGGTGTGGAATATATGTCTAGGGTTATGATGGAAATATTAAAGGATTTTGTTTTGGCCAGTTTACCTTGTTGTTAAGTGTTTGGATATGAACATTATTTGGTCGGATTTTTTTATTACTGCTTGTGATTCCTACAATAGTTTTTGGTTACTCATTAGCTTATATCATGGAAGAAATATTATATCTAAGAACCACCCAATTATTAGTAAACTTGGTTATGATTTATTGTTTGGTTTTGATTTTTTTTCACCTTAATAAAAGGCTCTGAAACAGAACTTAAGTTTAAATCGATACACTTTTGTTTTGGAAGTTTTATCTTTTGTTGTTGGTTGATTCACTATGGTATGCCTTTCAGGGGTTCTATTCTAAGTCCTTGGTTTTTTGTTGGGATTAATTTGTTAACCATCCTTGGTTTTTTAGTTTTATTAATGGATATATTGTTTGGCCCATTTTGAGAATTCACAAAGTTGTTTTTGAGCATCGTAAGTGTGTTTAAGGAAAGAGACGACTAGAATTTTCAGTCTTTCTTTTTATATTTGTTTATGGTATGAAACCCTTCACGTGTGAACCTATTTAGTATCTAAGACTGGTAAATTTCTCTCTCTAGTTGGTTGAGTTCACTTTGAGTGTTACCCATTTGGGTTGACCTGAGAAGTGGATAATGTTGAAGTTTGGATTGTTCCAGGTAATTGTATAGAACTGAAATGGTCATGTAGGAGATTATGGACCAGTAGAAACTTTGTTTCTCTCCTTGGTATTGGTTCTCCTTTGCTTCTTTACTGTTCTTGAGTTAGTTCCTATTATGGAACTTGGATAAACCTATGAGGAAATCTTGGGTTGATACTCATAAGCTGGGTTCATTTCCCTTTTATTATATACTTTCGTGTGGAAATTTTTTCTTCATGAGTGTAGATTGGAATTCTATTATGATTTCATATCTTATTATCCTTGGATCCTTGTGTTTGATCGTTGTGTTTTCTTGACAATGATTGCGGGTTGATTTGAGTCCTTTGATAGTCTCTTGGACACTTTACTTACATCTTTATTTGTATAAAGAGCTGAATGTTATCCCTTTCATATTCAAGTTCTTTTCTACTATAGGTATATTATGTTAGGTTTGCACTTCTCATTGTAAGGAAGTTCCTTTCCTCTATCTTAGAATCATTCTTTTAGGTAAGATAGGAACCTTGTGTGTTTTCTTGAAAAAATAATTTGTTTCTTTGTCCATTAGTAGCTTAAGAAAACAAGGAACATTCAGAGGTGATTGTTTAGATGAAAGGTTGAGATGGCTATGTTTTGTTCTATTGAGTTTTGAACTTAGTTGTGAGTGTAAGTCCTCATGGAACTATTACCATTGGTTAAGTTGTTTTCTTGGGATTGTACCAAATATCTTGTGTTGTTTATAACTTTTCTTACCTATATTTTCAGTTTCTTTCTTAATCAACATAATCCTTTGGAATAAGGATAGGGATTTAGATAGAAAACTTGTTTGGAAGGGTTGATATCCAAGTTGGATCTTTCTTGTTTTATTATTTAGATTTAGGTTGTTGATGTTTTGATGGTTATTAGAACATCATACTATTCTTGTCAAGACAATATGTTTAGATCAATTCACCTTATTTTGAATGATAAGAACTAGATGAGTATTCTAGAATTTAGGTTGGAAATTAGATTGATAAATTTGAGATTAGGATATATATTTTAATTACTCTTGTATTAATTGGTTGTTGTTTGGATGATTATCATGTTGTAATAATTTTCATAAACGTGTTTGAGATAGAATTAATTATTTTGGTTTATTTTTTTATTATTGAATATTATTGCTTACAACGTCTATGAATCCTCTCTATATTTGTTTTGTAATCATTAGGGAAAAGTCTTTCTGATTGACCTTATGTTTGTATTTGGAGCCTTTTCATTAACAGAAGTGTTTCTTTTATGATACAATTAGATAAAATCATATTGGTTTAGCATTATAACGTTTATCATGCTCAGTTCTTGTGAACAAACTCATTCAAACAATTTTTAGATGGACTTCATAAAAGATGAAAGGAAAAATAATTATAGAAAGTTAGATTTGTTTTACTAATTAAATAAACCCACTTTATTCAGATTTCTATGTATTGAAATTTTCTTTAAATGTACTTCTTGTGGGAAAATTAAACCATAAAGATTTATTGAAATTAGTTTTATAATGGTGGAAAGATATTTTGTATAAACCTTTGAAATACTTACTAAGTTCGGAGACTAGTGAACTCTCTTTTTGATAAATGAATTTTTGTGGTAAGGATGTTGATTTTTTATTTATTTCTAAGGTCCTCATAACTTTGGTTTGTGTAATATTCCTAGATAATATCTTGCATGATGGGAATTTATTGATATATTCTAATATTGAAATACATAACTTAGTAGATTCTAAGTTATGAAATGATTATGGGATTAAGGATCTATACTGTTAGTTTGATTCTTTTCATTTGGAAAGAGAAAAAATAAGTTGATAATCATTGGTATATCCTTAACCAGTAAAGGGAATATGGATAGTTTATATAAATGATTGTGGCTTATTCTTATTTAACGAAAACATATGTTTTTATGTTTCCACTAATAGGACATTAGTCTTAAATAAAGAAAGAAAATGATACTTTCCTTAGTAATTAAATAATGGGCTATGTATGATATCTTATTAAGTATTTATGATTAGATCACAAGGATGATTACTATATGTTCCTTATTTGATATGTTAGGTTAATTATGCATAGTATAATCATTTAATTTAATTAATTAAATAATTACGGTTATAATATAAACCATATTTTTGTTGTGTATTGTTATATGGTTTTTAAACCATATTTGTCTTTTTAGTTTCATAGGGATAATTGTTATAATTATTATAACAATTTATATGCTTCCTGGGATAATATTTGGAAGCTAATATATTTTTAATTTTGTTGTTGCATTGTTGTAACTTCTCCTTGTTTGTATCCCAGCTGTACAATACATATATATATATTGCAGCTTGCTTCTATGTATGAGGTTGATTCTGATTAATATAAACTTCAGGCTTCCGTCCCTATTTACATTTGGTACCAGAGCGAGAATCTGGACCTGTGAAGGAGTGGAAGAGAGAGCAATTGAGATAGAGGAGTTTTGGAGAAGCGTTTGCAGCATCTGAGAGCCTGTGCAGCCTCCTGCAACCTCCCAGCCCCATCCCTACCTCCTCACATCCTCCTGTTTGTTCTAGGTGTTTGGAACACAATTTTTTTTTGCACTAGTGCACCCAGCACCAGGAAAAATTGCTACAAGTTTTGAAAATTAAAGAAATTAAAAAAATATATTTTTTCCCCACTAGGGGTTTTTTCACTAAAAGTTAGTGACCTTGATAGTCATAGCTAAAAGTGGAAAACTACTATATTTGGAGAATTGTGTGCTATTTTAGCATAAGATTAGCATCCATTTCAGTGAATTGAGCTCATATGAGAGAGCTGTGAATTGTTTTGAAGAGCCAAAGGGCAATTTCTACGGGAAGGATTCAAGCCATGCAGTGGCAAAGTTAGTATTTGGACCTATAGCAAAGGCCATAACCGTGTAGATCTGTGAAATTTCCTATAGGCCAAGGTTCAAAACATTCAAAGTTGAACCTGTAACAAAAGCCAAATGGTGGCCTGTATCAATTCAACGAAAGGAGGGGACAAATCTACTCAACAACACCTCCACAACATGTAACCACAAACAAAAATGCTTCCATCAAATGTCCTTAGCCACCTACCAGTAAAAATCATGAACCTAACCACAAAAAAAAAATTCTGAAGAAAAGCAAATAAAGAAATAGCAAGGTGCATAAACAAAAAAAGCGGTGGAGCTCAAACAATACAAGGCATTTCACAAACAAAGACGTGAAAGCTTCATACTCGTTTTCTATGCAAAAGGAAAACCCTAAAACCTTCTCAGCCACATCAACATCTCCACGTGGAATCCAACTCAGCCACATTTTTTCAAAAAGGTGAGTCGATGTTTAAACTTCTTTAAATACAACGTTTGCTCTCATTTCATATACACTAAGCGCTCATAGAGCCAAGGTGGTTAGAGAGAAAGCCTTAGAAGTGGGAGGTGCATGGTTCAAATCACACCCCCAACACACAAGTTTTTTGAATTTTGAAATTTAGAAAAATTTAGTCAAACTGGAGGCAAATTTGGAGGCTGATTTAGAAAAACCACCACTAAACAGATAGTTACAACTAAACAGGTCTCTAAAAATTTAGAGAGAAAAACCCTAAATTTAGGGTAAAAATAAAAATTCTCCACTAGGCCTATTTTTTCATTCTGGACATTTTTTGTTAAAGGAGGCCTATCCAGAAATTGCATTTTCAGCTATATTTTGCAATTTTTTGGCGTTTTGGGTCATTTTGGGCTCCAGAGGCCACCAGGGCCCGCAAAACAAAAACAATTACCTGTCATTCAATTTTTCTAGATTTTTTAATGTAATTTATATACTGCATTATATTGTACTAATTTGCAGGTTGCCATAGTCAACTGCAAACTTTGTAACTACTCAGAAACTGGTAGAATATTGTAATAAAAAAAGTAAAAAATTGGTTCTGTAACACTCACGAGATCCTAGATCTCATTCGCAGCGTTCGGTATATACAGTGCCTCTGGGAAGCACTTACGAGTAAAGTTGTCACAACTACTACTACACTTAATGCCTAATATAGCTGCAACAACATCATCTGGGCATCGTCCCTTTAAATTGATGGGGAGTAATAAGGTCACAGTGCACACACTATGAGCCATCCCATCCGTCTGTGAATGATTACACGACATAAATCTAGACTGAGAAATTATCCAAGTATATAGTGAAGTTACGCGTGCGTATGAGGATATTTCTTTGAGCCGGTGTCAATAATCACACAGACCCCATCAGTACTGTCTTGGTACCACATATTGAATTCTTTCACGTACGTTAACACCTCTTTCACGTACTGCCGGGTATATAGAAAGGGCGAGCTTCTTCCACGTACCGCCGGGTATATCAGAAGGGCACGTATATAGAAAGGTTTGGTATATCGGACTGACGGTATATAGATTGGGAGACCTAATACCTGGAGTGATAAGAGCCAAACCCTGTCAGTGATCTCTGCAAAATGGGCACCAATGCCCCCAAATTTTTTCTTCCAGATTCACAACTACTCAGAGGAAACAACTATGTTGCATGGAAGACAAAAATCAAGACACAACTTGAGTTTGAAGAAATCTGGCCTACTGTGAATGGTACTCTGACCAGATCAACTACTGATACAACACAACAGTGGCAGTTTGATAAAGCATATCAGAAGGCCAAACTCATCATCTTGTTTGGAGTGTCCGATGATGTGCAACCCCACATTCGAGATGCCAAAATAGCCAAAGAAGCGTGGGATAAATTAAGCACAATATACGAGGCCAAGAACAAGAATGTTATACTGAATTTGCAGAGTCAGTTACACACATTAAAGTTCAAGCAGAATGAAAAAATAGAAGCTTTCCTAAGAAGAGTTACAGAATTGAGGGCTTCACTTCTAGCCCTGGGAGAACTGGTCATAGATGATGCTCTCATTCCCATTGTTCTGAGAGCACTCCCCTCTTCTTACCACATTTTTGTCACAACACTAAACATGTCAGATACGACAGTTAGTTTTGACAAATTGGTAAACCTACTGCAACAAGAGGAAGCAATGCACAATAAGGATGATGAAGAGGAGCAGGCACTTTCTTCACATCAAAAATGGAAAGGAAAAGGTAAAGGAAAACCTAATTCCTATCAAAAATCCCAAAATCAAAATCAGTATCAAGGGGATAGACAATCAGAAGAAGAAATGTCCAATCTACAAAAGAGGACATAACCTACAATATTGTTGGTATAATATTTACAAGAAAGGTTCATCAAGAAACTCTGGACCTCCACAACAATCTAACAAGGGACATTCTAACTACAATCAAGGGAAGAAAAAGGGGAACTGGAAAAGAAGACCCCACCAGCAAGGTAATATTGCTTGAGCAACAAGAACAGTCAGACAATGAAGACTTCTTGTTCACTGCTCAATCAAGTGAACCATCCACGTCATCTAGTGATGTTTGGTATGTTGATTCGGGGGCCACTCGACACATGACCAGCCATAGAGACTGGTTTATTTCAATGAGGGACACGCCATCGAAAAATCATGTTTCGTTGGGAGATGATTCTTCATATACAGTTCAGGGGATTGGGAACATTTCTCTACCCCTTGGTTCATGCAAATGCAGACTATCAGATGTCCTATATGTCCCTGGGTTGACTAAGAATCTTCTTTTAGTCAGTCAACTCTTAGATCACAACCTAAAAATTGAATTTGATAGTCAATCCAGTAAGAAAACGTGTTTGATTCGAGATAAATCAAGAGGCTCGAAAATAATTGCAAAAGCCTCCAATGTGGGACGCATGTTCCAACTTGATTTTGTTCACAGAGATGATCAAGAACTTGTGGCTAAGAACTCCACCTCAGCACAGTTTTGGCATCAAAGATTTGGTCATGTAAGTTTCAAATATCTTGAAACACTTCATTCGGCATAATATGGTACATGGGCTACCATCTCTTCAGAAGGATACAAACAAGTGTCCTCACTGCCTAGCAGGAAAACAACACAGAGCTTCATTTTAGAGGAGTACATTTCAAACTCATGGTAAAATTGACCTGGTTCATATCGATCTTTGCGTTCTGATGCAGCCAAGTCATTCTGGGTTCTAGTACTTCATGCTTTGTGTTGACGACTATTCAGAAAAATGTGGATTTTCTGTCTTCGCAAGAAAAGTGAAGCGTTTGAAACCTTCAAAAAGTTCAAAGTAGTAGTTGAGAATGAAACTGGTCATCACATCAGAACTCTCCACTTAGATCGAGGGGGGGAATTCACCAGTGATGAGTTCAAGACTACCTACAAACTCATGGGATTCGTCGACAAATGCCTCCTCCACACACACCGCAGCAAAATGGTGTTGTTGAGAGAAGAAATCATACTATCATGGAAATGGTGTGATGCATGATCGATGATTCCAGACTTACAAAGACATTCTGGGCAGAAGCAGTAAAGACAACAGTGTATTTGTTGAACAGAGTGCCCATTGTTGCTCTTGATGGAGTAACACCACAAGAAGCATGGTCAAAATAGAAACCATCTATTGCACACCTCAGAGTATTCAGGTGCAAAGCAAGCATGCACATACCCAAACAGAATAGAAAGAAATTGGACATGAAGTCACAGAAACTCATCTTCATTGGGTATAGTGAAGAGACTCTTGGGTATAGATTGATGGATCCTAAGACCAGAAAATTCTACACTAGCAGAGATGTTGAGTTTTTTGAGAAGAAGGAAGCAGAGACTCCTCCTCCAGACTCACAAGATGTAGATTTTTCACCAGTTGTAAAAATTGAAGTTGATGTTCCCTCAGAAGATGAAAGTGATGATGGGGATGATGGTGTTGATCA
Organism: Taxus chinensis; assembly: GCA_019776745.2. Taxonomy (NCBI): domain Eukaryota; kingdom Viridiplantae; phylum Streptophyta; class Pinopsida; order Cupressales; family Taxaceae; genus Taxus; species Taxus chinensis. The sequence goes on along the minus strand of CM034157.1, from coordinate 398,564,455 downwards.
GATAGAACCACGACCCATGGGAACAGTTCAACATATGCCTAAATGGTGTACAAGTACATTACGAGATGCAAGAATGGATGCTCCACCAGATACATCCACCCCTGGACCACGGACTCACAGTAAAGCAAGAGAAGAAGTTAACTTTTCCTTGATGAGTAGAGTTATTGAATCAGATGAGCCCTCAACAGTCCAGGAAGCCCTACAGTCAAAATCTTGGAAAGATGCCATGGATTCTGAATATCAATCAGTGATGAAGAATAACACTTGGCAACTTGTCGATCTTCCACCAGGGAAGAAACCCATTGGATGCAGATGGATATTTAAAACAAAGTACAAAGCAGATGGGATAGTGGACAAGTATAAAGTGAGACTTGTAGCAAAGGGGTATGCACAAAAAGAAGGCATTGACTATGAGGAGACATTTTCTCCCACAACTAAGATCAAAATGATCAGGATGATCTTTTCTCTAGCTGCTCAGTTTGGATGGAAAGTCCACCAAATGGACGTAAAAAGTGCCTTCCTAAATGGATATTTACAAGAAGAAGTCTACATGACTCAACCTGAGGGATATGTAGTACCTGGTCAAGAAGCAAAGGTATGCAGACTCAGGAAATCTCTGTATGGCCTCAAACAGGCACCCCAGGCATGGTACATCAAGATTGATGAGCATCTCGTACAACATGGATTTGTTAGAAATCCATACGATCCCAATCTCTACCTCAAAAAGCAAGGGGGGAGATGGTGATTGTTGTTGTCTATGTCGACGATCTAGTCATCACTGGCAGTTCAGTGAGGATGATCGATGCAATGAAGAAAGATCTTAATCAATCATTCGACATGACCGATCTCGGGCTGATGCACTACTGTCTTGGATTGGAAGTATGGCAGAAAGAGAATCACATTTTTGTTTCTTAGATGAAATATACCAAGACAATGCTTGAGAAGTTTAGGATGATGGATTGCACACCAATTACTACACCCATGGAGAACAAATTACAGTTATCTCATTCAGATCCATCTCCTGAGGTAAGTGCCACTCTCTATCGGCAGTTGATTGGGAGTCTCATTTACCTGACCTACACTAGACCAGATATCAGCTTTGCAGTAAGCTATCTATCCAGGTTCATGCAGGAACCCAAAATTTTCCATTGGAAATTAGCAAGGCACATTTTGAGATATCTCAAAGGATCAGTGGATCTTGGTCTAGAATACAAGAAGAACGACAACTTCTTCTTGACTGGATATTCAAATTCAGATCATGTAGGTAACATTGATGATAGAAAATCCACTTCTGGATTTGTATTCTTTATGGGATCTAGACCAATATCATGGGGAAGCAAGAAACAACACTTCGTTTCTCGCTCTTCCACAGAAGTCGAGTATCATTCTGCAGGAGAAGTTGTCTGTGAAGTGATTTGGCTACGTCGCATACTAGAAGGACTTGGAATACCACAGGACAAACCGACCACCATGTATGTTGACAATGAAGGTGTTCTCAAACTTGTTCACAATCCAGTTTTTCATGAGAGAACAAAGAACATTGAGGTACAGGTTCATTTCATACGTGAACATGTGTTGAAGCACAACATCCAGCTTCAATTTTGTCCAACAGCTGAACAACGAGCAGATATTTTCACAAAGTCACTTGCACGTGACAAGTTTGAGTTGTTCAGAGAGTTCCTCTCCTCATCCCTTCAGACAATGCACAATTAAGGGGGGGAATGTTAGGTTAATTATTAATTATGCATAGATTATTTAATTAATTTTATTAATTAAATAATTAATGGTTATAATATAAAACCATATTTTTGTTTGTATTGTTATATGGTTTTTAAACCATATTTGTCTTTTTAGTTTCATAGGGATAATTGTTATAATTGTTATAACAATTTATATGCTTCCCGGGATAATATTTGGAAGCTTAATGTATTTGGTAATTTTGGTTGTTGCATTGTTGCAACTTCTTTGTTTGTATCCACGATGGCTGTGCAATATCTATAAATATTGCAGCCTATTCATGTATTTTCATTTTACTGATTGAGATTAATAAAATATACACAGGCTTCCGTCCCTGTTTCTCAATCTACAAATATTTCTCTCACATGGTGTGCCAAAATAACAAGGAATATAAGAAGAACACTAATGAACTGAAAAGAATAGGTACACACTCTATCATCCTATGTACAACATTAGTTGATGCTTCAATGCCACGAAGATTCCCATTGATGAATTTGCACCCATCAACTTGACTTCAATCTTCACATTTGGTCAAGAGGACACTACGAGTTCATAATACAAGGGAAAGCTAAACTCATGAATGTAGCAATTCACACCTTCGATGAAAAGATCCGGGAAGTCATACTTAGTAAGATGGCATTCAAAGTCCACCTACATGTGTGCAACTATAACCTACACCATGTAATTGGTGCAATAAATGAGCACACCATTCAAGATTCAAGAAATAAAGGGACTAACTAGGAACCTCTAAGCCTAGTAGTGAATCTCAGATAATGAGTGACAAACCTCAAGAAATAGATTAACCTTTCAATGAGGTGTTATTTTGGAATGTAAACATCTAAATAATGTTTCAAATATTTGGCCAAAGATCCTTAACAAGTTGTCGGTTTGAAGTAATCTTATGTGACCATCACTGAGTGCAGGATGAAAAATATCGGTAAAAACATTTAAGATTCTTAGGATAACATTGATTGTCCCTAAAAGGGTCATAAACCAACCATGGAGTATACACTATAAGTTAACATGGGAGATCTACATAAATGAGTCTGAAATGAGAGATCAAGGTGATTGGTCCTTTCAAGTCATTACAACTAAAGAAGAAGGAATATGAAAATGATGAGGAATGTGTGAAATTATATTACATTTTGAATAGAGAACATTATGTAAAAAAAAACATTCCCCTTGTTTCTAAGTCATAAAAGTGGATGTTACATCCTGGTATTAGAGCTGAAAGTTGCAGCTCTTGGACCTATTGAGTCCATGTCTGATAAAAAATTAATTTCTTATTAACAGAAAATGGTTAGAATAAGGGGAGATGCTACAAATAATCTGCCTCTTAGTGGAGAGGTAGTTACCACACAAAAACTTGACAAGATTCTTTCTTCCCTATTGGACACAAGAGATCTCTTCTTGTACTTAACACTAAAAGTAATGGGTAATGAGGAGGAGGAAGATGACAGCTGATAATAACAATAAGCCACCTCTAGAAAAATGCCAATGCTAAAATTTAGGGCATTTATAATAATAATGGGAGCAAATATTTAATGCTACAATGTCAATAATAATGCTATAAATGCAAATAAATGTTACAAATGGTAGCCTAAAAGTAAAAAGGAAAGGGCATTAATAGTTGAACTTACTAATGACATAAAGAGTAATAAGTCCACAAAGTTTGATGGTCTACACTAGGGGATGGGGCTTAGAATTGATATGTTTTTTGTGAAATGGATAAGTACTTTGCAATAAGAAACTTCTCAGAAGAAAAAAAAAGTTGTATGGGGAGCTTATCAACTTTTCCATGAGGCATCTTCCTGGTGGGATATCCACAAAACTGATTTAAAAATTGATAAATCAAGAATTACATGGGATCCAACATTTAAGAGGGGTTTAGGAAATTGATGCTACAAACTCTATTATGATAAAAAAATGATAAAATTTCATCTTAATTTAATTCAAGGAAAATTAAATGTAACTGAGTACTGGGAATAGGTTTACTCGCAACTTCTTAAGTAACATTCCTCAGTATCAAACTTGACGAGAAGTTCACAGATATCACAAGTTTATCTATGGGATTGAATCCTGGTCATAGGGGGAGAAGTAGATGTGCACAACCCAACCACTATGAAAAGGGGTTGTAGAAAAATTTACTTAAAGAATGCAAATTAAAGGAAATTTCTGTTCATAAAGAAGAGGGATCAAAGAAAATTTCTAATTCTTCTTCATCACTTACACCAAAAAATGTGGCATGGAAAATTTTTGGAGCCAAAAATAAGTTTGTGACTGATAACTATAATAAAAAAACAACAAATAAACATGTTGTGAACATTAAAAACAATTTTGTGAAGAATAACAACAATGGGAATAAGTCCTTATGGAGGAAAAACAATAATTTCAGGACTGGAAATAGGTTTGAACCAAAAAGAGGACCTATAGGGGGTTGGTTTCAACTATGGTTTAGGATCACTATGCAAATCAGTGCCCTCTAAAGAAAGATGACAACAATTGTTCATAAGATACATGTTGCAGCTGATAAACAAGATGAAAAGATAAGGGGTACACCCATAGAAGTGCCAGGTAAATTATTTGGTACACCTATTACTATAGGATTTTTGATACTGGAGGGGGGATCATGAATGTTTTATTTCTAGTAAATTAGCTGCAAAATCAAAAAGAAAAGGGAATAATGGAAAAATCTTGGACTGTACATTATGGTAATAGATGTTGTCTATACTATTAGTAAATGTCTTTTTGGATCAGTCTTAGAGTTACCAAGTTTTTCAATTGAAGTAGATCTTTATGTTTCTCCTTTGGGGTCATATGATGTAATAATTGGTGTTAACTAGCTTACTGGTCATATAGAAAGAGTTGATTGTTTTAAAAAACACATTAGTTGCCTTGATGATAGCTAGCTAGAAAATAATAGACATTAGGGGAAGGGGTAAAATGAGGGAAATTTTAGTTAGAAAATTGTTAGCTATGCAACTTAAAAATTGCCAAAACTAAAGGTTGCACTCTGTATTACAGTAAAAGGGTTTCAGAAAACAATAGAAAAGGATAGTGATTTCTTGGAAAAGTATCCAAAGTTAAGAGATTTTAGTGATGTGTTTATGGAATAACTAAATTCTTCCACCCAAAAATAATCTATTTGACTTCACAATAGAAATCAAACCTTAGTACCTATTTCCAAGGCACCTTATCAATGACTACCATTGAACTAGTAGAACTTAAGGCACAATTACAAGAGTTGTTGTCTAAAGGTTTGATAAGACCGAGTGTCTCACCTTGGGGAGCACCAGTAATTTTTGTGAAAAAGCTTAGATGGAACACTTATGACTTTGTATTGATTACAGGATGTTAAACAAAGCAACAATCAAAAGGATAGATATCCACTTCCCTAGAATTGATGATTTGTTTGACCAGATGCATGGTGCATCAGTATATTCATAAGATAGATCTTTATTCTAGATATCACCAGTTAATAATCAAAGATTGAAATATATTCATAAAACAACCTTTAGAACATAGGTATGGACATTATGAATTCATGGTTTTACCTTTTGGTTTGACAAATGCACCTGCAAATTTTATGAATTTAATGAATAATATCTTTCAAGAATACCTAGACAAGTTTTACTTGTATTCTTGGATGATATTCTTATCTATTCTAAAAGCATTGATGAGCAGGTCATGAGCATTTGAAAATAAGTACTTGAAATTTTGAGAAAGAGAATCATTAATATGGTAAGTTGTCCAAATGTTCTTTTTATGAAACAAAAGTGCACTATTTAGGACATGTCATAAGAAAAGATGGAATAAATTTGATCCATCAAATATTATTCCATAACAGAATGGCCTGCACCTAAAAATGTACATGAAGTCGCTAGAAGATTCATGGGGCTTTTGGTTACTACAGAAAGTTTGTTAAGGACTTTTCAAAAGTCACTGTCCCCATTACTTCATTACAAAAGAAAGAGAAAAAATTTGTGTGGAGTGATAAATGTGAAGCAAGCATTTAAAACTCTAAAATCAAACAACCTAACTTCTACACCTATTTTGGATTTGTACTACAGATCCAAATGGAAACTTTACAGTAGTTACAGATGCTTTGTGTGTGATACTAAAGGTATTTTGTTGCAAGATGATCATGTTATAGCATATGAGAGTAGAAAACTCAAGTTACATGAGTTGAATTATGCTCCCCATGACCTAGAATTTTACCTCCATAGTTCATGCACTTCAAGTATGGAGACATTATCTCTTAGGAAGACCTTTTGAGTTAAATGGACTGACCACCTTGGGCTGAAGTATATTTTCACTCAGCCAAATTTGAATGCAAGACAACGAAGATGGTTAGAGTTTTTGTCACAATATGATTTTGACATAAGTTACATTAAAGGTAAAGAAAAAATAGTGAAGTCCAAATGCACTAAGTCATAGGAAACATATTTATGTATTTGTAACTTTGAGAACTCAGTTTAAGGATGAAGTAAAGAGTATCATGGAATCTAGATTTTTACTTTCAGTAGATGTAAAAACAACACTTGCTGCAGATCCTAATGATGCAGGATACAAAGGTTTTAACTTTGATAATGAAGGAATTTTAAGATATGAAAAGAACGAAGGTGTATGTACCTTTGGTAAATGAGTTAAGAAAAAATTTAATGATGGAATTTCATAATTCACCTTACTCTAGACATCCTAGTGTTACAAATATTCTTCCTGATGTAAAACATCACTATTTTTGGAAAGGGATGAAGAGAGACATAAGATGATTTTGTTTTCACATTTCTTGGAATGTAGAACGTGTTAAGGCTGAGCATATGCACCCAGACTGGTTTATTATATCCTCATAGCATACTGCAATAGAAAAAGTGATAAGTAATAGGGAGCATGGATTTTTTTGAGGGGTGATGTACTTGTATGTCATAGTAATAAACATGATGTTATTTTAGTTGTTGTTGATAAATTGAGCAAAAGTAGCACACATTTGTTACTGTAATCTTAAAGATGATTCACCTTCTTCTAGCAAAAATATTTGTGCATGAAATTTTAAGATTACATGGAGTACCTGAATTGATTATATCTGATAGATGCCCTAGAGTGACATCTCATTTAATGGAAAATGCTAAATGTAGCCTTAGGAACAAAAACTAAATTTTAGTTCCGCATACCATCTGGAAACAAATGGTCAAACTGAGAGAGTAAATCAAGTTATGGAAGATATGTTACAATTGTACTATATGGATCAACAATATAGATGGCAAGAATATATTCTTTTATTTTAATTTAATTACAATAATACATATCATTCCTCTTTAAAAATGACACCTTTCGAAGCATTATATGGAAGGAAATGTAGAACTCCAGTTAGTTGGGATAAAATTGAAGATATAGAGGTAATTGGACCTGAAATTCTTACTGAAATGAAACAACAAGTGAAAATGACTCATGAATGATTGAAAGAAGATTCAGATAGGTAGAAAAGTTATGCAGATCTAAAAAGGATCGATAATAAATTTGAACTTGGTGAAAAAACGTGTCAAGCCTAAAAAGAGCTCAATAACCTTTGACAAGGCAGTCAAATTATCACCTCGTTTTGTGGGAACTTTTGAGATTGTTGAAGTGATTATCCCTGTAGCTTATTGCTTAACATTACCTCCCACTTTTTCATGAATGCATGATGTTTTCCATATTTCTTTTCTTAATAAATACATTTCAGATTTATCACATGTATTAAATTGGGATTCCTTGTAGGTCCAAGACCCAGGAATAATCATGGTTGAACCCATAAGAGTGCTAGAAACTCACCAGTTGCACTTACGAAATCATGAAATTAGTCAATGCAAGGTCTAGTGGGACCAATTTAATGAAGAAAGTGCAACATGGGAAAACCTTGAGGACATGAAAACTATTTTTCCTCATTTATTTGAACATAGAATTAGTTCTAATTTTTGGAGAAATTAGAGACTTTGTTTGAAAAACTATCTTTAATTTCTTACCAGTTTTGGGCAGGTACTATATTTTTTTAGTACTGGGACAACTATTTGATGTTGTAATAAGTTATGAAAGACTTAAATTCTGCAAATCTGGTTTCTATTTGAAAATTTTGTGGATAGAATAACTATAATTATGATTATTTTTCTTGACTTAAGAATATGGACTAAGTTAATCATTGAGGATGATGATTCTTTTTAGAGGGGAGGTATGTAATGCCTCTACCATGGTTGATATCCTTGATGACTTTTGTAATCAAAGTAGCAAATGTTGATATGTGATTTTCATTTTGAAGATGATGTACTCTTATTTAATTAAGAAATCATGTTTGTTGTAGATGATATGTTATCTTCCAAAAATGGGATACACTTCATGTCATGTCAATTATAAATTTAAAATGAATTATTTCATTCTTTCTTTATGTTGAATGTTCACTGATAATGTGGATGGAAGAAATAAATTCAGTCTAAATTCGTTCATATCCTATTTTGCATTTGAACTTGTTCTTCAGTCTATTATGATTTATGATGTTAAGGATTACCATACCTTGGATCAATTGCAGTGATCCAAGGTATGCTTTAGATTATATGATGTTAAGGTCATTTGACGATAATGTTTGATTTCTTAGGCTATTGTGGGAACATGGTTGATATCTTTCGTAACACCATTTATAATGATCTAACCAATGTCATTTCACTATTCATCATCCTATAGGTAATGTTGGTGATTAGTTTTGGGACCTAATTTAATCTAAGTTTCTATGATTATTATCTTATCCTAATTTTAAGCTAAGGTTTTTATTTTATCTATTATGGTTGCTATTATTTGGAAGGGATTGATTGAATCCTAATGTCTATTATACTAGTTATTCTAAGATAAATAAGCTTTAAAACTTATACCTAAGGACCTAAGCTTGGTTTATAAGCTAATATTATTTGAACCTAACCTAAGTTGAATTGTGCCTATTCTAAGGAGATGGGGGTTGGCATGGATGGAAAGTGGATGGGTGTTGGTGGCACTAATTATACTAAGGCATTGAAAATATTTAAATGTGGCATTAATTATGTTGTTACCGCCAATTTTGGTCGAGTGCATGAAAATTAAAGGGAAATGTTGAGTTTTCTGAATCTGACTAAGATTCCCTATTTCGAATGAAATGTTTTAATCTTTTAGTTTTAACCAACAAGGAGTTGGCATGGGTGGAATGTAGGAGAGGAATATTTCAGTCCTATTGGCAATTAATGTTCTCAAACAAAGTGAAAACTACCTGGGGAAATAGTAAGATAGGTTGGAGGAAAAATACACGGTTTTTGGTTTTTATTGTTTCATTTGGTTTTTCAAAGCTTTTGAGAGATCTGCATGTTGTTTTTTCATTCTTTCAAACCTCTTAGTTTTGAATCTGTGCATGAAATTAATCTCACCTTGCATGGCAGAAATAATAAAAAAATCTTGAGCATGGAAGCTATAAGAAGGAACTGAGGAAAGTTTCAGAGGCTTACGTTTTGGTATTTTTGATGGAAATATTGGATTGTAGAAGTTTTTTTATGAAGGATTAAGGCAAGGAAAAGAAGACAAGAGCACTATCAGGCATGATAGGCCTTATCTCATTAAAATATCTTCTGCTTTTACTTAAGTGTTTTCATTAAAAGAACACTTCTCTTTTATGAAATCATTCCTGGTTGAGAGTGTGCTTGTGTTATGATTTTTTCTTCTTCCCTTTTCAATGATGTTTCTTGATTATGGTTTCTATGTAGATATGAATAAGTGATGTTGTGTGTATAGATTATTTATAATGAGTTCTAAGTTTTGAATTGAGTTGGTATAATAAATATGGTTTCCTTAGCTTTAGATCTATTGAACTGGGTATGACTTGCAAAGGGAAGACTATTTTAGTTTTCTTTGATAGATTATCCTCCTTGATTGTCTAACTCGTGGGTGTGGAATATATGCCTTGGGTTATGATGGAAATCTTAATGGATTTTTGTATAGGCTAGTTTACCTTGTTGTTAAATATATTGGAGACCTTAGAACTCTCATCTTGGTTGGCTTTTGTAATGACTGTTGGTGTTTCCTGCATTAATAATTGGTTACTCGTTGGCTTCAAATTGTGGCACAACTCCTAAATCTAGGATGTAACCAATTGTTAGTAAACTAGGTTTTAATTTTTGTTCACCTTAATGGAATGGTCTCAAACAAAACTTCAGTTTTAATCGATAGACTTTCGTTGTGGAAGTTTTATCATTTTGTTGATGGTCGCATTCATTCTGGAATGCATGTTAGGATTCTATGTTTTCAATCCTCAGTCATTCATTGGGGCTTAAGATATTATCCGAAATCCTTGATCTTTTATTTGTCTTAATGAATATCTTGATTCAACACATACTGGGTATTCTCATGAAGGTTTTTTTTGAGCACAAGTGTATATTACGTTTAAGTGAAAGAGATGGTTTGAATATTTAGTCCCTGCCTTTTTATCAGTTCGTATCATGTGGTATGAATTTACTCTTCCCGGGTCATTTTATATGAGAAACATGAGATTGGTAATAATTTGTCTCCCTCTCTTTTGGTTGGGTTCACTTTGAGCATTTACCCATTTGGGTTGACCTCAGAAATACCCTAATCTCAAAGTTTGGATCATTTTGGGTATTTGTATAGCACTGAACTGGTATTATAGAAGATTTTGGACCAGTAGAAACTGTGTTTCTCTCCTTGGGATTGGTTATCCTTTTCTTGTTTTTCTCAATTCTCGAGTTGGTTCCTATTATGGAACTTGACTAGACCTATGATGAAATTCCTAGGTCGATACTCATAAGCTTGGTTTGTTTCCATTTTTATTATATTCTTTTGTGTGGAACTTTTGGCTATGTGAGTGTAGTTTGGCATTCTATTACAATTTCAGATCTTGTTTATCCTTGGTGATTCTTGTGTTTGGATCATGGTGTTTCCTTTACGATGATTGATAAGTTTTGTTTAAGTCCTTTAAAACTACCTCCTTAAAATTGTACTCACATGTTTGGGTTAGTTTTAAGAGTCTGAATGTGTAGTTATTTCTCGTATTGGAGTTCATTTCAATTAGTTTTATGACATGAGGTCTTCACTTTGATCATTGCTAAGGAATTATTCATTTCTTAAATCTTAGGATCTTGGTCTTTAGGGGGTAAGATTGTAACCTCTGCATTTCTGTTGCATGTAAAAATGTTCTGAGTTTCCTTCTCCATTATATAGTATGTGGAAGATTATGAGTATTGACATTTTGAGGTGATTGTTTGAGATGCATGGTTTTGAGATGGTTATGTTTTGTTCAAACAAGTACTGAACTCAGATTCTGAGATGGAATAGGTCCTTTTGGAATTTTGTATCGTGTGTTTACTTTGTCTTATTGAAGGCTTGAGACCAAATCTCCTGTATGGTATACACCTGATGATTATCTGTATTGTAAAGTTTTTTATCTTGATTTACATTAAACCTATTATAATGAAGCGTAGGAATTTTCATAGCAGGGTTGTTAGGAAGGTTTAATATCCAATTTGGATCTTTCATATTTTATCATATCAAACCTTATTAGTAGTCGGTACCAAATTGATGTTTTGATGGGGATTAGAATTAACATATTATTAATGTCAAGTCAGTATATTTTATATCAATTCACTTTTATTGTGATTGATTTTATTCTGAATGTAGTTTTTTGGAACTTAGGTTGGAAACTAGATTGAGAAGTTTGAGATTAGGATATGAATTTTAATTACTATTTTATTAATTGGTTAATGTTTGGATGATTGTCATGTTGTAACCATTTCCATAACCATGTTTGAGATATAATTAATTATGTTGGTCTAATTAGTTCATTCTTGAATATTATTACTTGCAAAGTCTATGAATCCTCTCTTTATCTTTTTTGTAATCATTAGGGAAAAGTATTTTTGATTGACCTTATTTTTGTATTTGGAACCTTTTCATCAACAACAGGGTTCCTTTTCTGAAACAGTTAGATAAAATAATATTTCTTTAGCGTTATAGAATTTATCATGTTTAGTTCTTGTGAATTAACTCATGAAATTAAAATTTTTGCAGATGGAATTATTAAAAGATAAAAGGAGAAATACTTATATAAAGTTACATTTGTTTTACTAATGAAATCATCTCACTTCATTCATATGTTTATGTATTGAAATTTTATTGAAATGTACTTCTTTTGGGAAAAATAAATCATGAAGATGTGTTGTAATTAGTTTTATAATGGTGGAAAGTTTTTAAATTCATCTTTTGAGGACACAAAGTTCCTTTCCAATTCCATACAAGATCAACTAATCTTGCAAAGTGCATGAAAGAGAGAAATAGAGGAAAAAAGAAAGGGAAATAGAAGAAGTGTAGCTTTTATTCCATGTGTAGTTATGAATAAAAATCTTCAAGCAAGCAATCACAAATGCTACATACAAAGAGTTATTCAAAACATTTTAAATCCCTTTGGAATGGAGAGGCCATACCAATTTATAGCAATATGAATTGTCCTTAAACCTCCCTTACATGACTCTTTATTTCTATATTCCACTCATGACCTTTCATTTTCAATGAATTAAGTATTTCTCTTATAATTTTTAGAAAATACTTTTTACAAATTTAAAATAGGTCACTAAAGTGAATAGGAAAAAATACAATAATGACAAATAATGAATAATTAGAATGGAGAGAGAAAGAACAGAGGGAAAGAGAGGAAGAAGGAATAAATGAAGGGAAAACACTCCTCATGATGAAATGCTTTGAATGACTTGATGCAGTCATGAACTTTGAACAAAAATTTATGCCATTGGTAATCTTTTACAATGATGAAGATTGCTCCCTTAGATAACTCGGAATAATTTTCCCAATATAGTAATGACCGCAAACTCTTAGACCATAGAATGGATGTTTAGAAACTTTGTTATGAGGTTCACCATTGTAAGCTTGAGATGAACACATATAATTCCCACAATGACCCTCCTTGAAACTTGGTTGATGAACTCCTTGACTCATTGAAATAATTCTAATCAAATCTCTTTGAATCACTCAGATATTTAAGTGATGAAGATGAATTCACTGATGTGCCTTGTGATGCCCTACTTTGTAATATGATATGATTGTTCCAAACCACAAAAAACTGCCATCTCTTCATGATTGATTACAATTGAGAAACTAGACTAACCTGTGTAGTTGAAATTCATATTTCCTTGACACTTACTATATTTAGAAGGGACAAATTACCATCTTTGGTAAGTGTCAGAGTTTGCCTTCTCTGGATCCCAAATGGTGATATTGACCTGAATGATTATCCCCCTACCTCTCATTGTTGCCAAAACTTCCCCTTTGAGATGCGACTTGCTATTTTTAGCAAGTGCCTAGATGGGAGTACCTTACTATTTTTACTAAGTGGTCATAGTTCATTGTTTTCCAACTCTAAACTAGATCATTCTGACCTCATGATCATCTTTGATGCACATTGTCTTTGCCGCTCACTACTTTTGATGACGAACTAACCAAAAATAGCAAGGGGCTTGTGTAGGAACCAGCTTACTATTTTTGGAAAGTGGGTCAATTATGGTGCTCGGTTCACAATGGAACACATTTTTTGGACTTGTCTTTGCCTGCGATACTCCATTTGTTTCATGAACTTCTTCATAGAATTTTAAAATTTTGTCTTACATGAAGTAACATACCCCTATGTAGAAAGTCATGTTATTTTTAATAAGTGCACTGCGGGTGTCAGATTGCAACAAAACAGGTATTGCTACTCATGGCGGGCCATTAATGGAGTTCGAAACTTTGCAAGTCTGAGAAATTCCTTCATTTGAAAAAGTTTAAAAATGAAAAAAAACATATTCTTCCATATCCCTCAAAAATATGTACTTCATGGCACAAAAACTTGTTTATGTGAAACTAGATTTTTCAACGATCGATTCCGACTATTAGATTGTCACACCATATCACCCACTAGAACCCTGAGAAGTGATGAGGTAGCTCACTTCCTTTTTCATAGTTGTTATTCATGTGACAATATAGAAATCTAATGTAAACAAATTCCACTGTATCCCTAAAAATAGTTGCATCTTGATCATCTTGAAAAACTAGTTTACGTAAAACTAAAGTTTTCAGTGATTATTTCCTCCAATTTTTACGCGATTTGACCCGTTGTAACCCTAAGAAGTGGAGAGGTAGCTCGCTGATTTTTTCAAATACTATCTCATGGAATCCACTAATGGAGCTTGAAATTTCAAAAAAAATTGTATTCTTCACCATTCATCGATCCGATATCTTTTCCACTGCGATAGGTTTTTTATTTGTCTCACTAGTGAATTTTCTCTTCGATCTAGTTTCTAGTTTGACAAGAAAGGTAGCAACTGGGTCTAATCTTCTTGGAGTTCTTCTTGAAACTCTATTCAAAGATGACATTCCTTCCTTGGGATCACTGGAGTGTTCCCGAAGGTCAAAATGAACTTACCTTCAAGATTGAAGAACTCAACAACAAACGTGTTCTTCATTGAAAAATATGAATAGCTTCCAAGATCATGTTCAGAGGATCTTCTCAGCTTTCACGACGAGTGATGTTTCTTAATGCCTCCTTCACTCCTCTATTTCGAAGCTCTTGCAATCGCCCGACGATATTTTGATCAAGTAATTTATTTTGACTACCTTCTCCATCATTCAGGGAGCTGGAAGACTTGGTTTCCATTGTGGAGCTGGCTCACGTGCAACAATGAAGGGGACTGAGGTGCATATCTGTGTCCCTTTTGTCCCTTCTGGCCAAAGAGAAGCACAAAGGGGTAGATCAATTTTTCACTTTTTTGCGCCTCATTTGCGCACACTTGGCATGTCTCTGATGTCCCTCACCTTAAATTAATGTGAGGGACATAAATATTTATAATGCACCTTATCTGACACATGGCGTAGATCTGACGATAGGGTATTAAAGCCAAAAAAGAAGCTTTAAATCATTGAGGGGTTAGAAGCTGGTCACTTGGGTGACCAAAAGACTCCTTAGGGACTACTCACATTTTTCCAACCTTGATGTCCCTAACATTTAGGGACATGAGGGACAAAAAATCCTACCAGGATCCTGCAGGCTGCCACGTGTCCCATCAAAAAATTGACTAAGTGTCGAAGAGTTGTATCCAAGAGAGCCAGCTTGTGAACGGCCATAACTTGAGCTCTTGAATGGACTTTTTTGATGCAAAAGTTTATATGGATCTTGACTTGCAAATGGCCTTCTGAATCCAATGGAGGGGGTTATCAGATCTATGATTCCTCCCATCTAAGCCCTAGAAAAATCGGATTTTTGACCTGGTACTTCACCTTGTTGTGCATGAAAAAAACAGTCTATACAGACCTATTGTCGCCAAAGTGTTGTGAAAAATATGATTTTACCATCTTGTAGAGCTTGGAATTACCCTCTCCGACATATGTCTTGGAAGCTCCTAGAATCTCCTAAATCCATCCAAATCCATCCAAATATCCCAGAATCATCTTTGGAAGCTCAACATCTGTTTTGGCTTGTGCACTACCTAGGCTATTGGACCGTGATTTTGATCAAACTGCTCTGAACTCTCCAAATATTCCTTGAATATTCCTAAATAAATTACATGATGTCCTTAGGCCTTTGATTCACCTCTGTTTCTAGTTCAATTAATTTTTATGCTCCATCAGGTTGCTCCAGTCCTAGGAAGGCTACTGATAACCCTTCCCACAACTACCCAAAGTTTACATAATGAACTCCTAAAATCGCCTAGAGGTTTTGAATTGAATTTCCTAAACCACCTATGGGAATGATTTAACATCAATTGAAATGTTACTAGATTGATTGGGAAGACCCAGGGTATCTCAGAAGGATATAACATGAAAATTTTGGTACATGGGTATCGTAGTCATGTTAGAAAATTGCCAATTTTCCTATTGCACATTTGCATGACAACACAAGGGTATGGTGGATGATATAGAGGTGGATATAGGGGTGGATTTAAATGTGGATATAATAATTACCAAGGTGGTAGATTTTATAAAGGATATTAAGGTAGAGAAAACCAAAATAAATTTGGGATGGGTTTCAGGGTAAAATACCTACGCATTGTAATAAATGTGGGAAATATGGACACCTCAAAATAAATTATACAGAACTAGAACCATGCATATTTTTCCATGATAGAGGAATACATGATTCTTCTAGTTTCTCTAAATCCTCACAAATGTATAGAAATGGTTTAACATAAACAGAAGCATTAGGGAAAGATTCCCAAAATAATGTCCCAAAAATTATTAAAACACCATGGGATGATGAATAATATTTAGAAGATAAAAAACAAAACAAATAAAAAACATCTAGCTCCAACAAGATAAAACCAAATAAGGATAAGTAAAAGGAAGAAGCCAAGGAAAATTATTATAAAGAAAAATAAAATAATAAAGAAAATAGTCATAAAGGGGAACCAAGATAAAGAGTTATGGTAACGACAAGAAGCTTTGTACACAAATAACACATTCCTCGGAAAAAGAAAATCACTAAATTACAAACAAAAGAATAATCATCCAACATTGAAGAGTGGGATCCAAATGAGATTTGACCATAACTACATGATAAGGAAGTGGAAAAAAAATAAATAGTAACAAAAAAATCTCAACACCAAAAGTAAACAAATTTTTTTTTTTTTTGGAAGAAGAGATAACCACCCTCAAATAAATCACTAGGATAACCATCAAATGTGGGTTTGTAGATAAGATATAATTTTTTTTATAAATATTGGAATAAGGAAGATTTTTTTTTTCTCATTCAGTGGATTGACGTTGCTCATAATAGGAAAATAAATATGTATTCAAGACACAAATAAAATGGGGTAAATCTACCATATAATTGGATGCAAAAATATTTGATATGACAATTACAAAGATCATATTATATCTAGGAGTAGATGTGAACATACCGTCCAAAACAACTTTGGAAAAACTAGGCATACCTCACTTAAATGCCACAAGATACCAAATTGGTCTGGAAAATGGGTCAAAGAAATCCCCCTATGGAAGTAAACTTTGAAGTACTAGAAAATGTAGAAATAAAACCCACATAAAGTAATTTTGGCTTTAGAATGGTTTGTTGATTGTAATGGGACATTAAACTCAGAAGAAGAAGTTACACTAGAATCAAATGGAATTCGAGTTGACATACCTCTACAAATAGGGATGCTTCCTCATCAGAAGAAGTATTTTATGATATAGATGAAGAATATTTTGATCACATACAAGGAATATACACTCTAAACCAATTAGCTAACATTGAAAAATAATTTTAACCTAATTTTTATGGAGAAATTTTGGTTAAAAGTTAGTCCACAAATGAAATTTTTGATAATATAGTAAAATATTGGGTAAAAATACTTCCAAATTCCATAGTAAGGAAAATACATTATGTATTGAGCATACCATCCCGCATAATCACTTTAGATGATGTTTATGAATCCATGGATGATACCAAAGACATTTTTTGGACTGCACATGAATAATTGCAAGCTGACGATTGGTACTCCTCTACTGCATATGACATCAAAGATGAGGAAAAGGATAAGACATAAAGACAAATAAAAACAATCAAATGGGTTTATAGACTAAGCCATGGAACTTCCCATCTCACCTTACCAAAATATTGAGAATTGGGAGATCTAGAAGGATACTTAGAATAAATGGTAAGGGTGTACCCAAATGAAACAACTCACATGGAAGAAATATATGATACATTAATAGTAAATTCCACATGATGGTGGGTGACTCGTAAAGCTAATATATCCCACTGGAAGTCACTAGTCACATTAGTGAAAAAAATATACTTGGAGAGTGAAGGATACTATGTGGCCATCCATTAATATATGAGATAAGGATATCCATACAAGCATATTCAGTCATCTAAATGACATTGAAACATATGTGGAGAAAATTATCCAATCATCTAGACTCAAATTTTTGTGTGTACACTCGACCCTTAACCTAGGAAATGGTATATGCATCAAGAAACTAGAAAAAAATGAGAGACTGGGACCAAGTGGTAAAATATGTTTACCACACTTTTAGATTTTGGGATGCATATCTAAATACACTTTGGGAACTTGAATAGATAATAACCTTATTATTATTAAGTACCAAAAGTACCATGGATAAATTTTCAAGACAAAAATCAGACCAAAAAGGTGAACAAGAGTCCCAACAATAACAACCAACCAAGATCAAAGATAAGATGTTGCGCTTTATAATATAAAATCATAGAAAAGTGGAGAAATTTGAAAACTTAAAATAAAAAATAGTGGAAGGATAAAGAGAAGTAGCAGAAACATAGAAGAAGAATAATATTTCTGCCAACCACAACAACTGAGGAATGAAAACATTAGGATTAATGGAGAAGAGAAAATTACAAAAAAAAGAGAGTATGGGTTTTCAGAAGAAGTAGACAAAGTAGTATAGTTACTCCAATAATTCCAATATATATTTCCCAAAGACTTTGCTTTATGTGGAATAAAATAATAACTAGTTATAATGGAGATCCAAATCAAAGATGGAGATAAAACCCTCAAGAAAAGACCCTATAGATTTTAAAGAGGGTGTGAAAATATGAACTGTTAGGATCAAGAGGAATGACCTGAACATCCATGGGTGTGTGAATGGAAGCATGATGAGATATCGATAGGAGAAAGCATCAACTAAACATGTGTATGCAAAGATGAAAAATGGGCAGAAGCTCGTTATAGTCCACAAAATATCACTAACTCATAGATTGAAGGAGTGTATAAATAGGGGGTGTTTTGTAACTCCGAGTGCTGTAATCATGACATCTTGAGTGGAGAGGGTGAGTTAAATTCCTAGAATAGGAAAGTAACTCCCAATGACACATATGATACACTGATGGGTAAGGAAATACCATAATGACCCCTAAATGACACATATATTGACAATATAACCTAAGTGAGATGAATCTCCCGATAAACTAGAATGGTGAATCACACCAACATCACCCTTCATCATAACTTAGGACAATGCAGAAAGTCAGAAGATAGAAATGCATCTTAAAAGAAAAGCCTAAGTAGGTACTCATGCACAACAAAGGGTCCCAAGTAGTGAAGGATAAATTAGTGGGAAAAAAATTCCACCACAAGATAAGAACACACTCTATAATATAATAAATATTCCAAATATGGGTCCCATCCATAGACAATCCTAAAAAGGTACCCTTTTACAAAAGGGAAGTCTCTCAAAAGGAAGAAGAGAGAAAAAGAGGGAGATGAGAAGAATGTATAAGATACCATGGACCGATCTAAACTCTAAAACTTTTGGAATTATCCTAGAAGAGTGTCAATGATGTGGTCCTCTACCTTTGGACTGAATAAAAGCCACCCACACCAAACTATGTGTCTTCCTTTAGGAAGGAAATAAATGAAGTGTTGGAAGTCTTTCCACTCTATGAAGGAAACTGTACATATGAAAATTGACATGTAACCTTCAAGTGCATTCAACCCCCTGAGGTCATGCCAGAGAAGTCGATGTTGAATGTGTGTGGCTAACTATAGGAGGATCAGTGACTAAGATCTAGTAGTATGATTTGCTGGTAGCTAAGTTGGAAAAGGGGAGATTTAGAGGCTATGAACGGGTAGCATAAATTCCCTATGCTTTGTTTGTCTAGTTGAATTGGATCTAAGTGTTGATCTAGTTTGAAGTGCCCAAATTAAATAAGATGAAACTAAAAATCTATGCTACTACTAGAAGGGAAACTAATCTAAACAAATCACAAAATTGAAATATCACAATCACAAATAACAATTTGCTTCTATTCTGAATAATTAAAATATTCCTACACTAAAAATAAACAAGCATGATAACCCGGTCTGGTTATTCATCTGTGTCGAGTGTATGAAAAATAAAATAGCTTAAAACATGAAATTTTCCTAAGGATCTATGAGGTGTAGACAACCTCCTATAGATATTCTCTCCTTCAGATCCAAAAGTACGGGAAGAAGAGGATCCATAACTGGGAGATGCTATTAATGATTTAAACCCTCTTGGAAATCAAACAATTAATTGAAAATGAAAGGAATTGATTTCTAATCTATTTTATATGATGTAACAATGATAAATTGTAGGAATTAAGGAAATAAAACAAAAAATCCAACCTGGAATTCACATAATAGAGGTAAATCCATTCGTGTTATGACTTTTTCCCTTAATTTATCCATTATTTCTTTGTGTGTCCATATGAGTCCAAGGAATTGGGAATTCAAAGGTAGAAGAAGGAGAAGGGGATTGAGCAATGAAAAATTTAATGGATTTTTGTTGCAATGTAGGTGGAAGAGAGATAACATAAGTGAACATAGCTTGGCTATGCAATTTACAACAGGATTGTGGCAGCAATACTATGTAAGATACACAAAATTTTGAGCCCATTTGCTTGAATACAAGCATGGAATATATTAGAATTGGATAGGATGTGCCTTCATGCATAAAGAATCCTTGGAGTGCCAAACCATTGGGTGAAGAGGTAGTTCAAACTAATTAAATCTATTTTAAAAATAGAAGAGAGAAGGAATACCAAGCAATCAAGACTATTTTAAGGCAATTTGGTTCACAAATGCACCCTAGAAGTCAAGTTAAGTGAAATCATGTGTGTTAAAATCATGCATGAGGAGTTCTGGAAAAATCACATAGGACGTCCACCCTGCCTAGGTGGTGGTCCTGACACTAAAGGCCAAAACATGCACAAAATAAAGTGGGAAGCTTGAATAAAGCATGGAAAAGCTAAGTAAGGATCTCTAGGCTACAAATATACACTGCGAATGGGTTTAGGAACTCAAAAACCTTCTGAAAGGACATGAATCATCATTGGGGACTTTTGTAACTATTTTCTGACAATGTAGCACATGATATTTTAGGTGCGTACATATTTTCCCCTCGGAGAAGCATCTTAGCCATGAAAAAGCATAAAACATAGAGTCTGAGTATGGTGTACTTGAAATGGGAAGTTAGAATCTATACCTAACACGACCGTGTGTTGCAATGTCACCATCTAAATTCCCACTACCTACAAGAGGAATAGAAGAATCAAGTGCATATAGATAAATTATCGAAAAATAAACACTAAAATAAAATGACAAGAGTTCTTACCAATTGTACGAGGATATAAAGATATACCTGCCCCAACGCTTTGACCCTGTGAATATATGCACTAAAAAGGAAGTCATAACAACTAAAAACGAAGTTATATATATATATATATATATATAAACAAACTCATTTTTGGATTCATTTGCGCATATTAACTTGGTGATTTTTGAGCTCTGGGCCCACGATGACCATTTTCATCAAAGGAATAGTCAAAATGTTCCTTGTTAGATTGTGATCATGCCTCCAAGAGTAGGAGATCGACTAGCGTGATCTCAGGTTAGTTTTCCTCACTTGCGTGTTTTTAAACCTAAAATGTCAAAATATTTTTCGAGGGGGGATTATTTTTGAAATTTCTTATCTTAAATGAGTCTCTAGGGGGTGCGCCCTTAGGGTAGTATTTTATTTAGTTGAAAATGGTATTTTTTGTATTTTTGAGTGTTTTTAGGGAAACAAACTCGTACGACGAATTGGTTCAGGACAAGTACCTTGAAATGGGCAGCAGTTCTAAACATAATGGCCAAAAATCCATGATAACTTTTTTTTTTGGAATTTTAATGTTTTGTTATATTTTTGATGATATTTTTTCTTTAAATATGTTACTAACTTGATTTTTTTTTTGTTTAGGTGGATGTAGAAGAAGGAATATTATATCCATTAGAGTCACAAAAGGGAGTGTAGCTGGCTCCCAGTGATATTGGATCAGATAACCCAGGATGAGACCGATACTCTTCAGAGAGTAGGCATATGGAGGATTACGTGAGTGCCCTATGTTAATCCTACTAGTCACATATCATGTGACATGTTCTCTTATTTTGATGCACACTCGAATACCTTCTAGTATCCGGGTGCTAGGGGTGAGTGGATGATCACCCTAGAGGATGTGTATCATATTCTTGGGGTTCTGATACTAGGAAGATAGTTGACTGTGGAGACATCAGGATCCAGAGCCATGATTACTATATGGGCCACTTATATGGGGGATTCTGTAGTTTCCTTTAGTTTGAAGAAGGGAATTAAGGTTTGATCCATTACTACTGCTCCCATCCCTATTATTTGTATGGCCATCATGTGTATCTTGGGATCGCGGTTGATCAGGGATAAGGGAGGTGATACACTACTGTATTGTTGGGCTCTCATCATTACGTAGATTGAGGCACATGGCCATATCTATGCCTATGGAGTGGACATACTTGGTAGTACTTATCATGACCTCTATTAGATTATCATATTATAGGGGAATTTGTTAAGCTAACCCACATTGGTTATGAGCTAGGTGTACAAGCGAATTGTCCCCAATAAGAGGGGAGTGTAATTACAGGACCCATGGGACGTCAGGGCCACTAGATGGAGAACAATGATAGTTCTGTTGGTGCTTGAATTAATCTAACCCATTTTTTTTAGATTTTCTTTCGACATTTGTTATGTTCTCTATTTTCTAGTGAGGGGTGATAGTTTGAAAGGTTACAGTCATTGATTTAATTCTTTTGGTTTCCTGTATGTTGGTTTGGTATTTCCTATTTTTGGTTGAGGATCATGTTTAGCTATGAATTATTTTGGAAACCCCTGCTATCAAAAACCGATCAT
This sequence comes from Taxus chinensis, assembly GCA_019776745.2. Taxonomy (NCBI): domain Eukaryota; kingdom Viridiplantae; phylum Streptophyta; class Pinopsida; order Cupressales; family Taxaceae; genus Taxus; species Taxus chinensis. The sequence goes on along the minus strand of CM034157.1, from coordinate 398,541,985 downwards.
GAATTGGGTTTACAAATAAGAAAAGTTACCAGTATGATGTTTTCCTTGTTCATATCAATAACTGTGTGTTTTTTTCTGGCACCTGTTGGTACATTGCATTTACCATTTGAATGCGGTGTGTTGATTTTAAGTTGGAAACTTATAAATTTTGATTTCTTTCACAAAAATGCAAAGTTGGCTCCGTGACCCAACATATATTCCTCTTAATATTCACAATCGAAAAAGGAACAAATTTTTTTATTCTTTCCTCCAAATATGTACACTTTTCATAAGCGGGATGAATGCGGCAGATTAGGGCATAGTTATATTTTTCGTGAACCAAGGTAATTAGGCGTAAAAGTGCAAGGAAGTTCCCGAGGCCCAAAAAACACACGTTGTTCTTCCTCACACAAGGAGCAGGGAAGCTGGTCATCAGATTGAACTTATACTTTTGGTTTAATGTGAAAAAGGAACAAAGTTTCAAGAAAATTTTATAGCTCTACTATCTTGTAGGTGTGACCATGTGTCAAGCTCAGATTGAAAGTCAAAAGTGGGGAGTTGGGTCAAATGACTAAAAGTGTATATGTTTTAAAATATGGAAAAAAAATACAAAGAGTCTCCCCGAGCCTGCATCGACACAAGTATTTTCTAGGTGCATGGTTCATTTTTAAAATTGGGAAAATTTGAATTAGTGGCCATGATGCAATGATTTAATTTCCTCTACATTTAATGCATCTTGCATAAATAAAGGACAATTTTAAAGTTTTCAATCACCTCGATCCTTTTTATTATCAATTTTTGTGATTTGGTTTCCATCATTAGTAATTTTCTTTGAGGAATATTGTTAATCTAATCATGGATCTCGAATTCAGAACCATAAGTTTGAATAGATTTCGAATTGACGTTGAAGTGTTTAGTCAGTCGCAGGGAAATCCAGTAAAAACTAAAGAACTCTTGTGCTTTTTATTTTATTAGACATGAATTTTTAAGTAAAGATAGGGTTTTTTAAGATGATAACCATGCCATCCTTATTCTCAGTTGCATATTAAATTACAAGTGATTTAGCTAAAATTACGGACATAGACCTAATAAATGCATACTTAAATGATTTTCTTCAAAGATTGAGTAGACCTAATAATAGTGATTCTATGGGAGAAATTCAAGATAGCTGAATTTCCTTAGCGATTGCTATTCCACTATTAGTTCATTTCCCACAATTGGTATGGCATTACACTAAGAACTATAACAAAAAAAGGGAATTTCTATATGGAAGTGTTGATGCAGTGTTGACATTGATGCCTACAGCTATTAGGATGATGCTCAAGTTACACGTGATAAATAATCTAATAACCTTGGGTATCAAGTTAGCCTTGTGAGATTAAGGAAAATAAAAAGGAGTATGTTATACTCATAAACACAAAATGGATCCTAGTAGAGAAAAAGGCAACAACTTGAATGACAATAATGAGACTGTTTAGGGCTATGAGTTTCTTGAAGAAGATGAGGATGTTATTGTATTCATTCTAATTAAGTCAAATGGTTGGATTGGGTAGACTACAAATGAGTTTATAGGAAGAATTGCAATTTACATGTGGAATAATTTTTGAAACCAAAAGGGAGCATTTCCTAGGCTAATTTTAATTATAGAGGCACTTCATGGTCACATGGTTACCTTGAATGCAACATTAATAGAAATGGGTGATACCTTGAGAACCAAATTGATAACCTGATGACCTACCTAATTTACAATGTTTAGGACATAGAATTTCCCTAACGTCTTTTATCATGATGATTTAATAAATGTCAAATGCATGATATGGTTTTGAGGTTTTAAACTAAGTTGTTTGGAATTGTAGTGGGAATGTGAGACTGGTCAATGACACTTTCTTTGCACCAATTATATATATGTTCAAACTAGAATGGGGGTAGCATAGAATTTCTAATCAGGCTAGACAAGTGATTATGGAATATGGATGTTATTTTATTCAGTACATGAAGTTCACATATATAATGGTTAGTGGTTCTGAAGGTAAGCCAGATAAGTTTCCCATATAGTTGGATGATAAAATGGATTTGTGTGAACTAGTAATAGGCAATTAACAAAGTTCATATTTGCAGTTGATTTTTACTTGGAAACATAATACCAATATTAATTTCCCCATTATTTGGAAGAGACTCATTCCCTTTGGGATAGATAAATCTACATTAATTGAGGATGAGAAGATTTGAGTTAACAAACCTAAGTTTGAAGAAAAGAGCCAATTGTGATATCAAATGGGTTGTTGTAATAGCTATTTATTTACTTATGAGCATGAGCCTCATTTTGAATACTATTGGATGAATTGTAGAGATGAGGAAGAGGCACAACATAGAATTTTATCTAGAATGACCCTTGAACAAATCATAGATTTCAAGATTGCAGTTATCCCTAGGGGAATTGTGGATGATCCACACACAATGAGTAGGTACTATCTTGATCAAAAGATAGAAGGACAACCTATAGCCCCTCTAAATTAGAGTGAAACAGAATCAGATGATTCTTATATTCAAGTAACTGATGTGATGTGAAGAATTGTGAATTGGTTGGCTCAAAAGAATATTGATCTATAAGTCTAAAGTATAAGAATCTTGAATAAATTAAGGTATCTGGGAAATTTAGGTGATGATATCCCTCCCCTGAGAAAAGGGGCTGATAAAATTTATCCTTTACGAGGAAAATTTCCTCAATTTTCTTCAAAGAGACCCACTTCTAAACTAAAAGATGAATGGAATTCATCCACCAATGAGACTAGTACTTATATATCTACTTTTAGGAAAAATATTGAGGAAATGCTCTTAAAATCTATGGAAAATGCTTGTATTACTTTTGTAACACCACGTCAAGAAAAAGGGAAAAGTTTGACATCTCATTTGGTTCCCTTAGGTATTTTTCCAAAACCTTGTAGTGCTGAGAAATTAATGATTAGGGCTATAGCAAGTAGCCATTTTCAATATAGGTCACGCAAAGAGGAACAATAGGGAACACAAGACCACAAGAAGTTTGAGAGAGAACACAAGAGACACACGGTTTGTTATGAGCCAATTCTAGTGAGAAATGGTGCACACCTACCCAAGAAGCATAATAATAGAGAAAAGGTGGTTGATCCTCTTGAACATGAGAGGAATGATGTTTCTCAGACAAAACCTGTTGCATCTGTACCCTATATGGAATGTCACACATAATTCCTCATATCATATTTACCTTTGGATGAAGTAATAATGGGAAGCACTTGGGAAAAATGATCCAAATCAATGTTTTGTTCAATCCAATGGATAGAAAAATTCTAAGTCTAGGTATGGAAGAAATTTAAACCCTACCTACTGAGGATGTGAGTATACCTTTGTTTGAAGCATTACAGGAGTCTGCCAAGGCTCATGAAAATGTGATATATGTTTACATCACTAAAGCGTTTTCCACATTAGATAAATTTTATGCATCTATTAATGATCAAATAGACAAATTAGTAGATAATATCCACATAATTAAATAATTGGAGAGGTCTCTCAGGGCTTTATGATGAATGTTAGTGCAAAATCACAGCACCCCTGGATGTTGATCAGATTTCTAGGTTGATCATACTAGCATCCAGTGTGATTGCACAACATTGAATCCTTTCTTTGAGTGTGGGACTCATGTAAAATGAGAAAGGAATCTCCAGAGAAGGCTGGTTCCTCTTCCTAAACTACCTGCCACAAGCTATTCCAGTGCATGCAAGCTAATCTAATCCTAATCTAACCATGCCAAGGAGACAGAGAGAGAGAGAAAAGGGAAAAACAGAGCCTACACTAAAACGGTGATACACCAGAGAAGGAAAATGTTGAACATCTATCAAAACTGCCATGGAACAAGGAGAGGTGAGCAATGGGAAGGATGGACAGATGCATCACAGGCCCAAGGATAGATTTCACACAGAAAATGTCCCAAAACTCCATGAACACAGCTCCAAACCTGCAATGAACATTCAAACATGCACAAATACCTGCAATGAAGAGAGGCAAGAAGAAAACAAGCAAAAATGAGCAAGGATGGACAGATGCATCACGAAACACGTTTTTTGTTGCTTCAGAAGTTTGCACAGAACATCATTTTAATGGTAAAAGGCAAAAACGCCATTACAGAGAAGGGGAGGAGGTTCGAACTCCATTTTCAACCCTGGAGAAGAAAAGAAGGGAGGGCAGAGCTGAAAAGATGAACCACTACTTGAAAAATGAGCCAAATCTAGCTTTTTACAATGCATGGGTCGAGCCCAGGAGAGAGAAAATGTAGGAAAACGTGCAAGCAGTCCAACCATTGACCAAAACGCATTCTTCATTAAAATCGGTGGTTGAAACATCACTTCTGGCCATGCTGAAGAAGAATGCAACCCATGTGCATTAAAACTGGTTGTTGAAACGTCAGTTCTGGCCATGTTGAAGAAGAATGCGACCCATGTGCATTAAAACTGGTTGTTGAAACGTCATTTCTGGCCATTATCACATGCCAGAGACGTTTCTTGATTTTATCTCTCCAAACTGAACCAAAATGCAAGATTGACCCTAGAATCATGTAGAGAATTTCACCAGATTTCCATTGATATAAAGAACGTGAAAATCCGAGCTCTGGATCGAAAGTTATGGCGATCTGAAGATTTAGGGCAAAAAACAGGCCAAAACGGATATTTGAATTTTTTCCCGCTCTGCCACTTGGATGACACGTGTCAGGCTCTGATTGGATGAGAAATTCTCTCTCCTTCCCTTTCCGTGGGTTTTCCTTTGAAAATTTTGACTTTTTATAACTTTGGAAAATTTTCCATTTTTTCCCCGCGCCCCCGCCACTTGGGACACGTGGCATGATCTGGTTGGAGGACAGGGGCGCGGGGTCATCCTTGTCTTTTAATTTTTTGGCCCAAGACTTTTGTCAAATTTTCCTAAGTCTTTCCCTGGCTCCGAACTCCCCCACCTTAGGACACGTGTCCTGTGTCTATTAGCTCGGGCCGACCCTTCCAACCTTTCCCTTTGAATTTTTTTGGCCAAAAAACACTTAGCCAATTTCCATTGCACTTCCCCTTGTGACACGTGTCACGCTTGCGATTCATCCGCGGGCCTCCTTGTCTCCTTTCGGCCACTTCGCCTTTTCGCGTCCCACGCATACTTTTGGCCTGGATGTCCCAAACTGTTGGGACAAATTTCTCCGAACCGCCCGATTCGGGCTTCCTTGTTCCTGTTTGCGGTGAAGACACGTGGCAAGATTCCATTCACTCTCGGCTCTTTCAGCTTTTCGCGTCCCGCGCGTACTTTTGGCCCGGATGTCCCAAACGAAAGTCCTCTGTTTCAGCCGAACCGGCCGGTTCGCGTCCTCCGCGTACTTTTGTCCCAACTGTCCCAGACTGCCTGGGACAAATATCTCCGAACCGCCCGAAATGGACTGACTTGCGCCAAACCGGCCGATCCGCGTCCTTCGCGTACTTTTGTCCCGACTGTCCCAACTGCGCGAAACAAGACTTAGGCAATTTTCTTCATTTTTTCGGCCGGTTCGGCTTTTCGCGCCCCACGCGTCCCGATGTCCCAACTACTGTGCGGACTGCCTGAAGGCTTTTCGGCCGATTCGCGCCCCGACGTCCCAACTGTCCCAAGGACCGCCTGGACTAGGACTTAGCCGATTTTCTCTATATTTCGGCACCAAGCTTGGCTTTTGCAAATTTTTCACATTTTTAAAACTTGTTGGGTTTTCTTCTTGGATAGGAGAGTTAGAAAGAAGCCGAGGGGACCCCAGAAACATGATTTTTTGCCTTGAATCAATCTACTTGCTCGGGACTGAATAATCTGATGCATGTTATCAAAATTACCCTGGGGGTGAATTTTGGATAACAGTTTTGGCGACTCAGCGGGGTCATCTGCCTGCTAGATGAATGATCAGTAGCCTGAAGCAATCCATTGGGCATGGAGTCATGAGTAGTAGCCTGAAAACTGATCTGAACTTTGAAAACCTCCCTCTGAGCCACTTGAAACCCACTGAAATGGAGTCGTTCTCACCAAAATGCCACTGAAATGGACTGTGCAAGAGCAAAACCAGCACCACAAAAACTATGTACAGAACTGAAAATCATACATGCTCCAAATGGAACATGCAGAGTGTGCACAAGCACTTCTTCTACTGAAAGCAAACCTACCTACTCTACTCTAACTGGAAGCAAAGGCAAGCTAAACAAACCCTGCAATTGGTTGTGAGAAATAGCTTCCCTTTCTCAAAAGTGGCAGCCATGCAATTGATTTGGAGCTGATCATGGCTGATTAGGATGAGTGGAAAATCAACAAGAAGCTGGTCTTCCACCCAAATCATCAAGGTATCAGCTGAAGGCAAATTCAATACCTCTTTTAGTTGCTCTGCATTTGGATTGAAGAGGTATGACAGCTGATCCTTGGTACTTTGTAGCTCACCCTCATGCTCAGAAGCAAGCATGACTGGTTGTGACTTCTCCTTTGGCTCCAATGAAGCCAAATACCTGATTGGGCAAGGTCTGATCCGTTTGATATGCCCATAGCTCTGATTTTCAACTCCAAAAATGGAGTCTTCTTGTAGACCTTCTTGAATGGATGGTGTGGAAGAAATGGTGAAATTCCTCTGTCCTTTCTCTTCCTCCAATGAAGAACATGAAAGATTAAAATCTTCCAATCTTGGTTCCAAAGAGCTGCTATAAGATGCAGGCTGCTGCAAATGAATGTTCTCCTTCATGACAGCAGACTCAAGTGTTTGGAATGTGGATGATGAAAGAGAGAATGGTGGAAACTCAACCGGCTCTTCTCCATCAAAACAGTCCTCCAAATCTGACAGATAAACTGCCTCATGGCTGTCCTGCTGCAAATGCTCCACTTCCTCCATGGTGTCTTCTTGATCTGTAACTTGACCACCATGGTTTCTTTCACCCTCCAACATTGAGTTTGAGAGATCAAACTCCTCTTCAGTACTAGAACTTGAGAGAGGTGAAGTAGAAAGAAGAACTGAAGGTTCTCCTGTAGCCTGCTTTGTGCTCAAAGCCCTTGGATCTGCACTTTTCTCCTCCACAACTAGAATGTGCTCCTCTTCTTTTGGATCTGGAGCAGCTTCTCCTTTCTCTAATACTTGAAGACAATCTTGCTCTTGATAGAACTCTTCCTCCAGCATGAAGTTTGTCAAGTCAAACTCTTCAATCTGCTGCTCTAGAGGACAAGTTGGGACTGCAAGATCTTCTTCTGAGCTTTCTTCCTTTATGGCTGATTGTGCAACTTGAATTGAATCAGCATTCCCTTCAAATAGAGTGCCAACATGGACACTACTTTCTGAGCAAACTGACTGCTGATCTGCTTCTTCTTTTTGCTCTTCTTCTGCTGCCACAAAATCAGTCTTAACCACCATTTGTTCAACCTTAGCCTCTTCTGTAGGTTTAACCATCAAGGGGATCTTTGTCATCCCAAATTTGGCAGCCCAAACCCTCAAGTTGTCTGTCATTTCTTTTCTGTTGGGCTCCTCTTCTTGCTGTCCTTCATGGCCGATTTTTGCAATTTCTTCTTCCCCACATGGAATTGGGAATGCAAGAGGAGGGATGGGTTGTAACTCAATTGATTTGGCAATTTTTTGTGGTGGTAGAGGAGGTGAAACCTCTTGTTTCTTTGGAGGAGGGGGTATTTCTTTTAGCTCTTGTGGAGGGGATGACTGTTTGGAAGGAAAAAGGAAAGAAGAATTGAGGTGTGGTGGAAGACTGAGAGGTGGAGACATGGGATCAACATTTGGGACAGCAGATGGGGAGTTTAGAATTTGCAATTCCAAATGAGATGGTGCTGCTTGAGTAATGGGAAGAGAAAAACCAGATGATGGTGTAGAACTTACCCATTGACAAGGTTGTTCAACAACAAGTGTATAGGCCTCTATTTCTGCTGTCCATTGTGCAAGTTGGGGCAGCATCTTCATCATGAAGTCCAGCTTCTCCTGAGGGCTGAAGTGTCTTGGAAAAGGGCCTCCCCATGGACAAGGAGTCCTGCAACCAATTCTGAAAGCTCTCATTTGAGCTGTTGCTCTGGACTGCACCATCTTTACCTCCATCTTTTGGATTTTCTCCAACAGACCAGCATCTTGCATCTGATTGTCTTCATTATATGCATACTCTTGCTCTTGGAAAGCTCCATAGCCAAACTGATTTTGGCATTGCTGCTCATATGGGTATGCATGCTGATTTTGAATTTGTTCAAAATGCTGATTTGGAGGATTTAAAAAACATGTTGGAGGTGGGAAACATTGCTGCTGTTGTAAATGTGAGTTCCATGATGGAAATGAAGTCATGATTGCACAACTTCATGGAATGGAAAAGAATGAAAGGGATGGAAAGAAGGATGGATGGGAATGGATGAAAAATAGGTCTGCAACTTCAGAAATGGGTTGCTGATCAGATGGAGTCACCAGATGTGTTTGCAAGTGCCTCCAAAGGCTGAAATCTTCACAGGAACACACCAACCTGCAAAAGATGAAGTGGAAGACCTCTAAGGTCCCACCGGGCATGCCAAAACTGTTAGTGCAAAATCACAGCACCCCTGGATGTTGATCAGATTTCTAGGTTGATCATACTAGCATCCAGTGTGATTGCACAACATTGAATCCTTTCTTTGAGTGTGGGACTTGTGAAAATGAGAAAGGAATCTCCAGAGAAGGCTGGTTCCTCTTCCTAAACTACCTGCCACAAGCTATTCCAGTGCAGGCAAGCTAATCTAATCCTAATCTAACCATGCCAAGGAGACAGAGAGAGAGAGAGAAAAGGGAAAAACAGAGCCTACACTAAAACGGTGATACACCAGAGAAGGAAAATGTTGAACATCTATCAAAACTGCCATGGAACAAGGAGAGGTGAGCAATGGGAAGGATGGACAGATGCATCACAGGCCCAAGGATAGATTTCACACAGAAAATGTCCCAAAACTCCATGAACACAGCTCCAAACCTGCAATGAACATTCAAACATGCACAAATACCTGCAATGAAGAGAGGCAAGAAGAAAACAAGTGAAAAATGAGCAAGGATGGACAGATGCATCACAAAACACGTTTTTTGTTGCTTCAGAAGTTTGCACAGAACATCATTTTAATGGTAAAAGGCAAAAACGCCATTACAGAGAAGGGGAGGAGGTTCGAACTCCATTTTCAACCCTGGAGAAGAAAAGAAGGGAGGGCAGAGCTGAAAAGATGAACCACTTTTGAAAAATGAGCCAAATCTGGCTTTTACAATGCATGGGTCGAGCCCAGGAGAGAGAAAACAGGAAAATGTGCAAGCAGCCCAACCATTGACCAACACACATTCTTCATTAAAATCAGTGGTTGAAACATCACTTCTGGCCATGCTGAAGAAGAATGCGACCCATGTGCATTAAAACTGGTTGTTGAAACGTCAGTTCTGGCCATGTTGAAGAAGAATGCGACCCATGTGCATTAAAACTGGTTGTTGAAACGTCAGTTCTGGCCATTACCACATGCCAGAGACGTTTCTTGATTTTCTCTCTCCAAACTGAACCAAAATGCAAGATTGACCCTGGAATCGTGTAGAGAATTTCACCAGCTTTCCATTGATATAAAGAACGTGAAAATCCGAGCTCTGGATCGAAAGTTATGGCGATCTGAAGATTTAGGGCAAAAAATAGGCCAAAACGGATCGATATTTGAATTTTTACCGCGCTCTGCCACTTGGATGACACGTGTCGGCACTGATTGGATGAGAAATTCTCTCTCCTTCCCTTTCCGTGGGTTTTCCTTTGAAAATTTTGACTTTTTATAACTTTGGAAAATTTTCCATTTTTTCCCCGCGCCCCCGCCACTTGGGACACGTGGCGTGATCTGGTTGGAGGACAGGGGCGCGGGGTCATCCTTGTCTTTTAATTTTTTGGCCCAAGACTTTTGTCAAATTTTCCTAAGTCTTTCCCTGGCTCCGAACTCCCCCACCTTAGGACACGTGTCCTGTGTCTATTAGCTCGGGCCGACCCTTCAAACCTTGCCCTTTGAAATTTTTTGGCCAAAAAACACTTAGCCAATTTCCATTTTCCCCTTGTGACACGTGGCACGCTTCCATTGCGGCTCTCGGCTCTTTCAGCGTCCCTTCGCGTCCCATGTGCGTACTTTTGGCCCAGATGTCCCAAACTGTCTGGGACAAATTTCTCTGAACCGCCCGATTCGGGCTTCCTTGTTCCTCTTTGCGGCGAAGACACGTGGCAAGATTCCATTCGCTCTCGGCTCTTTCGGCTTTTCGCGTCCCGCGCGTACTTTTGGCCCGGATGTCCCAAACGAAAGTCCTCTGTTTCGGCCGAACCGGCTGGTTCGCGTCCTCCACGTACTTTTGTCCCAACTGTCCCAGACTGCCTGGGACAAATATCTCTGAACCGCCCGAAATGGACTGACTTGCGCCAAACCGGCCGATCCGCGTCCCGCGCGTACTTTTGTCCCAACTGTCCCAAACTGTGCGAAACAAGACTTAGGCATTTTTCCCTCCTTTCGGCCGGTTCTGCTTTTCGCGCCCCGCGCGTCCCGATGTCCCAACTGTCCCAATGCTGCGCAGACCACCTGACGGCTTTTCGGCCGATTCGTGCTCCGACGTCCCAACTGTCCCAAGGACCGCCTGGACTAGGACTTAGCCGATTTTCTCTGTATTTCGGCACCAAGCTTGGCTTTTGCAATTTTTTCACATTTTCTAAAACTTGTTGGGTTTTCTTCTTGGATGGGAGAGTTAGAAAGAAGCCGAGGGGACCCCAGAAACATGATTTTTTGCCTTGAATCAATCTATACTTTCTCGGGACTTGAATAATCTGATGCATGTTATCAAAATTACCCGATAAGGAAAGAATATTCTCCAACTACTGCTATAAATCAAAAGGAGGCTGATCAATCTCTAGATCTAGACCAAGGAGAGAGACAAGTGAAGGAAATTCCAGTGCAAGATGAGGGTAGGGAGATGGTTATTGAAATAGATGGTGAGAAACATGTAAATCCATTAGCCCAAGATGAACAAGGAATATCTAAGAAATTGGTGGTTGTCCCTGAGAAACCCCAACAAGAATTTCAAGGAAGCAAAGGCTGGAGCAAGTCTTGCAAAAGGGTGGATTGGTGAATTGATCTCAAGTGAAGAGAAATAAATTCTTCCTGTTTAGGCTATTGATCTTACTGCATTATCTTTTCCAAAGATGGTAAGATCCTCCAAAAGGGCTAGGGTTATTACCAAGACACATACTGATCCATTGGGGTCCAAAACTCTAGAAATATCAATCCCTCATGAAGGTAAAACCAGAGACAATGTAACAGCTAGTGACTACAATGTCCAGCTCATTCCTTTAGGAAAAACCTCAAGAGATCAACTAAAATAGGGAGTATCAGAGGTGGTAAATGACTTATTGCAAAAGGTGGATGAAGATAGGATAACAAAGAAGCAATTGAAAGAACAGGTCAAAGCCTTGAGTTCTAGTATGCAACAACTAATTGGGTAACCCAACCACACTCAAGAAGATACCTCTGTAAACACCCCTGAAGGATTGGATAAGATTGATAAGGTTGTCAAGAAGGTTCAAGTTGTAGACACATGGATTGAAAATATAAAGGAAGGGAAAATCACTAATTGAGAAAGCCAAGGAAAAATATGAAGAACTCAAAAGTAGGCTTAATGAGATTGATGAGATAACTGAGCAATGTGACAATGAGATCTTTTACTTTGAGGGAATTTTTCCCAAATTAGACCATATTACTTTACTCAGTGATGAATTTCTTGAGTAGGAAAATATTGTGCCATCAGAATTCAGAGGAAGTCAGCATGCCTTGGAAGAATTAGCAAAAATCAGAGTGGAAACTTTGAATGGGATCAAAGAAAAACTCAAAGTTAAAATAAATTGGGTTGATGATACTCTTGATGCCATCAAATTGAAACTAGAAGACATGGTATTTGAAAAATTCAAAAAGAGTTATGGTGATTTGAAGATTGATTTCTTGATCAACTCTTTTGAAAGGAATATGCAGAAGGATGATTTCTCTTATGAAGTCATTAAAACACTGAGAAAAATTGAGAATAGAATTACAGAGTTGAAAGCTAGGCCACTGGAATACAAGTAGAAGATGGGTCATTGTATGGATGCAATAGCTAGACAGACATTAATCTTCCAACACCACATAGGGCCAGATGAAAGTGAAATAAATGAGCTTTTCCAGAGATATGATGCATACATGGCAAGATTGTCAGAAGAGTAGGATGCAGAAGTAGAAACTGAAGAAGGAAAGGATGTAGATATTGGAAATGATGAACAAGCTTAGGCTTGTGGCTTTTAAAAGTTGTACTTTCTTCCCATACTTCTTCTCTAAGTTGATGTTTTAACTATTATCTCTGTTTCATTAAGGATAATTGTTACTCTGAAATTCATTATTTTCTCATATCAATTGTAAAATAGTACGATACATTAGTTTTATATGGCTTAGATAAAATTCAATGCACATTTGTATAAGCATATAAATTATTCTGATGTTTGTGCTTCTTGCATGTTGAGAAAATAAAAAAATGGGGTTCTATAGGGGCCCCTACCCATGGAAAAATAGGGTTGTATACATGTTGAGAATAATGAAAATAAAGAAAAAACAATGTTCAGATGTCTTTTATTCCCTCTTAAACACTTCCCCCTAATGGAGGAAGTTTGTTCAACAACTTATTCTTCCTCAACAGGAATTCACTTGAGCCTTGCGTTGTCTGGACAAATATGATGGAACCTTATAGATCTTGAGACATCCCCATCTCCATCAATGACTCAAGAGTCATTCTAGGACTATCCATGATCTTTGCTAGCTCAATTATTTTCTGATGGGAGGACACCCAATCCAAAAGATCCAAACCACCTGTGAAGAAGGTTGTTTTCCCCTTCCCCTTGTGAGAGATTGACTTGTTAGGAGTGGATTGAGAGGGAACACCCAAAGTAATTAGAAGGGAAAGAACTGCACCTTGCAGACTGGGAAAGTTACGAGGTCCTGAGCTCGACCCAGCTTCCCATCTCCTTGTGTGGGGTGGATGCTCTCTAGGAGAAGGAACTGGCCCAGGGCCCAAAATTCATGCTCTGACTGAGGAGCACGAGGCACTAAATGAGATGATGACTGAATGGAAAATCTAACCCTATTTTCCTGAGAATATGATATTGCTTCTCTTGAATGATGAGAAGATATGGACAAACTCTTCTTCTCCATCTGAGATAATGATTGGGGGCTGAGAGAGATTGATTCACCCTTCTCTTTCCTGAAGATGGTCCTGGCATTGAACTTGGTTTTGAAGACTCATGTCTTATTTTCCCCTTCTCCAAAGAGATGATCCTCTGCTCTAATTCATCTACCTTGTGAGAGATAACAGGCACGGTGTCAATGGAAGATTTTTCGTATAATACATATGATTCCTTAGGAATATCCTTTAATGCAAACTCTTCATCACATAGGAATGGAAATTGAAAATCGGTCTTCCCAGACACTTGGGGCCTCCTTTCAATCCAAATTTCTTTAGGACTTCAGGGGTTTTCAGGTGTTCCCACCAAAAAAGATGAAAATACATGACCTGAAAGGTTGTGAATACAGGATTGATCCTAATCATCCTTGTAAGAAGTGCTAACCAAACTTTCCGATAAGTCAGGGGTCCTCTGGTGTCTCCTACACACTCTATGTCAAATAAGGCCCTAACAAAAGCCTCATTAGGTCCACTCAGGTTGAAAATATGATTCAAATCCTCTAAATAAATTTCTTTCAAGATTTGTGCTACAAGTACCTTTGCCATTGTTTGATAAGAAATATGAAAAATAATCTTTACCTTCAGAATAAGAAAAGAAGCACATAATGGTGAAAGGGAAGAACTAAGTTTTATAGTGAAGGGGTGCATATTGATCTGATCAAGAGAAATATTTCCCATGAGATGAAACAAGATTTCTCTCATCTCGCACAAATAAAATTTAAGATCTAGAAGGGATTAGAAATGAGCATAACTAATGAATCAATACGATTTGATAAGAGCCATGTGTGGTAATTAAGCCAATAAGACATAAAATGGAATGCAAAACACCCAAGATGGATTCTTGGGAGGTAGATGAGGGTATATGTCATATCATACATCATTTGGAAGCACTCAAAGGTCATCAAAAGTAATTATCCAATCAATATGTGGAAAGAATGATTAAAATAATATGCCAAAAGTGATGACCCAGTATCCCAGTCAAGCACAAATGGAATCAATTGAAAAGACTTGCATTTTGTACACCTGGCAGTTTGAAGTGAAGCATTTTTCAAAAGAGTGGCATGTTTCAAAATAGATATTGTAAAGGGGAATATTCATTAGGATATTCATATTTTTAGGGGGAAATTTTGAAGGTTAGTAAGTGAGTTGAATGGTATAAAGGTGTGAAAGATAATCATGAAGAGGTTTTAAATTTTCTGAGAATTGTTTGAAGAAATGAGAGAACTGAGTAAAAAACCATTTTCCAAGAGCTTATCGGAGAAACCTGTTATTTCCTTTGTGTTTTCAAATTTAATCATGTCAAGATGGTTGCAAGTTTCTATCTATTGACAAGATTTGAGATTGTAAATAAATCTTTCCCTTTCTGATAAATTTGATAAACCTTGGGTTAATTGTGTTAATCATGAGCATTGTTGTATCTACTTTCATTTTGAGATGTTTTCAAGTAGTTATTCATGTTCCTGTTGCAATATTATGTTAGGAATTCCTCTGAATCACACAATATCTTGTCCTTGTGGTAGTATTGTGGCATTTACAATTGTGTTGTGAGAAGAGATTTCATTTTACTGTGCAATAAACAATTTAAATTCACTTTACTTCCATTCTGTCGATACAGATTGTTTGTTAGCTTATGAGTGCATCTTAAGCATGATGAACTAGGAATCTCTGATGTTTAGTTGAGTTTTTGACAAAATATTTTTATGTCAATTTCTCAAATAATGTGTGAAACCATGCATCTTTGGGCTTCCATGGGTGTGCATCTTCTGGTTGAAGGTTTATTGTTGACTATTTGAAGTGTTTTTTATCATCTTGTTTGGCATATTCTCCAACCTTTGTTGAAAGTTATTAAGAATTTGGTATAATAAAATTTATCTTGCTTAATTCCCCAATGAAATTCATCTTCAAGTAAGAAATCCTATAGGAATTACCCTTTCTTGCACTATTTTTCCATACATGTTAAGGATATTTGTTAAATTTACCCATCCTTTACCCAAAACATGTAGGAACAATCGAGTCTTATTGTTTTCTTTAGTAACCTGAATCTTGTTTAGAAGACATTTCCATTCTCTAAAGTGACAACTCATGAGAGTTAGATTATGTTGCATTGACCATGTCTTCTTAAGGTTTTCTTTCAAATATCATAGAAGGAAAGTCCAATATAGCCAATCCATTTACATCTCTTACAAATACAGGTTACAAAATGGGTCCTCTCACCCTGGTTGAAAGGCACAACCAAAAGTAGTGAGGGTAGGTCAAACCCTTTGCATGGTGCTACCTATTTTCTCCAAGATCGAGTGACAAAGAGTCATTCAAATCCTTCCTCAGCTACAAAATGACTTGAAATCTGATTTATCTGTCTCTAAGCATTTTCTCAACCTGTTGATGTTGCTCAACCTCAAATGGAGAATCAATTTGGGTACCAACACTGATATGGCACCGTTTCCAGGGAACATTCATGCAAATACATATGCACACTGACCTCTGGTAATAATTCTTACATGATTTTATGAAAATACATTGTTTAAACATTTATCCTTTGTTAAGATTTGTGAAGATTGTGTGAGATCAACGGTTTATTTTGTAATATTTCTTGGTTTAAGGAAAAATTACACTAGATTTGGTTAGTGATAAATATTGACAAAGGATGATTAGATCTGTCAAGATTTGTAGAAATTGGGTATTGATAGACACTTGACAAGTTACTTACAGTGTTTTAAGCACATCTAAGGTGAAAATAATTGGTGGTGACTCTGTGTTGATTTGAAATTTTTGGTAAAACACTAGTGTCTTAATCTTTTTCAAGTGAGACTTGTTGTTAATATTTACAAATATGGAAGGAAGAATGTATTTCTTTAGTAAGGATCCTACTAGAAGATTATTTCTAGAGCTTGGGAAAACAAATCCAAAGGGAAGACAAGTCTGGAAAGCATTGGGGGATCAAGAGTCAAGTGAGAAGGTAATATCAGTGGTGGAAAGCAACCAACCTATAGTTGAGGATTATCCAACATCTTCAAATAGTTCAGAGTCAAGTAAGTCCTCGTATAAATTTAACTACTCCAGCTGGTGAGGGGGCATCATTTGTATATGGGATAAGTGTTCCTCATTTCTTTCCTTTATCACTTAAAACTGATAGGGTAGTTTGTGAAACCAAGTCACTAGAGGATATTTACTTTGAAGATCATACACATGTGTCCCAAATATCCCTTGTCCCACACCATTTTAATCCTCCTATAGGATCACCTTCCCAAAATAACATGGCTCATCCTCCACCTAGACCTCCTTTTGTTGTCAATACATTTGGACCAATAAATTTTAGAGGCATGGTTGGGTATCCTAATGTTGTACCACAAGATGTGAGAAATAGGTTGCCTAAATTTTAGGGGAATAATGCCATCACTGGTGATCAACATTTGAGGCTCTTCCTTAATATGATGGAATATTTTGAAATTGAATATGAATATGTGTATATAAAACTATTCATTCATACTCTTGAAGAAGATGCACGTGATTGGTACAAATCTTTACCAGATAACTCAATAGACTCATGGAATGAGATGAAGAATGCTTTTAGATTACAATATGGTGATAAGACTGACCCGAGGTTCCTCTTATCTAAGTTTGAGAATATAAAAAATAATCCCAATGAGTTTGTCTAGGATTTCAATACCAGATTCTACAAGACTTTAAATAGATTACCCATAATTTTGAGGCCTAGTGATGAGTCCTTCCTAATTAAATATCATGATGCTTTTCACAAGAAAGTTTCTTATTATTTGAGAGATAAGAACCCTGGAAATTTAAGGTAGATTTCACAATGGCCTTTACAAATTGAAAACAATATTAAGGCAGTTGGAAACCCCCTAAAAGGGAGGGTGTCTTGATTAATCCTGATAGACCTCAGTTAAACAAGGTAATGGATCTAGAGGAGGTTGTTGAAAACTTTAACTTGACTCATGTAGAACATAAGGAAGAATATTGAATAAGTTCTTTCATCTATTGGAGGTGGACTAGAATTGAAAATAGTAAAAAAGAAATAGGTCCTATTAATTTAGAATACCCTATTCACTTAGAATTTAAATAGACTTACCCATTCATTTTCCCTGGTCGCACTAGTTGATGACCAAAGAATCCTAATTGATTGGGAGGTTTCTTAAACTTTGAGAGATAAGCCTTTAAGAAAAAATGACCTTGAAAATTAAAAGAGGAAGTTAGGAAATCTAAAAGCGGAGGTTCAATCCATTTTCATTGCATGTAAACTTTGGTTAAAGAAGATCCTTATAAGTTGGAAGTAGAAAAGGGAATAAGATAGAGTTCTCAAAGTCAACATAAACCATAGGTCGAAGATAGATTTGGAAATCATCCTAGGGGTGATCACATATTAGATGATAGAGGAAAATGGCCCATGGGATCAGAAATAAACAACCACAACATAGGGAAAATAGATTGGTTCCTGATCCTTTGACTTCTAGGGTTGCTACAGTGGAAGAAGCCCATGTTATTGATTGGTGTGACAAGTGTTTCTTACCACATTCCCCTTGTGATCTAAGTAAGGAGGCTAAAGAAACAAATGATGATGAAGCTTATGGTGATGTGTGTATGATGGATTCCCTCTGAAAATTCCAACATGGAGCTACTTCAACTGAGTTGATAAGTTCCAGAACTGTAGAAATTTTATGGGATTACATTCACATGGTATTACCTCTTCCTCCTAATGATGATGTTGAAATTGATATGGTGCAGGCATTTGATTTACCTAATCATGACTTTGAATATTTGAGGGCTTTAATGATTAAGAAATACGATGGGGGAATTCCTTCTGAGGAAGACATAAACTTTTGATGAATGCAATAGTTTCTCAAGATAAGGAATATAATACCAGAAGTAGAGTTGTCAAAGGGGGAGGACCACAAGCCAAGCCAAAAAATCCACTTCTCACTAATATCCCAAAAAGAACCTCCTAAAAAGGATACACTTAGCAAAGGCCCAGTCACTCCAAGTAAAACTTGTATCCTATCTCATACCCAAACTATGAAGACTTGTATACCACCAGAAGGAAACATAAAGCTCCCTCCCATTACAGTTCTACCTAAATATGTTCCTTGTGATATAGCCTAGATTTTAAGTCAGATCAAAGTTATTGTGCCTATTGTTGAATTGTTCAGAATCCCTAAGCATAGAAAAGGAGGGCATTTGAATATTTGGGATTTAAAGAGGAGGTGATAACCCAAGGCAAAAAATGTGAATAGTGTGGATGTTCCCCCTATCATTGTAGAGATGGAAGTACCACAAGCACTCATGCCTAATTAAATATTATGATGGTTTTGAAAAGAAATTTTCTTATTATTTGAGAGATAAGAACCCTGTAACTTTAAGGAAGGCTTTCGCAATGACCTTGAAAATTGAAAAAAATATTAAGGTAGTTAGGAAACCCCATAAAAGGGAGGGTGTCAAATTGATTAATCTTGATAGAAATCAGTTAAAAAGGGTAGTGAATATGGAGGAGGTTGTGAAAACTTGGCTTAAGCAATTACATAAATATCTTATAAGTTGGCCTGAGTGGAAAAGGGAATAAGATAGAGTTCTCAAAGTCAACATAAACCATAGGGCCAAGATAGATTTGGAAATCAACCTAGGGGTAATCATAGATTAGATTAAAGAGGAAAAGGACCCATGGGACCGAGAAATAAATAACCACAACCGAGGGAAAATATACCGGTTCCTGGTCCTTTGACTGATAGGGTTTCTATAGTGGAAGAAGCCCATGTTATTTATTGGTGGACAAGTTTTTCTTACCACATTCCCCTTGTGATCTAAGTAAGGAGGTTGAAGAAATAAATTATGATGAAGCTTATGGTGATGTGTGTATGATGGACTCCCCTAAAATTCCATAAAATGGAGCTAATTCAACTTATTTGATAAGTGCCAGAACTGTAGAAAGTTTCTTAGATTACATTCACAGGTTATTACCTCTTCCTCCTAATGATGATGTTGAAATTGATATGGTGTAGGAGTTTGATTTAATGAATTACGAATATGAATATTTAAGGGATTTAATGATTAAGAAATACGAAGGGGGAATTCCTTATGAGGAATACATATAACTTTTGATGAATGCAATAGTTGCTCAGGAAAAGGAATATAATACCAGAAGTAGAGTTGTCAAAGGAGGAGGACCATAAGCCAAGCTAAAAACTCCACTTCTCACTAGTATCCCAAAATAACCTCCTAAAAGGGAGATACTTAGAAATGCCCTGTTCACTCTAAGTAAAACTTGTATCCCATCTCATACCCAAACTATGAAGACTCTTATACCACCATAAGGAGCCATAAACCTCCCTCCCAATATAGTTCTACCCAAATTTGTTACATGTGATATAGCTCAAATTTGTATTTAGATCAAAGTTATTGTTCCTATTGTTAAATTGTTCAGAATCCCTAAGCATAGAAAATGACATTTGAATATTTGGGATTTAAAGAGGAGGTGATAACCCAAGGCAAAAAATGTGAATAATATGGATGTTCCCCTATCATTGTAGAGATAGAAGTACCACAAGCACTGGAAGAATTTGGAGAATCACCTGAGGTATATTTGGGTATTTCTCTTGTTGAGTCTCAACTTGATGTTGATCATTTTTATGCTACTCTAATCATCAAAGATATGCTAGTGTAAAACTACATGATCCACTTAGGAGTCTCATGTAATGTGATGCCTTTTGAGGTAATGAATGAATTAAATATCAAAGTGACGACTATTCTTGAAAGTTCACTGCTATGGATTCAAGGGAAGTATCGGTGATTGGATATTTTAAGGGAATGATAGTGCAATTGGTAGCTTACCTAGGCAACTGCTTAACCATGAATGTGGTCATTGGGGATTACTTGCCCCAATGGGGAATGTTATTGTTGAGAAAGTGGGATGCTAGTGTGGGAGGAAGTGTAAAGATGGATATGTCATATGAAACCATACCAGTAGAAGGAAAACTTGTGAAAAAAAGATGTTACATCTGATTGAAGACCCTAACAATGTTTCTTATGAAGTATTATATGCAGATGTAGATGTCAATAATTTTATGGGTTATGCAGATTTTAAAGAACACAATATTGACAAATGTAAATGTCTTAAACAAGTTGGCTCCCCTTGGATTTTTATGTTTGACATAGCTTGTTCTAAATTTGGGAATGGTGCAGGTATTGTCTTAATACCTCCAAATAAGGAAAAATTCAATTTTTTTTTTTAAATTGAATTTGAGTGTACCAATAATATTGTAGAGTATGAAGAATTGATTTTGGGTTTAAGGATTTCTTGGAGGTATGGTATTATGGATATTATTGTTAATGGATATTCATAATTGGAAGTCAAGAAAGTTAGAAAATTGTATGCAACCAAAACCCAAAAAAGTGAAACAATATAAGCATGCAGTTTGGGATTTTATTGAAATGTTTGATTCTTTCAACATAATATACCATGACAAAAAGTAGAATATTGTTGTAGATAGGTTGGCAGTATTGGGATCTAGATTTGAAAAAATTTCAATGTATCCTTAATGTGAGTATGATATAAAAGTGTTGACAAGACCATCTGTCTAAGACAATGTCAAACATTGGCAGGTTTTTGAAGATGATGCCCAAGTCGAGAGGTTTTTACAAAATGAAGGAGATATTACAAATCAAAATATGGAATGGGAACTGATGATCTTTGTTTATGAAGGGAAAGAGACTCTATTTGGCAAAGCTATTATTTAATTAAAAACCAATACCATACCAAAAGGTTTGGTTGCATTAGATACAAACTTTGATAATGTCGACTGTATTGTTAATAGAAACATGCCAACTTCAAGAAATGTAGAGGAACAAAACCCAAAGATTGTTGCTAAACCAAAAAAATATGGCTAGGCAGAAACCTCAGTATAGAATAAAATCAATCATATGTCCATTTGTTAAACAAGTATCAGGATTGCTTGGCATCGTCATATTAAGAATTGAAGGCATATAGGGAAGATATTTTTGAGCATGAGATACCATTAAAAGCTAATGCAAAACCATTTAGGAAAAAGAAAAGGCCAATAAATCCACCTCTTTCCCTTAATGTAATAAGAATTAAAGAAATTAAGGTATGGAGGCATCATACAACCCATAAGGTATTCTTCACAGATGGAGAATCTAGTACCAGTTTGAAAGATAAATTGAGATATAAGATTGTGTTTGGATTTTAGGAATTTTAAAAAGGCATCAATCAAAGATAATTATACCTTACCCAATATAGATAACATGTTATAGGTGGTTATTGGCTCTAAGTTGTTGTCCACCCTAGATGGATTCTTGGGATATAACCATGTGGTAGTAAGGAAATCAGAAATGATTAAAACCGCTTTCAATACCTCATTGGGTACCTATGTGTATGTGAGAATGCCATTTCTTAATGAACTTTGGAGCTAATTTTCAAAGAGAAATGGATGGAGCATTCTCAGAATACATAAATGATTTCATTGTTGTATATCAGGATGATGTAGCAATATTTTCAAAAAAGAGAATTGATCACCTGCATCATTTGGATAATATGTTGTTAAAATGCAGAGAATATGGTATTTCATTGAATCCTAAGAAGTTTCACTTTGGGGTTCAAAAGGAAAAATTGTTCAGATATATTGTATCTAAACAGGGGGTTATGATTGACCTTGAAAGAGTAGAAGCTACTGACAAGGTTCCTATTCCTAAAACAAAGAAAGGAATTCAATCCTTCTTTGGACAGATAAATTTCATCAGGAGATTCATTTCAAAATTTTCTGAAGTAACTATCCCTATCAAAAGTATGATAAAATAGGACCATGTTATCAAATGGTAGAATGAAGTTATCCAATATTTTATTGGAATTAAGGAAGCATTGAAGAAGGCTCCTATTTTGGCAACTCCGGATTACAAAAAGACATTTGAAATGTTTTATTTGTCCTCTGAAAAAACCATTGCATCTGTATTATTGAAAAAAGATGAGGAAGGAAATGAAATGCCAATTGATTTCTTTATTAAAGCATTACAGGGCACTAAGTTAAAATATACTATCATGGAAAAGAAGGATTTTTTCCTTGATTAGAGCAAAATTTTTTTTAGACCATACATCTTAAGTTCCAAGATCACAACTTATGTTCCCCATACCATGGTTAAGGAAATATTGTTAGAAATGGATATCTCAAGTAAAATATGTCGATGGGAGAACAAATTTTAAGAATATGACATAGATATCCAGACTACTAAATTGGTTCAAGGTATGGGATTGGAAAAGCTAATGGAAGAAAGTAATTTTCAAGTGATGGAGATAAATCAAGTTGAGGAAGGAGACATGAATTTTCATGAAAAATTAGTCAATTTTTCATGGTAAAATGAAATTATATTTTATCTTAAACATTTGGAATGTCTGGGACATTTAAGCAAAAACCAAAAGAGAGCACTCAAGATAGCTTCCCAGAAATACATCATCACTGACTATGGATTGGCATGGAAGAATCCTAAAGGGATCCTCTTAAGATGTGTTATTGAAGATGAAGCTCCTAAATTAATTGTGGATTTTCATGGAGTGTGTGGGGGGAAGTTTCCTAGAAGAGTAATTGCCCACAAGATCTTAAGGGTTAGTTATTGGTGGCCCACACTTTTTAAAGACATAAATTTGTTAGTAAGAAAATGTGAAAGCTATCAAATATTTTTAGGAAGAATGAAAGCTTCAAGTGCTCTCCCTTTGAAACCAATATCAATTGAAGCTCCTTTTAAATAGCAGGGCATGGAATTTGTTGGGAAGATTTTAGATCATTCAAGTGCATGCCATAGATGGATATTGGTGGCTACTAATTAATTCACTAAATGGGTTTAGGCAATCCCTACTAAGAAATCAACCCATCAGATTGTTATGGATTTTATCTTGAATCATATAATTCAGAGGTTTGGAGTGCCTGCTAAAACAGTTGCAGAAAATGCTATGATTTTTCGAGCTAAACCATTATTGGCCATGTGTTAAGAGTATGGGATAAACTTAACATATGCATATAATTATAACCCTCAGGTTAATGGACATGATGAATAAAGAAACAAAAATTTGTTGAAGATAATCAGGAGGACATTGGAGATAAATAAACAAATATGGGGTGAGAAATTTAAGTTTTTTGTTTAGGTAGATATGATCACTATTAAAAGAACCAATGGAAAAATACTATTTGAATTAGATTATGGAACTCAAGTCCTCCTTCCCCTGCATATGCAGTTATCTTCTTACCAATTTATTTGGTAGCTTGAGGATCAAGAAGTCATCCCTTATGATGCAATAATAAATCAAATTATGGAATGGGATGAAGAAAGAAGAGAATCCCATCAGAGACATTTAAAGTTCAGGGAAAATTTGAAAAGGTTATTTGAAAAAAATGTGACTCCTAGAATTTTCAATGTGGGAGATCTTGTGTTATTATGGGATAGCAGACATGAAGAAAAAGGAAAGAACAATAAATTTGATGCATTATGGATGGGTCCTTATTCAATTGATATCAAAATTGGTGAGCATAATTTCTTTTTAAAAGATCTAGATGGAGAATTACTTGAGTTACTTATTAATGGAAGGCTTGAAACATTTTCTTGACTATTTTTTGAAATCAAGGTACGCATCAATATATAGTGTATAGTTGTCTTGTTTTACGTGTGTTTTTCATTTTTTTTTGTTTTGTTGTTGTTCTCCATATTTTATGGTAGTCATTTCTTGTGGTTTCTCGGTATGTTTTTAGAGTATGGGTTTTTATTACTTGACCTGATCTATTAGTTTTGAATGTGTGGCTCAGTGGATTTCAAAACGTGGTCTGCAGTAAGTTTTTACTATGTTTGATTCTTGTGACACTCTCAGGGAGTGCCCATCCTTGAGTCGGAGTTGATGTTGGTGCTCAAATTAATATTTCTCATTTTTTTAGATTTCCTTTTGACATTTGTTTTGTTATTTTTTTTCAAACGAGGGATGATGATTTGAAAGGTTATGGACATTTATTTAATTATTTTAGGTCTCATGTATGTTGGTTTATTGATTCCTCTTTTTGGTCAAGGATCGTGTTTGGGTATGAATTATTTTGGAAACCTCTGCAATAAAAAAACAATCATAAATTAGGTTTAAAAATTAGAAAATTTTACCTGTATGATATTTTCCTTGTTCATGTCAGTAATTTTGAGTTTTTTTCTACCGCCCGTTGGTATGTGGTATTTCCCAGTTAGATGTTGTATGGCGGGTTTAAGTTGTAAACTTATAAATTTTGATTGCTTTCAAAAAAATTAAAAGTTTCCTCTATGGCCTGATGAATATTCATAATAAAAAAAGGAGCAAAGAGAAATTTATCCCACCCTCTGAAGATGTACACTTGTCACAAGTGGGATAGATGCGGGGGATCACGAAATAGTTATATTTTCACACACCGAGGTTATAAGGTGTAAAATTACAAGGAATTTCTTGAGGCCCATAAAAGACACGTGGATATTTGTCATGAAAGGAGTGGGGAAGTGGATAATCATAGAAAACTTACATTTTTGGTTTAATGTGAAAAAGGAATAAAGTTTTAGGAAAATATCGTAGCTCCGCTATCTATTAGGTGTGACCATGTGTGAAGCTCAAATTGTATGTCAAAAGTAGGAAGCCGGGTCAAATGACTAAAAGTGTATATGTTTTAAAACACAAAAAAAAATACAAAGAGTCTCCCAAAGCCCACATTGATGTAATTTTTTTTCCATGTGGATGGTTTTTTTATAAAATTGGGAAAAGCAGAATGAGTGGCCATGATGCAATGCATTAATTTTTGTCATCATGAATGCATCTTGCACAAATCAAGGATGATTTTAAAGTTTTCAAGCACCTCAATCCTTTTTATTATCAATTTTTGTGATCTGGTTTCCATTGTTGGTAATTTTCATTGAGGAATATTGTGAATCTAGTTGTGGAGCTTGAATTGGAAACTAGAAGTTTGAAAAGATTTTGAATTGACGTTGAAGTGCTCAATTAGTCATGGGAAATACAGTAAGAACTAAACAACTCATGTGATTTTTATTTTATTGGACAAGAATTTTAAAGTAAATCTAGGGTTTTTAAAGATGAAAATCATGCCATCCTCATTCTCATTTGTGTTTGGGATTACAAGTGATTTAGATAAAATTACGGACACAGCCTTAATGACTGCTAATTTACAGGATTTTCTTCAAATATTGAGTAGTGCTAATAAGAGTGAGTCTATGGGAGAAATTCAAGATATCCACATCACCTTAGCTAGTGTTATTCCAAAATTAGTTCATTTCCCAAATTTTACATGGCATTGCAATATGAACTATGACCCACAATAAAGGTAAGTGCTAGATGGAAGTGGTGATGTAGTGTTGACATTTACACATGTAGCTATTAGGATAATGATCAAGTTACCTATGATAACTAATCCAATAAACTTGGGTATCAAGTTAACCTCACGAGAATATGAGGAAAAGAAAAAGGAGTATGCTAAAATCATAAAAACAAAATGGCTCCTAGAAGTGAAAAAGGAAACAACCCAAATCCCTTAGAAACTGGTTAGGGCACAATTTGCTGAAGAAGATGAGGATGTTATTATATTATTAAGTTGAATGGTTGGATTGGAGAATACAAATGATTTCAAGGGATGGATGTGTACCTACATGTGGATAAGTTTGGAAAGAAAATGGAGCATTTGTTGGGCTACTTTTCTTGTAGAAGCACTTCATGGTTCCATGGTTACCTTGACAACAAAAATAGAAATGGGTGATACCTCAGAGCTTGAATTCTACATGATGAACTACCTAATTTAGAATGTTGCAGGACATAGACATTTCCCCGGACTCTTTCCACATGCTGATTTTAAGAAATGTGAAATGCATGATATCTTTCCGAGGTTACAACTGGTTAATTTGAGTGGGAATGTGAGATTTTTCAATGACGATTTATTCGCACCAATTATATGTATGTTCAAACTAGAATGGGGGTAGAATATAATTTCTGAGAAGGTTAGACATGTAATTATGTAATATTGACGTTATTTTATTCAGTATAGGAAGTTCACATATATAAGGGTTAGTGGTTGTGAAGGTAAGTTATGTAAGTTTCCTAGATACTTGGATGATAAAACGGCTTTGTGTGAACTGGTAAGGCAATTAACACCAGTTCAAAAATTGACTACTAGGAAATATAAGACCAATATTAAGTTACCCATAAGAATTACAAGGTATTCATGCCCTTTAATTTTAAAAGCTATATTAATTGAGGATGAATTGAAGAGGTTTGAGTTGGAAAAGTTTGAAGCAAGAGACAATAACAATATCAAATAGGTGTTTAATAATATCACAAATACTTTTGAGCATGAGCCTCATTTTGAAGACTATTGGATGAATTTAAGGGATGAGGAAAAGGTTAGAATTAGAGATTTATCTAGAATGACCCTTACACAAATCATAGATGTCAAGATTTTAGATATCCCTGAGGGAATTTTGGATGATCCACACACAGTGAGTAAGTACTATCTTGATCAAAAAATAGAAGGACAACCTATAGCCCTTATGAATTGGAATGAAATAGAATTAGATGATTCTATATTTGGATAACTGATGTGATGAGAAGAATTGTGAATTGGTTAGCTTAAAATAATATTGATCTATCAGTCCAAAGTATAAGAATCTTGAATAAATTCAAGGATCTGAGAAACTTAAGTGATGATATCCCTCCCCTGAGAGAAGGGGCGGGATAACAAAATTGATCCTTTGGGAGGATAATATCCGTAGTTTCCTTCAAAGAGACCCATTTCTAAACTAATAGATGAATGTAATTCAACAACCAGTGGGACCGGTACTTCTATATCTTCTTTGAGGAAAACAACTGAGGAAATGCTCTTGAAATCTATGGAAAAGACTCCTATTACTTTTCCAACACCACTTCAATAAAAAGGAAAAAAGTTTGGAATCTCATCTTGTTACCTTAGGAATTTTTCCAAAACCTTATAATGATGACAAATTAATGAGTGGGGCTATAGAAAGTGGTCATTCTTAATCTAGGCCACACAAAGAGGAATGAAAGGTAACACCATACCTCAAGAAGTTTGAAAGAGCTCAAAAGAGATAAAATGTTGTTTATAAGAAAATTTTGGTGAGAGAGGGTTCCCACCTACCCAAGAAGCATAAGCATAGAGATGTGGTGATTGATCCTACTAAACATGAGAGGAATGATGTTTCTCATACAACCTGTTGCACATGTACCTAGATGGAAGCCTTCCCTGCATATGCAGTTATCTTCCTTACCAATTTATTTGGTAGCTTGAGATGCAAGAAGTCCATCCCTTATGATGCAATAATAAATCAAATTATGGAATTGGATGAAGAAAGAAGAGAATCCCACCAGAGACATTTGAAGTTCAAGGAAAATTTGAAAAGGTTATTTGACAAAAATATGACTCCTAGAATTTTCAGTGTGGGAGATCTTGTCTTATTATGGGATAACAGACATGAAGAAAAAGGAAAGCATGATAAATTCAATGCATTATGGATGGGCCCTTATTTAATTGATATCAGAATTGGTGAACATACTTTATTTTTAGAATATCTAAATGGATAATTTCTTGAGTTGTCTGTTAATGGAAGGCACTTGAAACATTTTCTTGACTAATTTTTCAAATCAATGTATAGTGTACAGTTGTCTTGTTTTGTTTTGCATGCTTTTTTCAATTTTGTTTGTTTTGTTTTTGTTCTCCTTTTTTTGTTGTGGTTTCTTGGTATGTTTTTGGAGGATAGGTTTATGTTATTTGACCTAATTTTTTAGTTTTAACTTTGTGGCCCAATAGATTTCAGCACATGATCCACAATATTTTTACTATGTTTGGTTCTTGTGACACTATCAGGGAGTTCCCATCCTCGAGTCAGAGCTGGTGTTGGCGCTCAAACTAATCTAGCCCATTTTTGTTTGAGATTTGCTTGAGGCATTTTTTCCTCTTTTTACTAGTGAGGGGCAACTGGTTCGAAAGGTTACGGTTATTGATTTAATTATTTTGGGTCTCCTATATGTTGGTTTGATTGTTTCCTCTTTTTAGTCGAGGATTGTGTTTGGGTATAATTATTTTAGGAAACCCTGCAATCGAAAATTGATCACGAATCTGGTTTAAAAATTAGAAAATTTACATGTATGAGGTTTTCCTTGTTCATGTCAGTAATTTTGTGTTGTGTTCCACCACCTGTTGGTACGTGGAATTTCCTAGTTGGATGCAGTGTGGCGGGTTTAGGTTATAAATTCATAAATTTTGATTGCTTTCACAAAAATGAAAATTTTTCTCCAAGACCTGATGAATATTCCTCCAAATATTCACAATCAGAAAAGGCACAAAAAAAAATTTATTCCACCCTCTGAAGATGTAAACTTGTCACAAGCAGGATGGATGCGGGGGATTGGGGCATAGTTATATTTTCGCGCACCAAGATAATACGGTGTAAAAGTGTAAGGAAGTTTCCAAGGCCCACAAAAGACATGTGGCTCTTTCTCATGCAAGGAGCGGGGAAGTGGGTCATCAGAAGAAAACTTATACTTTTAGTTTAATGTGAAAAAGGAACAAAGTTTCAGGAAAATCCCTTAGCTCTGCTATTTGTTAGGTGTGACCACATGTGAAGCTCAAATTGAAATTCAAAAGAAGGTAGTCGGGTCAAATGACTAAAAGTGAATATGTTTTAAAACATGGAAAAAATACAAAGAATCTCCCCTAGCCTGCATCGACATAAGTATTTTCCACATGGACAATTCATTTTTAAAATTGGGAAAAATAGATTCAGTGGCCACGATGCAATGCATTAATTTCTACCGCCATTAACACATATTGCACAAATCAAGGGAAATTTTAAAGTTTTTAAGCACCTCGATCCTTTTTATTATCAATTATCATGATCTAGTTGCCGTCGTTAGTAATTTTTCATTGAGGAATATTGTGAATCTAATCATGGAGCTCGAATTGGGAACCATAAGTTTGAAAATCTTTCGAATTAACGTTGAAGTGCTCAGTCAGTCATGGGAAATCCAGTAAGAACTAAAGAACTCATGTGTTTTTTCTTTTATTGGACAAGAATTTTGAAGTAAAGCTAGGGTTTTTAAAGATGAAAACCATGCCATCCTCATTCTCAATTGTGTCTAGAATTACAAGTGATTTAGATAAAATTATGGACATAGAATTAATGAATGTCAACTTAAAGGATTTTCCTCAGAGATTGAGTATCCCTAATAAGAGTGAGTCTATGGGAGAAATTCAAGATAACCACATCACCTTAGCTGGTGTCATTCCACCATTAGTTCATTGCCAAGAATTGGTATTGCATTGTGCTATGAACTATGACCCAAAAAAAGGAAAGTGCTAGATGGAAGGTGTGATGCAGTGTTGACATTGACACCTTTGGCTATTAGGATAATGCTCAAGTTACCTATGATAAATAATCCCATAACCTTAGGTATTAAGTTAGCCTCACAATACTATGAGGAAAATAAAAAGGAATATGTTAGACTCATAAACACAAAAATGGCTCCTACCAGAGAAAAAGGGAATAACCTGAATCCCTAAGAGAGTAGTTAGGGCACAAATTTATGAAGAAGCTGAGGATGTTATTGTATTATTAATTCAAATGGTTGGATTGGAGACTAAAAATGAGTTCAAGGAATGGATGTGTACCTACATGTGGATAATTTTGAAAAGAAAAGGGAGCATCTATTGGGATACTTTTATTGCAGAAGCACTTCATGGTCACATGGTTACTTTGGCAACAAAAATAGAAATGGGTGATACCTCATAGATAGAATTTTACATGATGACCTACCTAATTTACAATGTTGTAGGACATAGACATTTCCCCAACCTCTTTCCACATGCTGATTTTAAGAAATGCCAAATGCATGAGATCTTTCCCCAGCTGCAGTTGTTAATTGGAGTGGGAATGTGAGATTGGTCAATGACACTTTCTTTGCACCAATTATATGTCTGTTCAAACCAAGAATGGGGGTAGTATAGAATTTATGAGTAGGCTATACAGGTGATTATGGAATATGGATGTTATTTTATTCAGTATAAGAAGTTCACATATATAAGCGTTAGTCTCTTTGAAGGTAAGCCATATAATTTTCCCAGATATTTGGATGTTAAAATGGCTTTGTGTGAACTGGAAAGGTAATTAACACCAGTTCACAAATTGATTATTGGGGAAAATAAGACCAATATTAAGTTCCCCATTAGAATTGGAAGGTACTCATGCCCTTCAATTTTAAAATATAGATTAATTGAGGATGAATTGAAGAGGTTTGAGTTGGAAAAGTTTGAAGCGAGAGCCAACTATGATATCAGATGGGTGTTTAATAATATTGCAAACACTTTTGAGCATGAGCCTCATTTTGAAGACTATTGGATGAATTATAGGGATGAGGAAGAGGTCAGGCTGAGAGATTTCTCTAGAATGACCCTTGCACAAATCATAGATTTCAAGATTGTAATTATCCTTGAGTGAATTTTGGATTATCCACACATGGTGAGTAAGTAATATATTGATCAAAATATAGAAGGACAACCTATAGCCCCTCTGAATTGGAATGAAATGGAATCAGATGATTCATATATTCAGGTAATTGATGTGATGATGGGAACTGTGAATTGGTTAGATCAAAAGAATATTTATCTATCAGTCCAAAGTACAAGAATCTTTAATAAATTTAGGGATATGGGAAACTTAAGTGATGATATCCATCCCCTAATAGAAGAGGCTGATAGAATAGATCCTTTAGGAGGAAAAGATTCTAAAGTTCCTTCAAATAGGCCCACTTTTGAACTTATAGATGAATGGACTTCAGCCACCAATGGGATTGGTACTTCTATATCCACTTTGAGGCAAAATACTTGAGGAAATACTCTTGAAATCTATGGAAAATGCTCCTATTAATTTTGCAACACCACTTCAAGAAAAAGGGAAAAGTTTGGCATCTCATCTAGTTCCCTCAAGTATTTTTCCAAAAGCTCATAGTGTTGATAAAGTAATGAGTGGGGCTATAATAAGTAGTCAATCTTTATCTAGGCCACACAAAGAGGAAAAAAAGGCAACACCAGACCTTAAGAAGTTTTAGAGAACACACAAGAGACATAGGGTTGTTTATGATCCAATTTTGGTGAGATAGGGTGAACACCCACCCAAGAAGAATAAACATAGAGATGTGGTGATTGATCCTCTTGAACACGAGAAAAATGATGTTTCTCAGACATAACTTATTACACCTATACCCAGATGGAATAATATGTACCTTTTTCCTCATCTTTACCTTTGGATGAAGTGACACTAGGAAGCACTTGGGAACAAATGATCCAAGGAAATGTTTCATCTGATCCAATGGATAACAAAATTCTAAATCTAGGTATGAGAATAACTTAAACTCTACCTGCTGAGGATGTGAGTATACCTTTGTTTGAAGCATTGCAGGAGTCTACCAAGGCTCATGAAAATGTGATAGATGTTGACATTGGTGAAGATTTTTTGGCATTAGATGCATTTTATGTATCTATTAATGATCAAATAGCCAAATTAGTAGATAATATCCAC
Organism: Taxus chinensis; assembly: GCA_019776745.2. Classification (NCBI taxonomy): domain Eukaryota; kingdom Viridiplantae; phylum Streptophyta; class Pinopsida; order Cupressales; family Taxaceae; genus Taxus; species Taxus chinensis. The sequence goes on along the minus strand of CM034157.1, from coordinate 398,510,139 downwards.
ATAAATAAAAAATTGAAAGAGGTCACTTAGGTGCCAACTGATGAAGTTGAGATCCAAACAACATAAGTTTCTCATGTAGGTCAAGTAACTTCATAATCAAAGGAACCAAAGTTATTAGTGGAAGAAGATGCTTCCCATTGTGTTAAAATTACTAGGGATGATGAGCATTTTCAAGTAGAGATATCCATCTCTGAAAAGGTAATAGAAGTTACACAAAATGCAAGTGCTAGAAAGGAATTTATTACTGGTATAGATATGCAATCCCTAGATGGGAATAGGGAGTTGGCATCAGATGAGAAATCCACTATTGCACGATCTGAGGTGTCATTAGAACATGATCATAGTAATATGCAAACCCAGCAATCTTCAAAGAAGGTAGAGACATGTGATGGGAAGGAGGAATCTTCAAGCCAACTATTGATTAAAGAAAACCTTAGGGAAAAAATTGAATCTAATGTGGCATCGATTGGAGAGATAAGGGAATAATATTTTCCAACTACTTCTATAAATCAAAAGGAGGCTAATCAATCTCAAGATCCAGACCAAGGAGAGAGAAAAGTTAAGGAAATGTCAGTGAAAGATGAGGGTAGGGAGATGGTTATTGAAATAGATGGTGAGAAATAGGTAAATCCATTAGCCCAAGATGAACAAGGAATATCTAAGAAATTGGTGGTTATCCCTGAGAAACCCCAACAATAATTGCAGGAAGAAAAGGTTGGAGCAAATCTTACAAAAGGGTGGATTGGTGAATTGATCTCGAGTGAAGAGAAATAAATTCTTCCTATTCAAGATATTGATCTTACTGCATTATCTTTTCCAAAGATGGTAAGATCCTCCAAAAGGGCTAGGGTTATTACCAAGATACATATTAATCCATTGGGGTCCAAAACTCTAGAAATATCAATCCCTCATGAGGGTAAAACAAGAGACAATGTAACAACTAGTGACTAAAATGTCCAACTCATTCCTTTAGAAAAACCCTCAAGATATCAACTAAAATAGGGAGTGTTAGAGACGGTAAATGACTTATTGTAAAAGGTGGATGAAGATAGGATAACAAAGAAGGAATTGAAAGAACAGGTCAAAGCCTTGAGTTCTAGTATGCAACAGTAATTGGGAAACCCAGCCACACTCAAGAAGATATCTCTGTAAACATCCCTAAAGGATTGGATAAGATTGATAAGGCTGTCAAGAAGGTTCAAGTTGTAGACACATGGATTGAAAACCTAACAAGGAAAGAAAAAATAGCAATTGAGAATGTCAAGGAAAAATATGAAGAACTCAAAATCAAGATTAATGAGAATGACGAGATAACTGAGCAATGTGAGAATGAGATCTTTTAATTTGAGGGAATTTTTCCCAAATTATACCGTATTACCCAACTCAGTGATGAATTTCTTGAGAAAAAAATATTGTGCCAGTATAATTCAGAGGAATTCAACATGCCTTGGAATAACTAGCAAAAATATCAGAGTGGAAACTTTGAATGGGATCAAATAAAAACTCAAAGTTAAAATAAATTGGGTTGATGATACTCTTGATGCCATCAACTTAAAACTAGAAGACATGGTATTTAAAAAATTCGAAAGGAGTTATGGTGATTTGAAGATTGATTTCTTGATCAACTCTTTTGAAATGAATATGCGAAAGGATGATTTATATTATGAAATCATTAAAACACTAAGAAAAATTGAGAATAGAATTACATAGTTGAAAGCTAGGCCACTGGAATACAAGAAGAAGATGGGTCATTGTATGGATGCAATCGCTAGACAGACATTAATCTTCCAACACCACATAGGGCCAGATGAAAGTGAAATAAATGAGCTTTTCTAGAGATATGATGCATACGTGGCAAGATTGTCAGAAGAGTGGGATGGAGATAAGCAGAAATTTAAGAAGGAAAGGATGTAGATATTGGAAATGATGAACAAGCTTAGGCTTGTGGCTTTTAAAATTTGTACTTTCTTCCCATACTTCTTCTCTATGTTAATTTTAACTATTATCTCTGTTTCATTAAGGATAATTGTTACTCTGAAATTCATTATTCTCTCATATAAATTGTAAAATAGTACGATACATTAGTTTTATATGGCTTGGATAAAATTCAATGCACATTTGTATAAGCATATAAATTATTCTAATGTTTTTTCTTCTTGCATGTTGAGAAAAGAACAAAATGGGGTTCTATAGAGCCCCCCCTGCCCATGGAAAAATAGGTTTGTATACATGTTGAGAATAATGAAAAGAAGGAAACAAATAATGTTTAGATGTATTTTATTCCCTCTTCAAAACTTCCCCCTAATGGAGGAAGCTTGTTCAACAAATTTTTCTCCCTCAATAGGAATTCACTTGAGCCTTGCGCCATCTGGAAAAATATGATGGACCCTGCTAGATCTCGAGACATCCCCATCTCCATCAATGACTCAAGAGTCATTCTAGGACTATCCATGATCTTCGCTAGCTCAATTATTTTATGATGGGAGGAAACCCAATCCAAAAGATCCAAACCACTTGTGAAGAAGGTTGTTTTTCCCTTCCCCTTATGAGAGATTGGCTTGTTAGGAGTGGATTGAGAAGGAATGCCTGAAGTAATTGGAAGGGAAAGAATTGACACCTTGCAGACCAAATAAGTTACGAGGTCCTTGAGCTCGACCCAGCTTCCCATCTCCTTGTGTGGGGTGGACACTCTCTAGAGAAGTAACTGGCCCAAGGGCCCAAAAAATTCATGCTTTAACTGAGGAGAATGAGGCACTAAATGAGAGGATGACCGAATGGAAAATCTACCCCTATGTTGTCCCAAGAAGATGATATTACTTGCTCTTGAATGATGAGCAGATATGGAAAATCTTCTTCTCCATTTGAGATAATGATTAGGGGATGAGAGCTTGATTCACCCTTCCTCTTTCCCAAAGATGGTGTTGGCATTGAACTTGGTTGTGAAGACTCATGTCTCATTTACCCCTTCTCTAAAGAGATGATCCTCCACTCTAATTCATCTACCTTGTGAGAGATAGCAGGCACGGTGTCAATGGATGATTTGTCATATAATACATATGATTCCTTGGGAATATCCTTTAATGCAAAATCTTCATCACATAGGAATGGACATTGAAAACAAGTTTTCCCAGACACTTGGGGCCTCCTTTCAATCTATAATTTCTTTAGGACTTCAGGGGTTTTTAGGTGTTCCCACCAAAAAAGATGAAAATACATGACTTGAAAGGTTGCAAATACATGATTGATCCTAATCAGCCTTGTAAGAAGCACTAACCAAACTTGTCGATAAGTCAGGGGTCCTCTGGTGTCTCTTGCACACTCTATGTCAAATAAGGCCCTAAAAAAAGCCTCATCAAGTCCACTCAGGTTGAAAATTTGATTCAAATCCTCTGAAGAAATTTCTTTCAATCTTTGTTCTACTAGTACCTTCGCCATTGTTTGATAAGAAATATGAAAAATAATATTTACCTTCAGAATAAGAAAATAAGCACATAATGGTGAAAGGGAAGAACCGATTTTTATAGTGAAGGGGGTGCATATTGATCTGATCAAAAGAAATCTTTCCCATGAGATGAAAGAATATTTCACTCAAATCACACAAAGAAAATTTAAGAGTTAGAAGGGATTAGAAATGAGAAGAACTGATGAATCAATATGATTTGATAAGAGTCATGTGTGGTAATTAAGCCAATAAGACATAAAATGGAATGTACAACACCCAAGATGGATTCTTGGGATGCAGATGAGGGTATATGTCATATCAGAAATCATTTGGAAGTACTCAGAGGTCATCAAAATTAATTATCCAATCAATATGAGGAAAGAATGATTAAAATAATATGCTAGAAGTGATGACCTAGTATCCCAGTCAAGCACAAGCGAAATCAATTGAAAATACTTACATTTTGTACACCTGGTAGTTTGAAGTGAAGCATTTTTCAAAATAGTGGCATGTTCAAAAATATATATTTTACAGGGGATTATTCATTAGGATATTCATATTTTTGGGGGGGGAAATTTGAAGGTTAGTAAGTGAGTTAAACAATATAAAGGCGTGAAAGATAATCAAGAAGAGGCGAGGTTTAAATTTTCTAAGAATTGTTCGAAGAAATGGGAGAACTGAGTAAAAAACCATTTTCCAAGAGCTTAGTGAATAAACTTGTTATTTCCTTTGTGTTTTCAAATTTAATCATGTCAAGATGGTTACAAGTGTCTAGCCATTGACAAGCTTTGAGATTGTAAATAAATATTTCCCTTTCTGATAAATTTGATAAACCTTGGGTTAATTGTGTTAATCATGAGCATTGTTGTATCTTACTTTCATTTTGTTATGTTTTCAAGTAGTTATTCATGTTCATGTTGGAATCTTATGTTAGGAATTCCTCTGAATCACACAAGATCTTGTCCTTGTGGTAGTATTGTGGCATTTGCAATTATGTTGTGAGAAGAGCTTTCATTTTACTACACAATAAACAATTTAAATTCACTTTACTTCCATTCTGTTGATACAAATTTTTTGTTAGCTTATAAGTGCATCTTAAGCATGATGAACTAGAAATCCCTTATGTTTAGTTGAGTTTTTAACAAAATCCTTTGTGTCAATTTCTCGAAGAATGTGTGAAACCATGCATCTTTGGGCTTCCATGGGTGTGCATCTTCTGGTTGAAGGTTTATTGTTGACTATTTGAAGTGTTTTGATCATCTTGTTTGGACTATTCTCCAACCTTTGTTTAAAGTTCTTAAGAATTTGGTATAATCAACTTTATCTTGCTTGATTCCCGAATGAAATTCATCTACAAATAAAAATCCTAAAGGAATTACCCCTGTTTATCCATAAATGTTAAGGAGATTTGTTAAATTTACCCATCCTTTACCCAAAACATGCAGGGGAAATCAGGTCTTATAGTTGTCTTTAGTAACCTAAACCTTGTTTAGAATACATTTCCATTCTCTAAAGTGACAACTCGTGAGAGTTAGATTATGTTGCATTGAACATGTCTTCTTAAGGTTTTATTTCAAATATAGTATGAGGAAAGTCTAATATAGCCAATCCATTTACATTTCTTACAAATAAAGGTTACAAAATGGGTCCTCTCACCTTTGTTGAAAGGCACAACAAAAAGTAGTGAGGGTAGGTCAAACACTTTATCACGAGTGCTACCTATTTTATGGAAGATCGATTGACAATGAGTTAGTCAAATCCTTACCTGGATATGCAAAATGACTTGAAATTTGGTTTATCTGTCTCCAAGCATTTTTCTCAACCTGTTGATGTTGCTCGACCTCAAATAGAGAATCAATTTGGGTACCAAAAAGATCTCCGAGTTCCACATCAGCCAGTGGCTTCTTTGACTACAATAGACATGGTGGCCACCCCATACTATGACATGGAAGGATTGTGGGGACAGGACCATAGTAGAAGCTTGTTCCACTACTAGTAAGTTATTTGATAGGACAAGGAAGCCATATACTCATCCATTTGGCCAATTTCCTTAGTAATTCGGATTTCCTTACATTAATATGCTTTCCCCAGTGGAACCCATGTATAGGATGATATACGAGGCATGAAAGGGGCCTCACGGAGATCCAAGTTGGACATCAGTGGTTCTAGGATTACCTATCGCAATTAGGAAAGTTGTTCATGCTTGATGGGCAGCTCATGTCTCTCTTATACACTTACTCTAGCTTGAGGCCACACCTTCTCATAGTGGAGAGGGGGACAATCCCATAGACATAAACTACTACTATGAAGAGTATACATGAGATGAGATCGGAGAGGATTTAGCTTGAGAAGAAACTGGTGGAGAGGATACTAGTAATGATGGGTTGGGTTGTGAGGCTAGTGGGAAAGATCACATGGAGGAGGAGAGTGATCCTTAGATACTAAGGATGTTATGAGAGTAGAGCTAGAGGAGGTAACCATAGAGGAGGAGACACTAGTCTCCGAGGGACCACTTATTCATGATGGAGAGGTGGATGAAAAGTCTGTGATGGGATAGCATTTGCCTCCGATTTTGGGGAGACCTGCAACCATCAACAACAACAAAAGTATCATCAACATCAACCACTGATTCTACATGGATTCCTGGAGATTTGAGTATGTTGATCCTCTTCTCTTGACCTTGTTAGTCATAAATGTTTATTAGTATTTATTTTTGTTTTGTTTTTGTAACTTTCTAACTTGTCGTTTATTTTTTTTCTTCTTGCAGCAACAATAGAGATGGGTAGTTTTATCAAAGAACTATTATCTATAATATTGCACTAACTATTCCCTTCCTCACAAATTAATGATACATCACCAGTTAGATCTATCCAACTCCCCTTTTTTGACACTCTTATGGTCTTATTCTTCTTTTAATTCAATTAAATAGGCTATTATAAGCCTCTTCTTCACTACTTCTATTAGCTTCTTGGACTATCAATCCATTTCATTAGATTGATTAGGCCTTTTAGAACCCTCCCAAAACACTAATTTATCTCTAAGCAAGATTAACTAGTCTAACCTAGGTTAATTACCCTAAATCATGATCAACCTCTTCTAAACTTAGTCAAATATTACTTTGACTTGCTAATTAACTTGTTGACTCCCTTTTAGTCCCACATGCACCAAAAATCCTCCCATTTCCCAAATGGAAAACTATAAATAGCCCAATATGCCCCTCTCATTTTCAAGAACACTTCTTCTCTATAACATAAACTATAGTACTATTGCTAGGATTAGGAGTATTATTTCATCTTATTGAGTTATTTTTCTTTATACTTTGCATCACACAGCACACCATGGAGTAAATGGGAAGAACCATTGGCCTTGAATCCATTAATAATGAGATCCCATTCTCTTAAGCACAATAATGATTGCTTAGGTCCTTATTAGGCTCATTTATTTAAGATTTAAAGAATAGAGGGTAATTATATTTGTTAAGTTTTCTTGTTTCCTTCAAACTAATGCATCCAAAGTAGGAATCCTTGTTTACTTCTTAACTTATGGCCCATTAATCAGTTTTTTCTCAAAGCTTTGGGGTTGTTGAGTGTTCTTACCCCATTCCATAGCTTTTGCAACCTTTCTTTGAACACATTTGGCACACTCAGTGGGAAACTTATGTCCTTCCTACATTAATGGAGGTCTTTTAAGTTTTTCAAAGTTACAAGTTTTTTAGAGAAACTAGCTTTTTATTTTCTTATTTCCACTTCTAAAACTAGTTAGATCACCCTTCTTCACATATATTTTGTGGGTTTAAACTAGAAATAAGATTCTTTGACTAAAAACTAACCTATTTGATTTTGAATTTTTTTTAAATCCGTGAGTTTTATAGGTTTTTCCCAGGGTACACGTAGGTTTCTTTAAGGGGTGTGTCCCCATCGAAACCCTAGTATCCCCGTTGAAACAAGAGTGCACCTATCTAGTTGTACTCTTTGCTCTCAGGTCATTTTTTAAAAGATAAGCATAGTTGTTGAACCATACGCATCTACATTGGCTGGAGCATGTCTCTGTATCTCTGGATGTGCTACTGTATATGACCCCACTGTGTAAATCTGTCATTTTGACCTAAATGTGTGTCTATTGAAATATCCACATCTCTGTTACTTGCTAAGCGTATACATCTCTCTGTGCATGATAGTGTATTTTTGATACATTGTGGGTTTATTTAATTCTATTTTTCAAGTGTATCCGCTGAGAAAGATGCACCTACATCGTAAACCTAACGTACTTGTTAGGCAGGCCCACGCAGGTATTATACCCCTTTGTTAGTTCTTCCTGTGACACATGTGTGCTAGTTAGGGTGTGTATCTGTTGGTTGGGGCACACTTTTGTCATTTTTTGTGGATAGACGTCTATGTTAAAATTGAAAAAAGTTCTCCAGGATGTAAAATCATTTTGCTAAAATTTTCTCCATTTTTTTAAGACAAACAAGGAAGATGCAGGGTTTTGTTTTGTTATTTAACCTTGCATAGATTAAGTGTCTTCATTTCTTAGCTTGAACAAGGCTTGTAAAGTGTGTATTCTCTCTCCTCACACCTTCTATGAAATCTTAGAGATCTAAAATACTTGTACAACTTTATTTCACACTTTAAAAACACTTGTTCTATACTTATAAAGGGTAAGAAAATTTCCATATGATTTGTATTAGTGGAATTTTCACATTGTGTATGTTCTTCCTTCGTGCCCTTTGGCAATCTTAGGAATCAAAAGTAAAGTGTAAATTCTATTTCTTTATATCAATTTACAAATGGAAAATTACTTAACTCATTGTCTATAAGACCTAATGCTTGTTAAATAAAGGCGTTAAAACAAAACACAAGATTTATAATACACATGTTTACATGTAGATTACTAAATGGTGTGATACTTAAAACCACATTTAAGTTGAAAAGATAAAAAACACCACCATTCCCCTTCACATTGTATTGTAGGTTTCGGAAAATGGCACATCCCTATCAACTCAACTAGAACATAACCCCTTTGGCATAATTCCTTAAGCTACAACAATGGGGGTGGTTCCAGGAAATATAAAGTAATCCACCATTGATTAAACTCATAGATGAAATAGGAAGCACTCCGCTTACCCACTTGACTAGTACACATTTTGAGTTAGAGTCAAATATTTTCCATATTGTGGCTCCAGTTATGGTACAACTTAACACACTAGTTGCTTATTATATCAGAAGGGACTACTTTAAAGTCGAGATGCTCCCAAATAAGTCATTGACACTATTTGGGAAAATCACGCTCACATCTAGACAATACTCTGACACCTAGTTAAGAGAACCTATTAAGGAGGCCATTCTATCTTGGAGCCAAGTTTACTAGCCTGTTGTCACGTCAGGCCATCATGAAGTGACGAATCATTTGGAGTCTAAACCTTATTCCTTGAAAAAGGAAAAGAGCCAATGCAAGTTTGAGCTAAGTGAATTTCATCATGGAAATTAGATGACATCTCAATTATCTTAGCTTCTTTCTCACCTTTGGATGAGGTGAAGCTCTGCCCAAGTGGCACTTAGTTTATTTTTCATATTTTTGATCTATACCCATGCATCCTCACTTCCTGCATTTGGGATGAGAAGGGAGCATACCTTGCGTGTCTTATCAAATATGGTACTCACTAATTTTTTGTCCATTTACGCCTATCCATGTTTATGAATGGGTTGTTAAACGTCTAAAGTGCACAGGTATGTTTTCATATCTTTGATATTCATTCAATCTTGATTTTAATATTGTCTTCACTACTGCGAGTTTAGTTCATCATTTGTCTCTTCTTGAGTTGATAGTTTTTCTCGCATTCTAGTCATACAATCTTGGTACTTACATCATGTTTTCAATTTTTTTTGAAAATGTAATATAAATTCCTTTATTATGTGGTTACACTGCTTGCGCAATTAAAATATTCTTATCATAATCATTACTTGGTTTCAGTTTCAACATCATCTGAGTCTTTTAAAAATTGTCGATATCACCTTATATATATCACAATAATGTTGTCTTGATACTAACACCTTATTTTCTTAGTTAATGTATCAAGATAGTGTTGTTACTCTATATCTAGTTACGACTTCCATTTTTTAGAAGACTTATCTTTCATCAACATTCAAACTAGTTTTAGTATACCTCATTGAGAGACTGTGTCAATACCACTTTGATATTTAGGACTTGTTAGAATTCTGACTTGACCTACGCATTGATATGATATGGTCACTATTCATTTTAGGGTATGGGTTTGGTAACGAAAAAATTGAGTGATCATTACATTTAAGTGTGCATATGAGTGTTCTTTGATAAAAAAAATGCATAGAATTGCATCTAGGACACACTTGGCATATGTCAAACATCACCTCAAACGAAATGTAAAATCATACATTTAGGATCCACGCTAGCTTCATACGAATGTTGGCTAGTAATGCCTAAAATCATGAAGATGACAACCAAATAAAATGAACATGACTTAGGAGAAAACCCTTTCGAAAAATTCCCATTTAGCACCAAAAACTTAGCGCCTCTCTTTTCTCAATTCAAGGATGTAGAGCCATTAATTGACCACATTGGAGAAGAGTTATAATCTTCCGGAGAGCAAAAAATATTAGACCTAGGTAGATTTGATGAACTCCTATATTCTAATAGAGATCAAGTACTCAAAATATTCTTAGAGTTAGTATCTAAAATTCCGCATGAACATGAAGTAGAAACCAACGTCATTAACAAAAAAAATAGAATAATGAGTATCAATCTTAGAAATAGATAACCCCTTTGAGACGAGGTATGCTTCCACTTCTAGGAAGCATCATGCCACTGTTGAAGGAGACCGATCATGAAGGCCTTACTAAAAAGCTTTACGTAAAGTCAAAATTGAGCATAAAGCCTCACCTCCTCCCAAATTCTATGAAGAAGAGAACCCTCTAGTTGAAGAGGATATCCTTCAAAAATATATCTTCAAACTAAGCTAGTAATTAGCAAACCTAGGCTCTTCAAGAAGAAACATATATAAAGACAAAGACAAAACACAATCTAGTGAGGTTCACTTTGATCCATACACTGACGCTACCTTTAAGGTGGCTAAGGCACAAAGACCAATGTCGACTACTAAATAACAACTCATTCAAGAAGATTTACAATCAATGAAAGACACTATTACTACCCTAAAAGATGGAAATGTGGGTCATAACAGGAAATTCTTATATCAAGAGTTGTGCCCTTACCCATTCGACAAGGACATGCTAAGACAACCCTTCCCAAAGCACTTCATTATTCCAAAGTTTGAAAAATATAAAGGTAAAGGTGATCCTCATGATCACATCAAATACTTTTATATGGCTTGCCAAGAGGTCACATATAGCAATAATTTTCTGATACGAATCTTCCCTCGCAGTCTACGGGCACTACCATTGGAATGGTTCTTCAACATACCCAAGGGGTATATTATAACATGGTCTAGGTTAGCAGAGAAATTTGTTCAACATTATTCCTTCAACATGGAAAATGATATCATAATGAATGACCTCTGCAATGTAAATAAAAAATCCGATGAGACCTTTGCAATATTTTTACAATGATGGCGAGGGTTGGCAAGTCATTTCCCTTGTGCATTACCAGAAAAAAGTGAGTGAGCATATTTGTTCCTAACTTAAACTGAGAGATAGCCTTCCATTTACAGATACACTATGGCTCAAAATTCAAATAGGTCATAGAGAAAGGACGTCAAATAGAGAAATCCCTCATCACAAAGGGGACACTTAAGTCCATCATTAAAGACAAACATGAAGCCAAATACGTAGAAAAATTGAAGTTATTTAATAAAAACATACATGTTGTTGGTGATGGCATTACAGACTCCAAGAGATTCCAACCCATGTAGATGGACCCACTTTTAAATCTCTCACAAGAACCTCATCCCAAGGCACCCACTAAATTTACATTCATGCCATTAATAGAATCCCTTTTTGCCATACTAATGTAGTAATATAATGTAAAAATGGTGGAATATCCAACTATGACAGTACCATACCTAGAATATGCTCCAAAACCTAGTTGGTTCAAAGACCATGAGTATTATTACTTCCACCATGTTAAAGGAAACAAGACAAATATGTGTTTAATGCTACGTAATTACATATAAGACCTTATTGGATTGGGTAAGATCGCCATAGATTATCCCCCTGACTCAGGACAAGGTCCAAACAATAAAATGGGTATCTACAAAGAGCCTTTTCCTAATCATCTAAATAAAAATAAAAGGAATCTAGATCATAGATAAACCTCCAATGATTATAGGATTGTCACTTATATGTACCCCACTAATGACAGTCCCTTTGATTTTCTCATAGGATGTATTCACTCATTCGATGAATAGGTCAACACTATACAAATCTTAGAAAATAGTTACATGGTAGGGACGAGACATGCTCATTTAATCATACTAGTTCCCCTACCTATCCCTCAGGAAGGTCAGTATAATTTGAAATACCAGTTAAAGAAAACACCTGCTAGGATATCCATTCTCAATGTCCTCAAAATATCTAATGCCCACAAGAACATATTATATAAAACATTGCAAAATTTAGGAGTCTCTATAGATGTAGATCCCACCCACCTCCAAGCCATGATTACACACCTCAACTCCAATGATCATATTAATTTTTATCATACCGCAATCCCACATAAAAATGTGGAACACAAATTACCCTTACATCTAGAAATAGTGGTTACCTATCACAAAATCAAGAGGGTACTTTTGGATGGTGGATCTGGTCTAAATGTTTGCACTTTGAAGCTGCTTAAGCAAGTAGGACATTTAGAAATGGACCTAGGGGCCAAGAATATTATGATCACAACCTACAAAAATGAAGTATGATAATCAACATGTACTATAGTAGTTCCCATGGAATTAGGCCCAACTTTTCATGACACAAAATTTAATGTCCTTGAATTAGACCTTCCATACAACATAATCTTGGGGCACCCATAGATCCATGCCACACAGGCCATTCCATCGACTTTCCATTAGTGTATCAAGCTAGGTCATGAAGGAAAATTTGTTACCATTCTGGGTGACCTAGAACCATTCACACATTGTAGGGAATTGCACAATTTTTCTCATGTGGCTTATGAATGTCCTTTGGTGGATGTTGATATCCCCTATAAATAGAAGGTATTAAGAAACAGGTAGATTCAGAGTCACTCACACCTTATAATCAAGATTTGCCTTAGCTCGTTAACCCATTTTCTTCATGCGAGGAAACATTGGAAAAATATGGCCCAGGTGAGTCATTCACTCTTGAATAGGCTTTGTTAATATTATATTTATCGGTATTTCCTAGAACACAGGGTAAACCTTATTTTCAGTTCAAGATTACTTGAGAGCAGTGTCCTAATCCATTAGAAAATTTTGTCCCTACTAGTCTCTTATCTAAGGAGAAGATGTTAGAAGATCCCACTAGCAGAGTGTCAGAAGGTACCATGGATTGATTCCATCAATCACCCTAGTATATCAAAGGTCACCGCATGATGTTTTTCATGGGTTACAATGGGTTTGGATGTGGAATCAATGCACAAGGCTGGCTATAGCCTATTCCCATCCCCTATTTCAAGTCTGATAAGCATGGCCTAGGGATAAGTTCCCATAACACTCTACCCTTTGAGATTGATGTCATATCTTCTAAACGTGACGACATTTCATCTCATTCTAATAGCGACCCAGATTCCCAATGTAGCCTCTATGAGGATCTTCCTTCCACTAACCTATTCCCAGAGTCAATTTTCCTTACCTTATCTAGATCCAACCTCTTAACCAATTATCAAATAACCCTTGTGTATCCTGAACTTATAGATTGGAATCAACAACTTCACGTGCCACCAGAATTCTTTGAAAATTATGAGGCATTTGAAGAGTTCATGGGACTCGGGGATTCTATTATAGTTAGGGATCACAATAAGGGATTTGTAACTCAACTAGACACATGTGCATGCTTCAAAGAAGAGGTATATATGTGTGTACGTTTGAATAATAAAGTGGTAAAAAAGTGTACAAACACTTCAGAGAAACATTGCAGAAAAGATAAACAGAAGCCTCATAGTGAAAAAATCTTTGAAAAACTCATAGATAAATAGACTAAAGAGTGTGTTGATGAAGTGTTTTATCCATTTAAAGATGATGATGAGTTACCACATGAGGTTGATCTTACCCTTCCTCCTGATCCTGCACAGATGGAAGATTCTTATAAGATGCTTGTTGAGGAAACAATTAATGTCAACATTGGCTAAGAAGAAAAACCTAGAGTGATAAAGCTAGGAGCTTCACTCTGAGGTTAGGAAGATAAGGTATTTGTAGAACTCTTAAGGGAATACATGGATATATTTACATGGACATACATAGATATGCCTGATTTGGACCCAGAGTTAGTTGTGCACAACCTCGTTGTGCACCTAGATGCCAAACCCATCAATAAAAAGTTGAGAAAGATGCACCCTAAGGTGACACTCCTTGTCAAAGAAGAATTAAAAAAAATACTAGTTGATGATTTCATTAAACCCATCGACTATTTAGAGTGGATCTATAACATAGTCCCTATACAGAAGAAGCCTGTCAGCATATGAATTTGCACTAATTTTCACAACATCAATAAAGCATGCCCTAAGGATGACTTCCCCTTTCCTAACATTGTCATGCTAGTTAATTCCACTATTGGTTATGAAATGTTGTCATTAATGGATGGATTTTCAGGTTATAACTAGATACAGATTGCAGAAGAAGATCAACATAAGACCACCTTCATCACCCCTTGGGGGAAATTTTGCTACAAGGTCATGCCTTCGAACTCAAGAATTTTAGGGCCACTTACCGATGAGCCATGAATGTCATCTAACATGATATGATGAATGCCATCATGGAAGATTATGTTGATGACATCCTATATAAATCCAAGAGTAGGGAAGAGCACCCTGAAGTGTTATAATGTATCTTTCAATGTCTCAATGATTATAAGGTGTGATTAAACCCCAAAAAATGTTTCTTTGGTGTTTTATCAGTTAAGCTCCTGGGTTTCATAGTTTCATAGAGAGGGATAGAAGTGGACCCTGTAAAGGTTATGGATATCATAGACATGCCTCCACCTACAACTCTCAACCAACTAAGGAGTCTACAAGGGAAATTAAGGAAATATGTCATTTCATTTCATAGCTTTCAGAAAAGTGCCACCTATTTATGCATCTACTAAAGAAAGATGTTGCATTCAACTGGGGACCAGATTGTCAAAAGGCCTTTACACTACTAAAATAGTATTTGGTCAACACACCTGTACTCATTCCGTCTACTGTAAGCAAACCTCTCCTTGTGTACATTTCCACTACCGAGTTTGCTATTGGTGCACTGCTTGCCCAATATGATCTAAACCATAAAGAAAGGGAAATTTATTATCTTAGTCGCACCTTGATTTATTATGAGTTGGATTACCCACAGATTTAAAAGATTTGTTTTTCAGTTGTCTTTACCTTTAAAAATATTTTCCATTATCTCCTAAACAATAAAACCAAACTCATATCACAATTTGACCCTCTCAAATACCTTTTATCCAAACCCACCCTCACTAGACTAATAGATAATCAGATCATTCTCCTGAGTGAATTTGATATTGAGTTCGTAAATAAAAAATCCTTGAAAGGACAGGTATTGGCTGATCAATTGGTAGAATCTCCTCTATTAGGGATGGAACCTTTATTCCTAGATCTTCCAGACACATCTATGATGTACATTAAAGAGTCTATAGAATGGCAGGTAAATTTTGATGGATATTTCACCTTCCATGGATCTGGAGCAGGAGTGGTGCTCATTACTCCCACAGGGTATGTCATGCCAAGATTATTCTAGTTGTCATTTCCATGAACTAATAACATTATAGAGTATGAGGCACTCATTGTTGGCATCAAGCTAGCTATTACTTGGAATATTAGACAACTACGAGTCATTAGAGACTCCTTACTTATCATTAAACAAGTCAATGATGAGTATAAAGTTAAAGATGAAAATATCATTCCATATAATAAAATGGTCCAAACCCTGAAGGAGTACTTTACACAAATCATATTTGAAAAAAATCCCAGGTCGCATAATAAATCCATAGATGTTATGGCTAAAATTGGGTCTCTCTTACGCATTCCACCTCAGGAAAGTAAATTTCCTTTCTTTGTAGAGAATTTACAAGTGCCAGCATATGATATAGCAGAGTCATGTTTGGCATGTGAAGTTGTTGCTCCATTATCCCCTTGGTATTACCCTATCTTTCGATACCTACAAGATGACACTTTTCCACTAGACATTACTGATTTTGAAAATAAAGCCCTTATCCGTTGTATATCTCGTTATACCCTCCTTTAAGGCACCCTTTATCATCAACACTATGACATGAATTTTCTTCATTGTTTGGATGTTATTGACTCAATCCACACTATTAAGGAAGTACACAATGGTATTTTTAGAGCACACACCAACGACATGGTCTTAGCTAAAAAACTATTAGGAGTCGGCTATTATTGTCCTACCATAGAATCATATTGCTGCAATTTTGAAAATAAATGTGAGCTATGCCAGAATTATGGAAACTTAATACATGTGCCAGCATAGGATTTACAACCTATCACAATTCCTTGGCCATTTTCTAAATGAGGTCTAGATCTCATAGGGAAGATCCATCCTTATTCTTCAGATGGCCACACCCAATTATCACTGCCACTGAGTATTTTACAAAATGGGTAGAGGTTGTGCCTCTCAATTATGTCACTCATGCACAAATTTCTAAATTCATTATGAACTATCTCATCTGCTGTTATGGTTTCCCCTCTGCCATTGTCACTGATAATGGTAAATCCTTAAAAAACAAAATGGTTAAAAAATTATGTCAATGTTTCGATATTCAACTCAAGTGGTCTACCCCCTATTACCCCCAAGGTAATGGAAAAGTAGAGGCTAATAATAAAATCCTTGTACAGATCATGGAGAATATGGTCATTAAGACTGGTCATAATTGGAACTTACATATACATCCCACCATCTAGGCCTATCGAATCTCCATCCACACTCCTACTCGTGAAACCCCATATTAACTTGTTTATAGAAATCAAGCCATCATATCCTTGGAAGTGGATCTTCCTTCCATGAGAATATATCTCCAGGAATATCTTGATAAAGTCAAGGACTACAAAGTTGCTTGAATGACAGAGTTGGAACTATTAAATGAAAAGTGTATCAGAGCACTCAATCACCTAAAATTATATCAGAACAAAGTATCTATGAGATACAAAAATGCATCATTCATTGGGAATTGGATGTAGGAGATCTAGTTCTAAAATAAAATCTAAAGAACACTGTCAAAGACATAGAAAAGAAAGGTAAGTTTTAAGCTTACTGGCTAAGCCCTTATGTGGTGGTTGTTAATTATGGATTAGGAGCTTACAAAATGTCATATTCAAACGGTGAATAGATTTTAGAGCATATGAACTCCATGCACCTCAAAAAAAATTATGATCAAGCATGATGAGAATATCATATAAGAACTAGAAAATGGAAAAACAAAGAAAAGCAAGCAAAAACTAGAAAATTGAGAAAACATTAAAGAAAAAGTAGGTCATCCACATGTGAAAACAACACAATTATGGCACAGTGTGTAGGTATTTGACTAAAAAACAGTCTCTAGTGCTCAAATAGGATTCACCAGTCACATTTTACTCTTACAGAGAGACAAGTAACCCTCACTGCTTTCTATATATAACTTCCTTTGTTAGGTCTAGGAACCCTACCGAATCCATCTTTGTCGAGTAGTGATCTGGCTTATTTGCTCTTATATCTGTGTAAGGGATGTTACCTTTATATATTCTCATCTAACACTTGGGGTACCTTCACATTTGACTTTCTCATACATACATGTGTGGCATTCTACCTTTTTTTATATTCCCACCTCACATTGGGGGACATCCATGCTTCTTTGTCTTTATACATTGCTTTCAGAACATGGCCTTAGAAAATATAAAAACATTCAAAAAATGGATACACAAAAAAATATTAGCATTCAGAAAATATCCTTTCTACGGATGAAGCTACACCAACTGCACAACATTTTCTTAAAGAAGCCTCAAAATAATATGAACAATATCCTTGAAAACTTATCTTTCTAGATAAACCCAAAAACATTAGGAAAACATATATCAATGTTGTCTCACAAAAAAAAAGTATTATTCAAAGATTGCTTTTCGTTGTTGGTTTGTATAGTGTTGATGTGCTGAGCTTCTCATATTGTATATTTGTAGGAGTAATTTGTTGCTTACCTTAGATTAAATCTTGTTTAGTGTAAATTTTGTATTGCATGAAATTATTTTTCTTGTACAAACATTGGTATGAATGGATCATCTATTATATGCATCTATTAGGATTCATCTTACTTACTTAGATTGAATTTCAATTTGATCTTGTTGGTATGTTTAATAAATTCACGTGTTTTGCATCAGAAGTTGTGTTGTGCTATATAGGTATAGTTGTTTGGCTTTTTTTACTTTTTCTTGTGTGTTTTTCTCTCGCACAGTTGTTTTTTATCACATTTACCATCTACCATTCATCACATATAAACATCATCTACTACATCATATATATAGAAATGTTCAATATTACATCATGCATGTATGCTAAGATAATCATTACATATTGTATCATCAATGGGGGAAAGAGGGGTTGCGCATAATCGCAAATCTATCCCCCCTGCACCAATATCTTCTAGTATCATCCCAAGTTCTAGAATAGAAATTGGAAGCATTCCATAAATCCAAAGCATGTGATACTATATACAGATATATTATTAATATGAAAAACATGGAACATAAACATCTCTAAATCTAAAGTATGTCACATACATAGAGGAAAGGGAAATCATACATCATGATACAATAGTTGTAGAATAATAACCATAAATTGTAAAAGGCATAATCACAACATCACATAACAAAATCATCATCGAACGTCCATACAATACATGTATAAATTTCTATCTCAAAACTCAAGTCTACATCATTGATACAATATGCCTTTTAAAAAGGAATGCATAAAAAACTTAGCCTTCATCAAGAGGCACCATCAAAATAATGGTACGTGAATCTATACAATGATCAAAATCAGCCTTAATAAGAGGCATTTATGTAATACATCTGTACGAAAGGTAAATTAAATAACTCAACCATAGCTCGCACCCTTTCTGGGGCTCTTGGGTCGAAGACCTATGGGAAAGAAGAGTGGTGGATGTGATGGAAAGGCACCGGGGGTACCACCCTATTGTCTAGCTAGTTGTTGTCTAACCAGATGCTCTATAACTAGTTATCAAGCTGATCTAACTAAGTAGCCTAATTTTCATGATTGGGAACTTGTCGCACTCACACCTAACTTCTCAAAAGGTGCTACTTGCTGCTCTGTTGGGAATGCTATGAAATAGGTGTCCCTATAGTATAAAGCCTCACCGTCAGCCCTCATAACATCCTGAATCAATTTAGGATCTCCCAAAGTAGTGGCTACCTCATCAATGCCATCTCAATCACTTATCAATCTACCCCTTTAGCATGGGCCTGTTGTGTGGAAGTAACCTCTCGATCTCTATCTGCAGTAATAGTCTACACCTGGGCTCGGGCATGATCCCTCTGAATGATAAAACCATGTGTCTATGCTTAGGCATGTTCCCTCTATGTGATAACCATATACACCTGATTATGTGACTAATGTAAAAGAGTCAATATCTAAGCCCCATGTGTTTCCGTCTGACTAATCCAGCTCTACCATGTAACACTATCCCCAACTTGAGTCACTTGTTCTCTGACCTGATCACTCTTAACTATTAAAACCTATACATGAGCGATGGCTTGATCTCGCTCTGCCGTAAGGGCTTGTACATGCTCCCTAGCCTCATCTCTCTCTAAGCACCTGTAATTGTATGGTTATCACCACCTATAATTTCTGTTAAAGAGAAACCAACTGCCCATTGTTGCCACCACCCCCTAGAGCATGAGGTGGTGGGCCCTACTCTTGAAATACTTGTTGAAGAGGGGCGTATATCCCTGTTGGAATGCCTACTGGAGGAAAATCTATGTTTGGTTCCTTGGGTGTCTATCTTAGTTTGAACATGGGTCCCTTTTTCTATGGCTGCTATAATAAATGACCCTATACCCTACCCCTAACATGACACTATGAGTCAGGACCACCACAACCACCATCATCGTTGTTGTCCCCGCCAACTCCAACCTCATTCCTGCTGGGAGGCTTCAATAGAGGAGCTCTCAAATTGACATCATAAGCTACCATGGAAATGGTCAAATGATGTAGGATCACACCATGATACCATGGTGCATACTCGAGTGTGCAATTAGGATCTTTGATATGTCTTAACGAAACCCACATAGTAGGTACCACCTCTAGGAAGATGGCTTGTGCTCTATCCTAGTAAACATGTGGACCCATGTCAACGTACTCTCAGGTTGTATGAGCATACCATATATCTGGCCCAGGAACATCTTAGGTAATTCCAAACTACCTCTAGCATTGAACTACTCTGTAAATCTCCCGCATATAGTTAAGGCTACCCAATATGAACTGCTCAACTATAGCAGTGTTGAGCTCTAAGCCATCCTCAGACCACTAGAAATATCTATAGGGCCTCCATACTATGGTAGCCTACTGTAACTCATCAAGTTCATAGTGGTAATGATACACATATCCTATGTATGTCCGCACATCGTCCCCAATTGGGACCCATCCCATAGAAGAAGGATGCTCGGGAGCCCAAAATTTCAAAACACCTAAGGGGTGACCAGTAGCAATATGGTCCTTGTTGTCCACTCAAAATTTCCCCGTTCTTAAGAAGTCATTTTCAAAATTTTTTGAGTTGAAGTGTTTTCTCTAAAGTACCTAAGTCGTGAAATTGAGAAAATCTATGTTTTGGGTCATTTTGTATGTATTTCGGGCCTGTTGGACATTTTTGTCCTGCGTGTCCCAAGTTCTGAAGTGTGTTCTATTCCCCGATCGGCCGAAATCCCCGAAGTTGTTCCATTTTCGGCCCGTAGCAAATTTTCATCCCAAGTGTCCCAAAACTTATTGTGCGAGTTGTTCCATTTTCGGCCGAAACACCCGAACCGCGTACTTCGCGTGTTTTCGTCTCAAATGTCCCAAACTTCTCCGGACCTATTGTAACATTTTCAGGTGATTTTCCCGAGTCGCATACTTCAGAGCTTTTCATTCCAAACTTAAAAGTGGAAGTTGTTCCATTTTCACCCGAACCGGCCGAGTCG
Source organism: Taxus chinensis (assembly GCA_019776745.2). NCBI lineage: Eukaryota > Viridiplantae > Streptophyta > Pinopsida > Cupressales > Taxaceae > Taxus > Taxus chinensis. Next base: position 398,489,342 of record CM034157.1, on the reverse strand, counting down.
CGTACTCCAAAACTTTTTGTCTCAAATGTCCCAAGTTCAAATGGGCCTTTTGTTCCAATTTCAGCCGAAACACCTGAACCGCGTACTTCACGCGTTTTTGTCCCAAATGTCCCAAAATGCATTTGTGCATCTTCTCCCTGCTTCACCCGAATCGGATGAGCCGCGTGTTTCACGCATTCGCGTCTCACATGTCCCAAGTGTACCAAGTGTCATTCATGCTTATTTTTCACGCTCTACCCAAATATCATGCTTATTCAAATTGGTGGGTATGTATTAAATGTGCATTTATGACCTTTCTCTCTCCTAAACGGCTATATAACGAGCATTTCCCCTTTGCATTTTTCACACTACTTCCATGCTATCTTTTGCTCGAACCCTTGCAATTTTGAAACCTGCGCGTGTATCCCCTCCCTCTGTAATTCCTTTCCAAGTTTAGGTTGCAGCTCTGAGACTATCAATATGAAGATCAAATTTCAGGGACAGGAACAAATTTCTCCACTTGAGTTTTCCATTCACAATATTAGGGACAGTGAAGCTCGTCATCTTGATTTCAGTGATTTTTGGGCAAGAATGGCGGACGCAAACCCTACACCAATGGCGCAGATGATTCACGATAGTGGTTTGGATTTTGCTGGAGGTTTCCCCAATCTCAGTACAGTGTGCTGATACCAGTGCTTTCATGCGGAGCTCACTTCGACCCCGCTTCGAGCGAATTGACCAATATACATGGGGAACTCATTACCAAATTGGATGCTGCCACCATTAGCACAGCTCTGAGGATTCCAGAGATGGATAATGCCATAGTTGTTTCCCGGGATCAAGCACAGGCCCTGTTTGACCAAGACAGTGACAAATATAAGGCACGAGTGGCGAAGTCCTGGCTTAAAAACCCTAGGAAGGGAGCTTCTCGTCTGACCAAAACCCTTTTCCGAGAAGATTTCAATGAAGAGTTGTCAGACTTCATAATCTTGCTGGCTCGGGTTATGTGTTTGCCCTCTACCAATGAATTTCACTTCTGGATGTGCCCGCTCATCAGCATGGTGTGCGAAGGAACATAAAATATCAATTGGGTGGAAATCATAAGCATGAATTTGACGGAGGAGCTGTCCAATGTGCAGCAAACGAAGATAGTTCTATATGAATTCGTACCTGATGTATACCCTTGGCAGCGTCACGGCAATGGTTTGGTTTTTCTTACATCGACGCTCACAAAGATGATCCAGTATATGCCTACTGCCTGCAGTTCACCTTGGAGACCAGCAATCGTAATTTCAGAAGGGTTAATGACGCTTTTATCATGTACGTGGTCAGATTGCTCGAAGGTGACACTGCCAGGAGATTTTCAGGTGAAGCTATGACTCTAATATCGCACTACGGTGCTTACTTCATCCAGTTTCAGGAAATTCTCTTATATCAGGCTCGCTGGCTTATGAGGGCGCCCCTCTGAGACTGCCCTATGTTCTGTAATGATAAAATGGACTTGATAGAAATATGCAGGCAACTAGACAAGTTGCACAGAACTTGCAGAGATAAGAAGATTTCTGGCTTGCACTCTCCCATCTCTCTGGGAAACTACACTTGCAAAAAGCCCTGGACGCACAGAACATAGAGAGAGCCCTGGTACCTATCACCATTCATTTCTTCAAGCCAAGAACCTGCTTTGACTTGAAGAAGTTTATTGAATAGAACATCAAGATAATCTACCATCATAGGGCAGATACAAAAGACTACTGGGCTGACTGTGCAGTATGAGTATGAAAAAATCATGTAATATCATCTAGGATGTCATTGATATCATGGTCAAAACCAATGGAGATGCAACAGAGACATGAAAAGCAATAGTATGTGGTTACTCCTTTCTCATCCACTCAACTGTTAAGTAAGGAGCCATTCAAAGAAAGCAAGCACGAAAAAAATTATACATTCCCATTGCATATTCTTCAGCAGTGAAAGGAGGTAGTGGACAACCATGTGCATACCAGTTCAGGGACAAATGATGCTATATTTTGTGAATATCTAAGAAAGGAATCGTTGCAGAACAATGAAAACATGGCTTAAAGGTATAGGGAATGAGATGTCCATATGATCAAGATCTAAAGGTACCCCTATTATAGTTAAACCAAGATTCTTTTGTCTAAGGACAAATGTTTGGACCCTACCCCATTGACTACTCTGGAACCTCATGAAATTCTAAGCCAAGATGAAGTGAGCAGTATCAAAGATGATGCACAAGTATTCTATCTATGGCAGAGCCGATCCAAGCCATGGTGGATGACATGCTTGTTGCAAAGCAACTTCATCGATGAAGCTTTAATAAACTCCACGAAAAGTGAGCAATGGCAACTGAAACTCTCCTCTACTATTGGAATCATGAGAAAGAGCTCAAACTCTAGAGCAGTTGCATAGTAGACCTGCCCCATGGGACAGGCAGATGAAAACATTTGTTGGCGAGTAAGGTCTTTGATGATGCAAAATGATAATCTATCAAAATCCTGGGTCACAGTGTGGAGTGGAAAGTGATCAGAGTCCAGGAGGCTTTGGGTCATTAGTAGTAATTGATGTTGAAGAAGGGAGAAGCTTTCAAGACACTGGTTGTAATGCTTTCAAAGACATACATGTCATCTTGAGGATGATATACTTCTGGTACACCCTTTCCTTGCAAGAAATCAAAGCTCAATTCAGAGCTTTTGTCAAAGATAACTTATTCAAGGAAAGCCATCTCCAAGTAGAAAATGAAGGATATTTAACTCTCTTCAATCTGCCATTGAAGAAGCAAATAAAGATTATCATACTCATGTCGAGTTTGATAAGTGATATGGAGAAGTGCATGGGATTTTGGACTCATCTATATGCATGACACGTCAGTCCCTCGTGGCAGAGAATAGCTGAGCAACAGAAGAGATTCAGGCAGTGAATTCTGAAGTCAGTTAAGTTCCTCCAGTACCGACCACCTAGTCTTCTTCTCCTTTTTCTTGATGTCTCTTAATTCTATTCTTTTTCAACAGGATTCATTGTAATAAGTTGTGAGGTATTGCATTGGCAATCCTTAACTAATCTTTAGTTAAAAGAAGTAGTTACAAAGAGTAACTGATTTGTAAGCTATATAATGGCCTTTCCAAGCCATTTAAAAAAAAAGATGGAAGAACTTGGCATATTTTCTGAAAGTGTAAATAGATTACAAAGAAATCAATACAGAAGGAATTTTCCATTCTTTGTCTATCTGATTCCTAAGTTTTCGATTTTCTTTGTGAATATCATTTGTCTCAAGTTCGTTAGTCTTACCGATTGCATACTCTTCAACTTTGCAAGCTCGGTGATCTTGTATAACCAAGAAGGAACTTTGTGTCCTTGATTAATGAATCTGTGTTATGCTAGGAAACTTTGTGTTCTATGCAGATGTTATTTACAGAACTTTGTGTCTTTAAATTCCATCTTATTTATTCAGATAAAATAAATGATCTTGTTTAATCAATTCACTGTGACTTTCGCATACATAAAGAATTACTCTGCATATCTATAATTCTGCATGTTGCCTTTCTGATCTTTCTAGATAGGGGCTCATGGATTCCTCAGTCCTTTTGTAATTGATGCATACCTTCATAGAAAACACTTTCGTGGATATCCAAGTTCAAAAAACAAATCATGTTTTGTACATTTGTAAATAAGCGTTCGTTTCTGAATAAGGGAACCTCTCCCATTAAAGAGGAGGGACTTCTTGTCCCCTGACTGTTGCTCTTCGTAAAGTCCTATCTGACAACCAACAACCTATTAAATCTGCAGCAATATGGTTGGCATGTATACTAATCTTCAAACGGTAGTAGGTAGATCAAAATAGTCCCAGTATAAGTGTCATGAAAGAATGAACTTGACCCCAAGCTATGGTTTCTCCGTCTACAACTTGTGTAACTCTGATGTAGGTGCTAGTGGAAAGGAAACTATTTTAATGCTTTTGGATTTCATAACTTTGCATGGTAAAATGCCATCATATTTAGAAAAAAACAATCTATCTTATGGTCCTCAATGCATAGTGAAAGTCTAATGATGATTCCCATCATGAAGGTATCGTCGGAACACCAAATAGTCACTTTCCCTAGATGATATATATGAATATCAGATGCCAGTTTGTTCGTGCTACTGATAATGACTAACCCTAGAGAAAAGTTTATAATGTGCCACAGGATCCTTTAGTGTAATTGTGATCTCCCTGGTCATAAGCCAAAAGAACTAACTCTCGTTGTGCCATCTCTCAACTATGGCTATCAGAAGGACATAATCTAAGGTGATATGAGGCATATAAGCCACGTAGGCCAATCCCGTGATGTATGGGAGGATATCTAATATATTCCTATCATCCTCATCGAACTGTACCTTTGGTGTACATAGCTGACCATATTCTGTTTGTATGATAACTAGGTAATAGCAGGATTGTAAACAAAAGAGAAACATGAAGTAGGAACTAAGATCTACTTCTAAAGACATTGCTGGTAATTAGTATTTTTCCTATTTAGATTATAAATAGTAGTATGTGATCAAGAATAGATAGATACTCCTTGTGCATATTTTGTCTACATAAGACTTGTAGTTTATGGCGTATATTAATTTAACCAAATGGCATACATGGTATAATAATCATATAGAATCCTTTGAGGCATTGGGTACATCCAAGTGACCCTAGCAATTACACATGGTTCATCATAGGTTTTCTAGATGGATTCTGAATATTCCCCTATCGATGCTGGAATAATTCAGCAGTGGCTAGTATGACAGTGCTTACATGTTTACTTTGATAAGCATAAATATTATATAAACTCATTCCCCCTATTGGATTTTAATTACTGCTGTTAAAATCAATGAAGGAATTAATTGTCAATGCATGCACATGTTACATTTTTTTCTCCCTCCATTTGATATGCATCGTAATTTGAGTTTTATATTGTGTTTATTATAAACCCATCAAGAAGTTGACAATATTTTTACATTATTGTATGACACATGTGACATGTTATTAGTTGGTAATCAAGCAAGAAAATGACCTAAAAACAAGTATCAACTACATCTTTCACATTTAATAGTGAAAGATCTAGGTGTTGTAGGGTCCATCTCACTAAAAAAAGATATTTTAAATTAGGAATGTGATTAAATCAAAGGAAGCATGTCAAGATGGTACTGCAGTAGCCTTAAAATCTCAAGATAAGCTATCACTCTTGTTGCGATAAAAAATTGATGGCAAGAACTCTGGATAAGTTCATGAACTTTGTGAATCCTTGATTACCCCCTGGATATGGTATATTAAGAAAAAATGATATAATGGGGAATTTGCACATAGTTATGAGAATATGAACTCTAATCCTCTGAAGAGAGGAGCCGAGATGTAATTATAGTTTCAACAATATAATTATTTTTATAAAGCTTCTCGTACATTTGGTATTGTAAGTGCTACCCCAGCGGTTGATCTTGATCCTAATAGAAAGTATTTTAAATCTTTTTCCAATTTTACCATTTTTCTGCTGTTTTAACATATCTAATTTTAATTTGTTATTCATGTGATATCGTTCTCTTCTTCTTAAATCAGGTATTTATTCTATTGCAATGACCCATGCATTTTTCTCATATATTTTGTGAATGTTATTATAGAATACAACTTGTTACAAGTAAATTGGTGTGTAATCCAAACACCTTTGATAATAATAGTTTTGTTTCCAAACGACATCCTAAAAATCCAATATGGAAACTATGAAAAATAATTCAAGAAATGATGGATAATTGGAGAAGAAGAAATTTACGCTGAAGAATATATGTCTTTCACAGTGTTCATCTGACATGGTGTATGTACAGTATCTTGATAAACAAGAGTTCATTTATTGAACAATGATCTATGAATTATTATTGATATATATATATATATATATATATATATATAGGTACTATATAATATACAGAGATAATTTTTGGTGTGAAATTACAGAGTGGGACCTCTTGTTATCATGGATATAATTCTATTGATATACACATTTCCCAAGGGCATCATTTGACTAGTCGAAGGATCAAAAGAGGGATTAATATTAGTAACACAATATTGATGTTTCATGGAACTATATTGTTGATCATTAGATAAAGAATACTGTTAATGGGTGTGATTATAAGTTGTTAAAAAAAATTTCATTTGATTCTGCATATTGCAAACATTATATGTTGATTATAGAAAAATTTTTAGAAAATTAACATTTTATGGGTCAAAATTTTGTTTTTACACTTCTGCCATAGAGTAGATTCCACACAATATACAGTAGTCGAGTAGGTGTTAAGGGGATGTAACCCTAGAAGGGTAATGATTCTACCACCCCTGAATGTCTGCAACACGATGGGTTGAGACTCTCAGTGCGATTGCATAACATGGAGCTTTTCCCAAGTGTGGGACCTTGCGAAATTGGAAAAGCTCTCCGGATGAAGGCCGGTTCCTATTCCTTTGTTCAGATGCACACGTAAAAAATGCAGAGGGTTTACTAAAAACCTAATCTAACTTGCCAAGGAGACAGGGTAAGAAAATGCATAAAATAAAACCTAAACTACAAAGGTGATGCACCGAGGAATGAAGAACACCTGTCTTGCCAATAAACACAGACCATTAAAATGCAATGTAAGATCATGCACAGATAGCCAGATTCACAGTGAAAGATCAGTAGGATGCAAATTAATACAGAGAGGGTTCAGAATCATCCACAGACATGCATTAATTTTCTCCAAAGATTGATACAACACACTGCAAAATGCCAAGAGGCAAGGTTGCATTACAGTTTCAAATGGGAGGTTTTAACTCCACAAGTTCACCTGCCAAAGAGAAGAAGGGAGGGGCAAAACAAAATGTCCAACCTTTAGAAAGAAGCCCCTCCTTACAATTTATAGGAAGAATGAGAGAGAAAAGAGAGAGGAATTCCAAATCTGCCCCAACCACCTCCGAATGCACTTAACTCATCTCATTATGGTGGTAGGTGAGAACCCCAGCGAACCCAAAAGTGGCGAACTGTATTTTGCATTTTTAAGAATTTTTTCTCACCCAATTAAAGATATCCAGTCATAGTTGGATAGAGGACCTCGTAAGCTTTCCAAAAAGTCCAACCTTGCATGAATCTGAGCTCCCAGTCAAAAGTTATGGCCATCTGAATATCTGCGCCAGGGTCTGCTTCCTGTCAGCGCTCAAAATGTTGCGCCTCCTGAAGGTGCGCCATAGGCACATCCGTGTGTGTGTCGACATCCTCTTACGTGCACCAAGGGCAACCATTTTCCCTGTTGACATCCATTGTCGTGTGCCACTTCTGTGCGCCTTGGCGCATACATTGGGTCGACACCATTTCCATGCCCACTTCTGTGCCAAGGGCGCACCATTTTCCATCATGACATCCATTGTGTCATGCCACTTCTGTGTGCCTTGGGCGCACCATTTGCCCTGTCGACATCCATTGTCGTGCACCACTTCTGTGTGCCTTGGGCGCACCATTTGCCCTGTCGACATCCATTGTCATGTGCCACTTCTGTGCACCTTGGGCGCACCATTTTCCCTGTCGACATCCATTGTCGTGCGCCACTTCTGTGCGCCTTGGGCGCACCATTTGCCCTGTCAACATCCATTGTTCTGTGCGGGCCACTTCTGTGCTTCCTTGGGCATGTCAGGGATTTGAGCTTCTTTGATTTCTCCATTCTCCTGCTTGTCTATATCTACCTGGGGGAAAGATATATACAACAATTTGGTGACTCAATGGGATCACCTGCCTGCTAGGTAGAAGATCAGTGGCCTTTTAGCAATCCATTGGGCATGGAGTCATAAGCAATAACCTGAAACCAACCTGATATCTGATCCCGATCCTGATATCGCAACTCCTTCTTCGAGAGCACGCTGAACTGTAGAAATTCAACCTGAGAGCAACAAAACCTGTGCCAAAGCACTTAGGGAAACAGAAACCTAACTACAACAAGACAATGTGCATACGCACTTAGAGGAATTGAAATCTAGGCTAATATTTACAAGGGTAAACCTTTTCCTTTTAGTAGCAATGTTTAAGATGGATTCCGTTAACCGGAATCGGGAGTTCTTCTCCATCCAATGTAGACAATTGGAAGGCATTACTACTTTTACATCCCGTGACCATGTAGGGGCCACTCCAAATGGCATCAAACTTGGAATGCCTTCCTGGTTTTGCCCGATCTGCATCCCATTTCAGAACTAAGTCCCCTTCCTTGAAGGTCCTTGCTCTTGCTTTCTTATCAAACCATCTTTTTACTAAGGCCTGATCTTTCTCAATTGTTTGAACTGCATGTTCTCTAATTTCTTCCAATTCCATCAACTCTGCATACCTAACCTCCATTGGTTCGAACTCAGCCAACTCCAACTGCTTCATGAACTCCAATGTAGGCAGTTCTAATGATATAGGCAATACTGCCTCTTTTCCATAGACCAACTTGTAAGGGGAATTACCTGTAGACCTCTTTGGTGTTATTCTGTCAGCCCATAATGCTGATTTTAGCTTGGTATGCCATGTTCTTTGATTTTCATCCAGAGTCCTCCTGATGATTCTTAGCAAATTTTTGTTCGTGGACTCTGCCTGTCCATTACCCTGCGGGTAATAATTTGAAGAGGTGCTCAAATAGATTCCATTCTTGACAGCCCATTCTGTAATCTTGGAACCTATAAATGCCAATGCATTGTCTGATATGATAGTGGCCGGCACACCAAACCTGGTCACTATTCCTTCATAAAAGTCTAGTATGTTAGACTCATTTGCTTCTTTGAGCGCTGCTGCTTCGGTCCACTTGGTGAAATAGTCCGTTGCCGTGAGAATCCACTTGTGGCCTTGGCTTGAGTTTGGATTGATGACCCCGACGAAGTCCAATCCCCATTGCATAAATGGTTGGTCAACCAGAATTGGGTGCAATGGAAGTGCTGCTAGTCTTTCTTTGCCTGTGAAGAGTGCACATTTCTTGCACTTTCTTATCCATGTATAGCAGTCACTGAAGACTGTCGGCCAATAATACCCTGCCTTCATTATCTTGAGAGCTGTTACTCGTGGGGCGAAATGTCCTCCAGAATCTCCATCGTGAAAATCTCGTAACACCCTCTCAATTTGACCTGTCCCAATGCACCTCAATAGAACTCCATTGATGTCTTTCTTAAACAAAACACCATCAACAAGCACATATGGAATGGCTTGTAATCTGAAGTATCTCCTCTTTGCTTTGCTCATTTCTGGGGGGCATAGGCCTGTCTGTAGGAAGTGTATCACATTCTGAGTCCAACACGGAGTGGGCACATCATCATTTTCTTGTTCTTGACCATCCTGTAGTACCAAGACAGCCTCTTTTTCATTACCTGTTTCAACTTGTTGACTCAAGGCTAGCTGCTCACATAGTCCCTTCCCACGTACTAGTTTGGTGACCTTGATCTCAATGTCATATTCCATGACACGAGTTATCCATCCTGCACGTTTCTCATTCAGATCCTTGTTTAGAAGGAAGTCCCTGACTCCCGCATGAGAGACCAATAATTGGATCTTGTTGTTTGAGACTAGGTGCTTGAATTTCTTTAAGCTCCTGATTACTGCAAGGACATGCTTTTCAATGAAAGAGTACCTAGTTTCGTATTCCTCCAAGCCTTGACTGAAGAAAGCAACTGGTTGTTCTAATCCTCCTTTGTTTTGTTGTACCAGGATTGCAGAAATCGTGTCCCCACCACCAAAGGCATATAGCACGAAGTCCTTGGAGAAGTCTGGATTGACGAGAGTCGGAGCTTGAGATATAGCCTCTTTTATTGCCTCAAAACTTGCCTTGCCTTCAGATGTCCACTTAAATGCCATACTCTTCTTTAACATCAGCGTTATTGGCTTCACAAGAGCAGCAAAATTTGGAACAAATCTGCGGACAAAATTGATCCTTCCCAAGAAGCTTTGAAGAGCCTTCTTGTGACTTGGCAATGGCAATGCTCGAATTGCTTCAACTCTTTCTGGGTCAATCGTCAACCCCTCCTTTGAAACAATATGGCCTAGAAGTTTTCCCTCGTGAGCCAAGAATATGCATTTTTTGGGATTCAATGATACCCCAAATCTTCTACATCTCTGAAATACTTGCCTCAAATGACAGAGGTGATCCGCTGCATTTTTTGAGAATACAGTGATGTCGTCAAGATATATCAAAACTATTTTATTGATCAACCCCTTAAATGCCATATCCATTGCCCTTTGGAAGGTGGCTCCAGCATTTGATAGCCCAAATGGCATTTTCTTGTAGGCATAGGTCCCCCATTTGGTGGTGAAAGCCATCTTGAATTGGTCATCTTCTTTCACCATCACCTGATTGTACCCTGAGTAGCCATCTAGGAGAGAGAATCTCTCTGAACCGGATACTACTTGCAATATTTGTTCCATTGAAGGAAGTGGGTAATGGTCTTTGAGAGATGCCCTGTTTAGGTCTCGGAAATCCACACACAACCTGATTTCTCCACTCTTCTTCCTGACCGGAACCAAGTTTGCAACCCAGCTTGAGTGCTTGATCGGGAATATAATGCTTGCCTCTATTAGCTTATTTAGCTCTTTCTTCATTAGAGGTTCAATGTGAGGGTTGACTGGTCTCTGCTTCTGCCTGATGGGCTTAGCATCTGGATCCAATTCTATGGTATGTTGTGCCAAATTTGGATCGAATCCTCTTAAGTCTTCATAGCTCCAAGCGAAGACATCTGGAAATTCTTGGCAAAGTTGTATGAAATCTGATTTCTCCTGCTCAGTGGCCACTTTGCCAATTTGAAGTGTTTTGCCTTCCCCAACCGGAATTGGCTCTGAATCTTCTCTCTTGACCTGTATGTTAGCCTTTTCCTTACGGAACTGGTCGTTAGGGTTGAAGATAGACTCCAATGTTACTAAACCCTTAGGAAGCTTGTTTGTCTGCAGCTGCACTACTTGATCCCCATACTGCTGCTCTAATCTGTCCTGATTCCTAGCTGAGAATTCAGCCTCTTCTTGTAAGAAATTGACGATCTGTTGATCGTTCTCAAACACCTGCCAGCTTGTGTTATTATCTGGAACTGCTGGCCTCACAATCACATGGATATGTGGCTGTGTTTTTCCTCTTCTGATGTTGTCAACCACATCAAACGTTGCTCCAACTGCTGCGAGCCTATCTGCGACTTCATTTTTCTTCCTGGGTATGGACACAATGTTGAAAGCTTCGAAATCCTCAATGAGGTCCCATACCCTATTCTTGTAGCTCCTCAGCAAGTCGTTCTTTGTAGCATGTTGTCCCCTAACTTGGTTGACGATTAGCTCGCTATCTCCAAACACCTGCAAGTTCTTTATGCCCTTTTTCCTGGCCCAATGAATTCCATGAATCAATGCTTCGTATTCAGCCGTGTTGTTTGAACAGGAAAACTGGAAACGAAAAGCTGAAAAATATTTGATGTCTTGTGGTGAAATCAACATTGCACCACCTCCAGCACCTTGTCTGCTTCTCGAACCATCGAAAAATAATTTCCAAACTTTGTTTTCATCCTTTTGTTCAGGCTGAATGATGTCGGGAATGGGTGAATTTTCTTCATGTATACAATACACGCCCAATTCAGATTCTTCAATTTCCTTGTATGGGTCAAATTCATGACTCTTGTTTGCCCATTCATCCAAAGTTAAATCAGGAATTCCCTCGACCTTAGTACCTGTTTCTAGATCACTTGAACACTCCTCCTGATCAAAAGCTGAGCAATTTGCATTGATAGGATTTGGTACATGAGGCTCAATATGGAAATTGGCAATTGGTTCTGACCTGATTGTTGCTTTGGCTCCATACCTTGTCCTAAAAATCATGTGTGACCAATCTGCAGATAAATATCCACCGATTTTTGCAGTGAAGTCTCTTGATAGACACAACGCAAAGAGTGGCGGAAGGTCAATCACAGACACATCTTGCAGAACTGTAACATTAGGACAGGAATGTAGTGTTAGGCTTAACCCCTTGATGACCCCAACTGTTCCTACTGCCGTTCCATCTAGCTGTACTACTCCTTTCAGCACTGGCTCATATTTCAAACCCAGTTGATCCGCTATTTGCTTTGGCATCACTGAACTACTTGCCCCTGAATCTATCATGCAGTTGTGTACTAAGTGGTTTCCAACAATTAATGAAACATAGAATGGTGGAGGCTTCAAATTTTTTCTTGTCTGGCCCCCATCATGTTGCAGGCTGAGCATTAGTGAGAACTTCTCTCATGTCCCTGGTTTGATACATTTGAGACCAATTAGCCATTGCAGCTTGCAATAAATCTCTTTGCCTGGGATCGCCAAAGATTCCCACATGGAAATGTTCACATGTGTCTTTTTTATTTGATCGATGATGTTGAAAGGGGATGAATTGTCCTTTTGTTGTCCCTTACTTGGTGCAAACTTTTCTGGAGCTTGAACAGGTGCATGTGTTGCTACAACAGGTACCTTAGGTTGATTTTGCACATTTGGAGCTGCGTTTGGTCTACTGACCCCTTGTTGTGTAGGAGTGGACTGAGAAACAACTGGATTACACGGTTGTCCCTCTCCTATATTTCTCTTCTTTGACCGTGTGTTGGCAGCCACGCCTTGAAAAGGCTGTTGGTTAACTCCACAGAAGTCTTCCGTTTGCCAATTGGCCAATGTGGTTTCTGTTGGAGGTCCTTCTTGTTGCATTTCTTGCTGTTGATTCTCCTCCTGGCTTGGTTCTTGAGGAACACCAATGGTTTGCACCATCAAGGCCTGATTTAGTGCACCATTGAAACATGCTGACTGATTGTGAGGTAGATTGCAAGGGTAACACCAGTCGTACTCCTGTGCCATGTTATTTTGTGTCGGGACCAAGGCTCTTGAGGACGTCGTTGCATTTGGATCATACGGTCGAAATGGCCTGGCAGCTTGAGGTTGTCCTTGGTTTGATACATTTGTAGCCTGAGGTGGTGGTCTATTTTGTTGGTATGGGGGCCTAGCTTGGTACTGTGCTTGAGGCTGATACGGTCTAGCACTTTGAGCTTGCTGTCTTTTGATAGTCACAAGCTCATTTCCAAGGTTCTGTAGTTGTTTCATAACCTCCTGCAATTCCTTTGAAGTATTTGAAGAAGTCGACGCCTCATTATTGCTTTGATTTCTAGGAGTTGGAATGGGATTCAACTCTGGTGCTTGACTGGTTGTAGGATTTCCCATATCCGGATAGAGAGGCATTGGTGGCCTTGGTGCAAGCTTGCCAGCTTGGATCAAACAGTTCTCTGCTCTGATAGCTGTGTCGTAGGCCCCTGGCAGCGTTGTTCCTCCCATTGATTGGATCATCATGGCTATGTCTGAATTTATAGCCTTTAAGAAATAAAGGAATGCTCCTTCGGCGGTTGGTCTAACAGCTATTGGAATCCTGTCCCATGTCCGTTGGAATCTGAAGTTGAAATCTGTCATTTGTTCATTAGGAGCCCTTTTGATTGTTGTCAGCTGTTCCAATAAAGATAAATTGTCCGCCCTCTCCCCGAATTGGTTGCAAAGAGCAGAACAAAGTTGGTTCCAATTCGTAATAGACCCTGCTGTAAGGCTCCTAAACCATTGTAAGGCCTTGCCTTTGAAAGATGAAGCCAACAGCTTGACCGCAACATCCATTTCATTTATTTCGTGGATTGCACATGCATTAGCAATATCCTGGATGTGATCAATAGGAGTAGTATGATTTTCTCCTGTAAAATAGGGTATATTCTTTAGTGCTGCAACTGGAATTTGATTCTGAGCATTTAGGGCAAGTGGACTACTACCCGTGAAATTGACAAAGGGATTCGGTGGTAGATGTGCCATTATGATTGGCCTAAGAACCCTGGTCGATGCGAGAAAAGGCCTACCAGGTGGAGGTGTAGACAAAGTCCTGTTAGGTGGAGATGGTGATCTTTGTGGTCTTCTTCCTCTCCTTCCTCTACCTGGTGAAAGTTGCAAGTGGACAAATAGCCCCTCTTCTCGAGTATTGGACCTGGTTTGAATTCTTCTCATATGCCTGGGCAACTTTTGCTGCTACACCGCTGAATTCTATCCCCTTCGGAGTCGCCAGATGTGTTAGAAAGTGAGCCTCAAAAGGCTAGATTCTGCCAAGTTACACACCAAACCTGACAATATTTAAAAATAGAATTTTGAAAGACCTGTATTTTTGATATTTTAGAGTTTGGAATTTGATTTGGAATGACAGTCCCGAAAACCTAAAAATGCCAGACTTCCGAAAACCTGAAATCCGAAAATCAAAAAACCATGAAATTTTGAAAGTCAAAATCTCAAAAACCTAAGAATACCCTTTTGAATATTATCCCCCGATCTATCAACTGGTGAAATTTTGACTTGTTTTGAGCAAGTTAAGCCCTTGAAAATTGATTTCAAAGTTCAGCCTGGAAGGTGAAAAAACTGAAACTGTAAAACCTGTAATTTTTTAAGTCCGAATTTCTTGAAAGCTCCTTCAAATCTGTGGAATGACCTCTTGGTCCCACCGGGCATGCCAAAACTATTGATGTCGAATCACAGCACCCCTGAATGTCTGCAACACGATGGGTTGAGACTCTCAGTGCGATTGCATAACATGGAGCTTTTCCCAAGTGTGGGACCTCGCGAAATGGAAAAGCTCTCCGGATGAAGGCCGGTTCCTATTCCTCTGTTCAGATGCACACGTAAAAAATGCAGAGGGTTTACTAAAAACCTAATCTAACTTGCCAAGGAGACAGGGTAAGAAAATGCATAAAATAAAACCTAAACTACAAAGGTGATGCACCGAGGAATGAAGAACACCTGTCTTGCCAATAAACACAGACCATTAAAATGCAATGTAAGATCATGCACAGATAGCCAGATTCATAGTGAAAGATCAGTAGGATGCAAAATGAATACAGAGAGGGTTGAGAATCATCCACAGACATGCATTAATTTTCTCCAAAGATTGATACAACACACTGCAAAATGCCAAGAGGCAAGGTTGCATTACAGTTTCAAATGGGAGGTTTTAACTCCACAAGTTCACCTGCCAAAGAGAAGAAGGGAGGGGCAAAACAGAAATGTCCAACCTTTAGAAAGAAGCCCCTCCTTACAATTTATAGGAAGAATGAGAGAGAGAAGAGAGAGGAATTCCAAATCTACCCCAACCACCTCCAGAATGCACTTAACTATCTCATTATGGTGGTAGGTGAGAACCCTAGCGAACCCAAAAGTGGTGAACTGTATTTTGCATTTTTAAGAATTTTTTCTCACCCAATTAAAGATATCCAGTCGTAGTTGGACAGAGGACCTCGTAAGCTTTCCAAAAAGTCCAACCTTGCATGAATCCGAGCTCCCAGTCAAAAGTTATGGCCATCTGAATATCTGTGCCAGGGTCTGCTTCCTGTCAGCGCTCAAAATGTTGCGCCTCCTGAAGGTGCGCCATAGGCGCATCCATGTGTGTTTCGACATCCTCTTACGTGCACCAAGGCACAACTTCTGCCTTGTTGACACTCTGTGTCATGCGCCATTTCCGTGCGCCAAGGGCGCATACATTACCCTGTCGACACTCATTTCCATGCGCCACTTCTGTGTGCCTTGGGCGCACCATTTTCCCCGTCGACATCCATTGTCGTGCGCCACTTCTGTGCACCTTGGGCACACCATTTTCCCTGTCGACATCCATTGTCGTGCGCCACTTCTGTGCACCTTGGGCGCACCATTTTCCCTGTCGACATCCATTGTCGTGCGCCACTTCTGTGCGCCTTGGGCGCACCATTTTCCCTGTCGACATCCATTGTCGTGCGCCACTTCTGTGCGCCTTGGGCGCACCATTTGCCCTGTCGACATCCATTGTCGTGCCCACTTCTGTGCACCTTGGGCATGTCAGGGATTTGAGCTTCTTTGATTTCTCCATTCTCCTGCTTGTCTATATCTACCTGGGGGAAAGATATATACAATAAACTATAGTATTATTGCTAGGATTAGGATTTTTATTTCATCTTATTGAGCTACTTTATCCTTTGCATCACACCACACACCATGGAGTAAATGGAAAGAACCATTGGCCTTGAATCCATTAATGGTGAGATCCCATTCTCTTAAGCACAAAATTGATTGCTTATATCCTTATTAGGCTCATTTACTTAGGCTTTCAAGAATAGAGGTTAATTATATTTGTTAAGTTTTCTTGTTTGCTTCAAAATAATGCATGTAAAGTAGGAATACTTTTTTACTTCTTAACTAATGGTCCATTGATCATTTTTACATAAAGATTTTGTGTTCTTGAGTGTTATTACCCCATTCCATAGCTTTTACAACCTTTCTTTGAACACAACAACTTCACAGGAGTGATAAGAGATTATTCAATAAGTGTGCATAGAAAACTTGTTGATGCCTTTGGGGAAGACCCAAGTTGAGCTGACTGATGATTCAGGACAAGAACTTGGGGCCGACAGACACAATGATGTGTTTTCTCCCATTTGGAGGGCAACAGAGGTTATGACTTCTCTTCATACTCAGGTGACTGCATATGAGACATCTGATCATTTGATGAGGTGGTTTCACTCTTGTAGTGAGACCACATCCAATGGCCACCACCACAAGCACTCCCACCATTCATTACATTCTCATCATTGTAGCTGCAGTAGGAGTCCTAGATGTAACCGTGCACCATCTCAGGGATCTCACAAGGATTGATAGGCTGATGGGACTTTTATTGCTTGGTTGATATTTTTTCACATTTATGATTTTTTTTTATTTTTTTGGGCTCATTGCGAGTGTTTTGACCATGCCTAGTGCGTAATGGCATTGTGTACAAACTATATTTATTGTGATATATACAGACTCTTCATTTTGGTTCAGTAATTCATTTTATCTTATTTGAATTTGTCCTAGCTCACTTCACGTGTGTACTCTAGATGTTTAGAACTTCCATTTTTATATCTTTTTCAGAATGTATGTAGTGGATATGAATGCTAATAGAATGATATCTTTTTTTTGGTTTGTAATGCTGGTATATGATAATGCAATCACATTGTAATGTTGAACTTTAGTTTCTCTAAGTGACTTTTTGTATCTCATATTGTTTTGGAAAAACATGGCAAAGGAATGATATGATAAGCGAATGAAGTTTCCCCACTCCTAACACCATACAACCAGTAAGATGTGAGGGCTCAACACTAGGAGCCAGAAGGGGCACAAGTTATAGAAATTTGTTCAATGGTAATGGTGAGAGAAATAATAGGATTTGACAAAAACCAAATTAAGACCCTACAAAATCATTTTATTCAATTTTTATTCATAGTTTAAAATGTGAATTGCTTTCTATTTTATCTAGACTTAGATCCATAGATGCCACTTTGTTGACAAAATCTGGTTTTGAGGTTTAAAACTCTTTTGGAATTTTGGACATCTAACTCACTTTGTTTTGGTTTACGATTTCAAAAAATTTGAATGAACTGTTTATAACTTTCAAGTTTGTCAAATATACCCCCTACACCTTTCCCCATGCTACCACTATGAAGTATGGCCTCATCACCATGGACAAGGCTTAGGTGAGTAAGGACACTTCTCCTTTCCCAACCCTACATCACTAGTAAGAGATGCATGCTCAACACCAAAGGTTGGTAGTGCTAAGAATTCTGTAAAATAAAAATTTTCTATGGATTTTCATTTGAATTATTTATAAAGGAGAAATTTCTAGAATGTTATTATTTTCAAAGAGATGTATATGGGAAGGATGCAACACCATGAAGCTTCTAGAACATACTATCGGCAAAACACCTAATCTAGAATAAACTATAATCAGAACAAAGTATGTAGGCATTGGTATGGTTATTGTCAATATTTTTTCTTATCTTACTTGGATAGATGAAATTATTTGGAAAAAATTGATGATACCGTGAAGATTTGAAGAGGCATGATTTGAATGTTTTGCTAATACTTTTAGAAGTTTTTAGGAATTGTTATAAGAATAATTCCCTTGATCACAAATTTACAAAATGAACTGCAAGATGAAAATGAAATGTGTATGTAGTAATATACGTATGGAAATGCAGGTGAGACTACATGTCATGATGGCTAAGGTGAAGAAAATTTTTGGATATCAAATTATTCACCCCTAAAAGTACACAATGGAGAACCATGATCCCAAAATTTTTGTTCTTTTGATAAGGGCCTAGAATTATGTGTTTAAACTTATAACCCTTTCGCAGAAGTGTATATGTCCAATCATTAAAGTTATTTTCATGAAAGAAACATTCATGCACCTCTTTGTCACATTCTTGAGACATGATGTTTGGGTGAGCATGATTATGCTACTTGGCCTTGTTTCCTATGTAGATAATTTTGTTTACTTGTGACACTTACTGAATGATGAGGCATTACCCCATGGATATGGAAAGCTTATTTTTATATGAAAATGGGTTAAAAATGGATTTTAGAATAGAATAAACCTCAAAGGTGGTTTTGATGGGCATTGTTTGAATCATAAATTTCCCTTCTTCATTTGTTAATCCTATTTTGTTTACACTTAGACCTAGGTTTTCGGAGGGAAGAGATGCTAAACTGAGAAGACTATCCATCTCATGTGGTATAAATGGGAGGAAGATCAAATCATCACTCTCTAAGAGTTTCATAATTTCTGTTATGGTTTTAGTGGACAATGTTTCCACAGATATTGATTTGACCTTATTTGTTTTTGCTACCTCAAATGTTTTTGGGTCAACAACTTCAGCCATCGACACACTTTGGGTGATCGAGACTAAATATTTTGATAGAGGTGATTTATTTAATTGATTAGAAGGAAGTTCATACTCCGTATGAACTCATTTGCTCTTCATGAGTTTTTATAAGTGCATATCAATGGGCTTAGGACCCCCATGAGTGATTAAGACCTTCCCCACATGGAGGAATATAATCTCCTTGAACATGGCAGAAGGGATAGCCTTCATTCGATGAATATAGGGTTTCCCAAGGATCATGTTATAACTTGTTTCCTTTTCCATAATGTAAAATTTTTTCAAGATATTTTTTGGACCAAACATGACTGGAAGAACTATAGTTCCAATCGAAGTCACTTTAAGACTGTTGAATCCCCGTAACGTGTTTCTTGTAGAGGAACAATTTATTTCTCCATATCCCAACTTCTGCAATAAGGATAAGGAAACCACATTTACAACATCCACATATTCAATAATGGCTCTCTAAATGCAATTGTTATATACGCAAACTTGTAAAATTAAGACAGGATCACCTCTTCGGGCAATTTTAGCGTCAGATGACATCTTGTCTATAATTAAAAAAAACCTAGTATTTCTATCATTCTATCATATAGGATGTATGTCAAAGTCAATATGATTTATTTGGGTACTAGGAGGTGGCGTAACATGGATTAGATGACCAATACCTACTGCATTGAGCAATGTAGAATGATGCATAGGTGAATTCTTTAGCAAATCTAGAAATGAAATGTGAGAAAAGGTCTTGTTCAAATCTGATATTAAATCATAGGCTCCTACTAGCTTTGCAATTATAGGAACGTCATCCTATTGGAAGGAAAGAGTGGGTAGGGGTTGTAAAATTTACTCCTTCATCCAAGTTGCATTAATTTATGGGTTAACCTCTAACTTGACTAACCCCAAGATTTTTGTATTGCCGTTTGAACCAAGGTTAGGAGCAACCCAAGATTTTTCAGAAGTTGAGGCTTCATGATCATGGTTTCCTATAGGAATTCCATTTTATATATTCTAAGGATTCTCTTGGGAATCCCTAGGATGTTTAGGGTTCACATTTTGAGGTGTGATAGGTATGGTATGACTAGGCTATGGGTTTGTTTCAGGATTTTTTAGAAACATGTCTAAAAAGAGTTACCTTTGGATTTCGAGAAGTCTTTGCAAAAACTTGTTGCAATCATGGAAATTCCTATCTTCATGACCTAAAACCGTATGAAAACCATAGTATAGGTTAGGGTCATAATATCTTGGCCTTTGAAAAGAATCTTGTTGTTGTTGATTATAACCTTGGTTATAATTTTGAAATTGGTTGTTATAACCATGATTTTTTCCCCCTTGGGCAGAGTTTTGATATTGGTTTGGGCATTGAGTTTTAGTTTTCTTTTGTGTTGGATGATTTACATCAACCATGTTCACATATGAAACAATGTTAAGGCCTCTTTGATCTCCTGAGTTATTGTTATTGTTATTATTATTGGTGTTACTGTTGTTTGTAAAAATAGTGTTTTTGGCTTGATCAGTAACACTATTCATGGTGGCACCATGATTGTTGCCACCATTGTTTTGATATTTTACTTTATTTTGATTTAGAGATATTAATTTTCCATTGGGACCATAGATTTTATGCCCACTGTCAATAGTGGCTTGGTTAATTCGAAGGGCACCTTTCAATACTTCCTCATAACTATGGAAAGGAAACTTCTTGAATTCCTCCCTAGTCTCTCAATTGAGTGAGTGAAGGAAAAGATCAAAAATCTCCATCTGGTCCATGTTAGGAAAACTTGTAGATAAATAGAGAACATGGCACTATCTCTAGATGAAATGGGAAATAGATTCATTTTACTCCTGTATAATATGCAGGAAATCCCTAATCCTTGTACATAACAAATTGTTCATGTGAAATGCTTTGATCAAATTGGAAACAAGTTGTTTAAAGGAATTTATAGAAGCTTTTGGAATATGGTAATACCAATCCAATGTGAATCCTTCGCTATTTTTTGGAAATATCTTAGCCACTACATCATCCCAAAGAATCAATTCCTTGATAACAATAGTGTATGCCTTGATATGAGCATTTGAGTCTCCTTCTCCATTAAATTTTGGAAAATATAGCAATAGGCGTGGAAGCATGACACCATGTATGGTGAATTCAAGAGGCTCCTTTAAATAATCAACATATGTATCCATTGTGTAAGAATCCACCATTTAAGATCCTTGATGAGGATGTGGAGGAGGAGTTGGATAATCTACATTATAAGCATTGATGGGAACATACAGGGTCCCTTGATATGGCATGTATGGAGTGGGAATGGCATATGGGTACATCTGGGGAGTTTTGAATACATATGCATGTAAGGTGGGCTAGTACCAGGATATGGACTAGTGGGTGTAAAACTAGGGAACGTCGCATTTCTTGTTGTGGTAGCATTTGAGAATGCACTTCCAACAAGCCCTTGTGCATGATAAGATTGAGAAGGATGAGGACCCATCCCTAGTGTGTCTAATCCTATTAGAAGATCAGCTATATTTAAATGAACCATATAACCTTGTTATACATGATATTACATTGGTTTCTCATAGGAAGGGATGTATCCTTTGATGTCAATTGGATGTGTTTTTCCCTACTAGATGTGTTAGTTGTGATGTCTGGTCACTTTCTAGTTCTCTAATCCTCCCTACTAAAGTGTAAATAAGATCTTTGGGAGAGGATTGAGTCCATTATTTGGGTGCATGTGGTGTAGGGTTTGACTGAGGAGGCTTATGGTACCATGTCATGAATTATTTAGTGTTATAATTCTTGTCTTCCTCAAAAGTAAGAATATTAGGATATGCATTCAAAATATCAAAGGTTGTAGCCTTCATTCTATCCAAAGACTTATCTATCTGAAAAGGATGATTATCTATTCGTGTAAGTGTGTCATCTTCTATTGATTTCATGGCAATGTGAGGTCTTTAGAAGAATCTATAGTAATAACTTGTTCCATTTGTGATAAGAACATGTCTTACATTGGGTTGATTGTATTTCATGTTTAACGGTTGATCAAACTCCTCCATCGTTACATATCTTATGTAATTGTCACCCCACCTCAAAAGAGAAGGGAAATTTTGTGGTTAAACGTTGGTGTATTATCTATTAGAGCTAAATGGCCCACAAAACCTCTTCCAGACATATTTTAGAAAGTATAAAATACCTACAAAAATAGGGGAAGAAATTTAGAGATGATGTAATAGCAATGAAAGAAAAGGAAAACAATAAGGAATTAATACTTTATGTCAGGTTAACCAATTTGTATGGATGAAAATTTACATGCAACCTTCAACCACACTCGACCCCCAAAGGTCATGCTAGAGCATCCAATGTTGAATGTGTGTGGCTAACTACAACAGAATCAATGGCTAAGATTTTGTAGTGTGATCTCATGGTAAATGAGTTGGAAAAGGGGAGATTTAGAGGCTATGAATGGGTAACCTAAATTCCCTATAGTTTGTTTGTCTAACTAAATTAGATCTAAGCGTTGATCTAGTTTGAATTGCACAAATTAACTAAGATTAAACTAATAATCTATGTTACTACTACAAGGGAAAATAATATAAAAAAAACACAAAACTGAAATATCACAATCATAAACAACAATTTACTTCTATTATAAATAATTAAAACATTCCTACACTAAAAATAAAAAAGTGTGATAACCCGGTGTGGTTATTCACCTGTGCTGAGTGTATTGAAACTAAACTAACTTAAAACATGAACTTTTCCAAATGATCTATGATGTGTTGACACCATCATATAGATATTCTCTCCTTTAGATCCACAGGGATGAGAAGAAGAGGATCTGTCACCGAGAGCTGTTATTAATGATTTAAACCCTCTTGGAAATAAACTAATTACTTTCAAATGAAAGGAATTGATTTTTAATCTATTTGATATGATGTAATAATGATAAATTGTAGGAATGAAGGAAATCAAACAAAAAACCTAACATGGAATTCACAGAACAAAGGTAAACCCAACTGTGTGCTGATTTGTCTCCTTAGTTTATCCTTTCTTTCTTTGTGTCTCGATATGAGTCCAAGGAGTTGGGAATGCAAAGGCAACATCATGACAAGGAACTTGAGTAATGGTAGCTTGAAGGCAATCTGGTTGCAATGCAGGTGGAAGAGAGATAACAAAAGTGAATAGAGCTTGGTTACGTAATTTATAGTAGGATTGTGGAAACAATACTAAGGAATACACACAAAATACTTAGGTCATTTGCTTGAATACAAGAATGGAATATATAGGAATTTGATGGGATATGCCTTCATATACAATGCATCCTTAGAGTGTCAAATCATTGGGTGAAGAGGAATTTCAAACTAATTAAATCTATTTAAAAATAGAAGAGGGGAGGAATACCAAGAAATCAAGACTAATTTTAGGCAATTTGGTTTGCAAACATGCCCTAGAATTCAATTTAAGTGAAATCACGTGTGTTAAAATCACGCATGAGGAGTTATGAAAAAAATGCACATGACCGCCACCCTGTGCATGGTGGTGGTCTTAAGACTACCACCCTGCCTGGGCGGTAGTTTTAGAAACCCCTAGGTAGGGTGGTGGTCCTAACACTAAAGACCAAAACATGCACATAATGAATCGGGAAGCTAGAGGAAAGTGTTATAAAGATAACTAACAATGTGTAGGATAAAAATATACACTATAAATGGGTTTAGGAACTTGAACACCTTCTGAAAGGACATGAATCATCATTGGGGACTTTTGTAACCATTTTTTGACAATGTAGCACATACAATTTTGGGTGCGTACATAAACATAAGGCAGAAACACGAAGAACTCTGAATCAGGTCCACAGAAGTGTGACAAAGTTCTAGAAAATAAGCACCAAGGAACCAAAGGTAATGCCACGTACGTAGAACTATCAGAGTGAAGAAAGGGAACACCCACAGAAAGGATGTCCAAGTGATGTGAAGGAAACACAACAACCCCCATAATAGAAAAGGGATCTACAAGAAAGGATGGATAAAGGAAGGTCTCTTACAAGGTGGAAGTGATAACAGTCCTAGAAGGGGAACTACTAACAAAAAATCTAATAAACTCCTCTAAATCACTGGTAGATAGATGGGGAACCTGTAGTGCATCAAAAGTGGAAATGAAAAAAATATGAAAAAGCTCAGGAAGATACTCATCCCAATGAGGGGACATGACAAATAGTAGATCAATGTCAGATAAGTATAATTCATGCATGCATGAAGGAAGAGGATTAGAAGGGACCTCAGACAATAGAAGTGGAAAGTAGGCTTGTGCAATGACCATATGAGGCTGAGAAGGGAATTCCTGATGTATGATGAGATGTGGGATGTGTCAACACTCTCTGGAATAGGAAGATAAGGAGGATAGGAGTCCTTAGTGGTACTCTTGCCATCAGAACTATAAACACAATCCTCTTCATTAGAAGAATAATCAAGTGATTTTGTGTAAGTGGAACTACCATCACAAAAATAATAGGAGGAGATTCCTACATTAACAACATCAATAACGACGGTAGTCTGTGAAGGGTCTCCAAAGAGGGACTAAAAGATGGTCCAGATATAATGGGGAGGATATGAGTATCCCATGTTAATACAAAGAGGTACGGTGACAAAACACATCAAGTGACCAATAACATGGTGGAAAGTGTCAAGAAATTTTTCCAAAGAGACTAGAATCAGTGGGTGTAGGAACTGGACCAAACAAGGGGAGTGAAAGACCCACATGGGAAAATTTGCATTCCATATAAGCACACCAAGATTAATAGTTATCTCTCCTAATAAGAAGTGGTGGAGGATGTAATGTGATCCTATAATGCTCAAGTTTGGAAATAACATCCTCTATGATGTGAAAGAAAGAAGTAAAAGGTTCACAAGAAGAAGGGTGCAAGAATGCAAGATGTCAGACTCAGTTGATAATGCATCTGCAAACAACACAACATCCAAGAAAAGTAGTGATAATCCCCCTTGTCTATAAAAGTTTAGAAGATTGTGTGTGACTAAAATAAGGTGTGTACATCTGATGTTGTATAGTTGATCACTCATGTCATAGTGGGTGACAAGTAAAGTGAGAGTGGAGGCTATAACGGAGTCCTAGTCTGAAACAGAGGAACATATGCAATAAATCAAAAAAGAGTGTAAAGTAGTGATAGGGTAAAAACACTACTCAAAGTGAGAACAAATGTGTCTCATAGTGAAAAAGAGAAGGCTCTCTTTCTGAAAAGCTATGGCAGACATTTCCACTTTCTGCAAGAAAATAAGAGCATTACAATGATGAGGTAGAAAAAACCATCTTGGAGAGCCCAATAACCTTGTAAAATGAGCCCCGAAAAAAAAAACCTCCTTCTTATAATGATTTTTTTATTTTCCCACATTTAAATGTCATATACTGCATAAAAAAGGATTTAAAAAAAAAAATCCAAAAATGGGATTAAGAGGGTGTCGGAGAGCTCTAGAGAAAAAAGAATGAAGGAGAGCTAAACAACTTGGCAAGTTGGCTCGGGCATTGGCTTGGGCATCTCAGTGAGCTAGATGATTTAACTCAGTGGATGAGGTGGGAGAGGGAGGGCGAGCCACTTAACAACTTGGTGAGCTGATTGGGAGAAACTAAGTGGGTGCATGAGAGGGCGAGTGCTCAGGGTGGCTGAGGTTGAAGCATTGAGGTCATAGAAGGGTCCGAGGAGGTCACCGAGGCAACTGATAACGTGTGGATTTTGGATTGAAAGATGAGGTAATTTTTTTGGATGGTGGGGTTGACAAGAATCTAGGGTGACAATGGGTAGTCACCGAGGAGAGTGCAACATGCATGGAGAAAGGTTGGATGGTGTAGAAACCCAAGTCAGGCAAAAGAAGGCATTAGAGACATGTTGTGTGAGCATATAGCTTGGTGAGAATCTTAGAGGGTGCATTGTAATGCACATAATAGGTCCACTTGGAGCTCAAATGAATGGGCTAGAAATCCAAATCATGAACACAAACCAAATGGGGGAGGTAGCTCCAACATAGAAGAATAGAGTGGTAGAATGTGAAGCCTAAGCATTGAATGAAAATAACACCACCTGAAGCTCAAGAAACCAAAACAAACCAGGGCTATGAACTAATGTAAATGGTAGTGCAAAATTTGAAAAAGCATGGAGTTAGGATTGTGACAAGCAAGTATAATAGGGTCACATGAAGTAGCCATGTTGGGTAGGGATGGAAGCCATGAATAAAAACCATTGGGAGCTCATGAAATCCATACAAATGCAATCCAAATATTGGGGAAAACTAGATAAGAAAGAACATGGTTCTACAGATAGGTAGGATGTCAATGTAGAGTAGGAATAACCCACACACATCAAAAACCAAGATCTAAAGAAAACATGAACATGCCTTAACATGACTTAGCTCAAGATAATGGAGTAACCAATGAGTAAAGGACTAGTGAAGAACAAAAAAAATACAAGAAAGTAAGAATGATGAGAAAAATCAAATGAGTGGTCAACGATTTATGTCCTAACATAACCAGATGTAAAGATAAATAGACTAAGCAATATTCAAAGCATGGTGAGTTGAAAAAATTACACATGAGATGTAGGGGATAGCTTGGTTGCCAGTTTGGTGAAATGGGGTTGAGTTGGACCCAAAAATAAGCACTTTATTAACCTTAGGAATGTAAAAAACCATCACTTACAACACCTGATAAAAAAAAATCTGAACCTACAACCTAAAGTCCTTAGAATAAGATGCAAACTTGAAAAACCAAAAACATGGTATAAAACCCTGAACAAACCCGAAAAAGGTATAAATCCTGATTCAATACACTAAAATGCATGATGGAATCTCCATTATGACAAATGCTAAAAAAATATTTATATCACACCAAAAAAACATGGGAAACCAAGGAGATAAATGGATTCACAAAGTGTCAGCGCTGATACCATGAATGAGGGTTTGAAAAACAAAAAGTGTGTGGATCGCAAGGGATGTCATGAATAGAAACGAACATGCAAACGATAGTTTGATGAGTTCTCAAGAGGAGTGAACATCAACTGAAAAAATGCATGCAAAGATGAAAAATGGGAAGAACCTTGTTAGAATCCACAAACTCTCACTAACTCTTAGATCTGAAGGGGTTTACAAATAGGGGGTGTTGTGTAACCCCTAGTACTACAATCATGATAACTCAAGGGGAGAGGGGGATTTATATTCCTAGAATAGAAAAGTAACTCCCAATGATGCATATGATACACTAATGCATAAGGGAATCTTATAATGACCCCTAAATGACACACATACCTATGATATCACCTAAGTGAGATGACTCACCCAAAGATGTGGAATGGTGACTCAGACCAATAAGATTAAATCCCAACTTAAAATTGAAGGTCAAAACTGAAATAGATAAGGTTTTTAATGCAAGAAGAATCAAACCTATTGATGATTTTAAGTAGATAATCCCTATGGTTAAACAAAAATACAATAGGTGAAATCAAAATCTAGGTGGATTACAGAGAATTTAATTAGGCATGCGTACATGACCCATTACCCACACCTTTCACATAAGAATTCGTGGAGAATGTAGTAGGAAAATAAGTTTACTCATTCACGAATGGGTTCTATGGTTACAATCAAGTCCACATTTCACTTGAAGATCAACCAAATACAATATTTTCTATAGAATGGGTTTTATTTATGTACACAATAATTCCCTTTGGACTAAATAATGTACCCACTATTTTTCAGTAAAATTATGATGAATACATTCAAATAATTTATTCATGACTTCTTAGAGGTTTATTAAGATGAATGGACAATATATAGCTGATTGAAAAATCACATCCAAGTCCTAAGACTTATGCTCAAAATATTTAGGGCATTACAAACATCATTAAATTTTAAGAAAGGCATTTTCTTGACACTGTTTTGTACATTATTAGGTCACTTAAATTACAGAGAAGGATTATTAATAGACCCTATCAAACTGTAGTAATTATAACACTCCCACCACAAAAAAACATGAAAATAGGTAAGAACAATCTTGGGAGATAAAAGTTACCATAGAAAATTCATAAGAAATTATGCTAGAGATTAGTGCACCATTGGAAGATATCCTAAAGTAAAAAAAAACAAATAGAATGGTCTAAAGCATCTGCAAATGATTTTGAAATAATTAAAGATAAAATCCTACATGAACCTATCCTGATCTTCCCATATTGGAAATTCCCATTTCATGTTCATGTAGATGCATCAGGTAATTTCCATTAGGGCAGTATTAGCACAACCAAGGGAAAATATGGATCACCCTATAGCATTTGCAAGCCGTAAGTTGTCCAAAGATGAAAATAATTATTCTACAACATAAATATAAGCCTGAAGTATGGTATATGAACTACATAAATTTAGACATTATCTATTATAAACACCATTTATATTCTACAAAAACCATGAGCCTCTTAAGTACCTATTGAGTATAGGCCAGTATTACAAGGAAGAATATGTTAGTGGTTAATGTTGTTCCAAGAATTTGATTTTACTATCTCAGTTAAACCAGGGAAGTTAAAAAATGGGCTAAATTATCTATCTAGAATTGAAACAGGGGAAGATGTAGGACCAATTGATGATGAATTTCCAAGAGCACCTCCTTTTAGAATTGAGGTTATTCCTAAATAATTTGATGACATAGAACAACTACTAACAACTGGAGAATTCCCCACATAATACACAAAACAAGAGAAAAGAAATTTTCTAAGTTGCACATTTCCCTTTACTCTGATTCAAGGGAAATTATACAAAATGGGACAAGACGGAATCCTCATACGGGTGGTCCTAAATCATGAAAGAAATAATATCTTAAGAGAATATCATGAAGGGATAGTAGGAGGAAACAATGGAGGAGAAACACCAACGAGAAAATTAATGATGGAAGGCTTATCATGGACCACAATATTTAGTTATGCACAAAATCATGTTAGATCATGTGATATTTGTGAGTTGGTAGGAAAACCAAATGTGAGAGACAAAATTCCCTTAAGACTAGTACTCACCCTATCCTCATTTGAGAAATGGGCTATAGATTTCATTGGACCAATAATATCAACTACAAGACATTCCAAGGAAAGCTTCATCATCACAGAGACAAAATACCCCAAAAGATGGGAAAAATATACTTCTATAAAATATTTAACTGCAAGAACAACAAATAAATTCATCTATGAAAATATCATCACCAGATTTGTATGTCCTTTAAGCATTACTAGTGATCAAGGAAAACATTTTGTTAATTCCAAAATTAAATAACTACTAGAACACATTATGATAAATCATAATAGGATTAAACCATACCATCCACAAGAAAATGAAACAATTGATATTTTAACAAGGTATTGAGAAAGTAATAATAAAGATATGTTCATTACAGAAAGGTATATTGGGACTTAAAAATACTAGCAACGTTATGAGCTTACCACACAACACACAAAAGGATCACAAATTACTCCCCATTCCAATTTTTGTATGGAATCAAAGCCGCGATACTCATGGAATTCATAATTCCAAATCTTAGGGTGGTCATAGCTTTTAGGATGAATGAAGATCCCTTAGTACATGAAAGGTTGATTGAATTAGAAAAACTAGATGAGAAAAGATTCATAGTAGCATAAGAAAAACATAAAAAAAAACATAGGAAGAAATCATGACATGATAGACATATCAAGAAAAAAGATTTTGATATAGGTGATCAAGTCCTACTATAGAATAGAAAATGGAAAATGCCTAGAAAGTTAAAAGTCCGTTAGTTAGGCCCATATATTTTTATAGACATAATACCATCAAAAGCTACCAAACTTAAAAATTTGAGAAAGAAATAACTACCAGGTTCTTTAAATGGAGTGTGGATGAAAAAGTATCATACTCTGGATTAATTAAAGATGAAAAAAAAAGAAGAAAATTAAAATTCAAAAATAAAAACATAAAATACATCCCATCTAAAAACCAATAATTCAATGGATTTGATGAGGAGGGGAATAAAAAGCTGCAAGGGTAACCTCTCTCTACCATAAAAAAACAAGGAAAAAGAGTAGGATACAAGAACATGATAAGAAAGTAAGGAAAGAGGGAAGAAAATAAAATAAAAGAAGGAAGGCCATCATAATATAAAATACAAACAAGAATAAAAATCTACAGATCAAGGGAAAAGATGAAAGAACCACAAGAAGAAGAAAGAACCATAGAAGGAAGGGAGGATCCATAGAATAAAGAACAAAGGAAATGTCATAAAAGAAATAATATACCCATGGAATAAACAAAAATATTTCCAAAAGAAGAAGATATTAGCGGGACAAAGAAAATTTTGCATAAGGAAGGAGATAACCACACAGCTAAGGTGAAACAAGAAAAGACACAAAAAATCAAACATAACTATGGAAAAAGGAGCAAAAGTCATGGATTGAAGGATGTGAATAAAACCATGACATAAAAGATAAAAAAAATCCACAAAAAAAAGAACACACTTAACCTAAATAGAATCTTTTCTACCCAAAATACAATAAATGAAGTCGGTGGAAACATAAATGTATAAAATCACAAGCAAACAAAGGAAAGAATCAGAAGTAGAAAACATATAAAGGGAAGAAAGTGAAGAAAGGAATAATAAGAGATATTCAAAGTAGGGCACTTGAAAGAAAAATAGAGTAGTAAGTCAAATGGTTACTCCCACAATTCTAGAGAAAAAAGATCTCCCTAAACCAACATTGCATAAACATTCCCTTAAATCCATGAATAGGGATCAAGCTAAAGCCTTCGCCCATATTCCATTTAAAGTCACACATGGCCAAGATATACAACAATATATAAACTCTGTGATTGTGGAGTATGATCACACTCATCTTAAGATTGATAGGAAGGTACTTCTACAACAAAATACAAAAATAGGTCCATAGAATAAAAGAACAATGCAATGGTAATTTTTGAATTAAATCTAGACGCATGGAGAAAAATTCCATACTTTTCTATGGCAATAAATCTAGTTAAGGTTCTTCTGAGTCAATTCCATAATCAAATGTTATACTTAGAATAACCACATCAAATTAATATTGTGGTCTTAGAAATATTCATCGGTTTACTAGCAAAAGGATGATCAACAGTGACTACGAAGAAGACACAGATGAAGAAAATTACACGATTAATGGATGTCACCGTGTCAAAAATAGGAGTGAGGATTGGTAATATAAAAAACCATTCTCTCATGTATGTTTCTAAGGCTATTATGAGCGTAATAAAATTGCAAAGCTAATTAAAATAGACCAACACCTAGTAGTCTAAAATCTAAAAGAAATATACTATAGAACCATCAAGATAAGAGTTTAAAGGAAAACAAATTCTACAATGCGTAAACATGATAAATCCATTAAATGCCAAGTTATTCCCACTCTTTGAGATTTTAACCTAGCAAATGAACCTAATTAGATCACCTAGAAATCAAAAAGGTGTTGTTTCCTTAAGGATTTAAGATGAGATCTCACAAACAAATGGCTACAAGGCCCTTTTTGTATCTTCCCATGCTATTCAATTTGAGATAATGGATGCAAGATGAAGAAGATATTTCCATCAATGGAGAATGGCTCAAATAAGAATTCCTATAGTTTTCACTAATGCAAATGAGGTGTAAGAAGAAAGGGGAGTTATATTGCTTGCATGTTTTGGTAAGGATAGGAATTTGGTGGATGTGGAATAAATCCCAAAGAGGAAATGCAAAGGATATGCATGTGTAATAAAAGATGTGCACTTTTTGGGAGTTGAGAGGGGTTTTATTTAATCAAATGTGATTATTTATTAGGAAGGGATAAGATTGTACAAGAGATTTAATGGGGGTTTTCAGAGGAAAAAAAACATGATTCTAGGGTTGTAGGAGTTGAATTTAACCAATCAAAGGGTTTATTGATTAAATAGAAGGTTTAATTAACAAATAATAGTTAATTAATCAATTATAAGAAAATTATAATTTATGAAAGGTCATTAATTGGTATCTAGAATGGGGAAGAGTTAATTAATTAATGAAATTTCATTAATTAACAAATAAGAAGGATAATTTTAGCTAATTAGTGGAAAAGTGCTAATTATTAAAGACATGATGGGAAAGAGGATAATTAGTGCAATTTTAGTATTAAAACTGCATAAGTGGATTTTAAGTGTCTAAATTTCCCCCTCTTTAGGGTGGCATAGGCGATGCCACTTCAAAAATAGTAGATGAGTACAAAGAAGTAAATTTTGAAGGGATAGAAGAAAAATTAGTAAAATGAAGGATACCCCATCAAGTGATGATGGGGTGATGGAAGAGGTTGACTAACGATTGAAAAAGATGAAGGAAATGGATAGAATAAATGTGAGGGGGGACAAATGATAAAAGGTGATCCCTATTGCGCCAAGTGATTTGGAAGAATAGTGTTGATAGAAGAAAATGATAGGAAGGAAAATGAATATGATGTAAATGGAAACAAATTTTATCCAACTGGTGTAAAAAGAACTTTATTTCATCATGTTGCTCATGTGATCTTTATCATCGGCCCTTATTAAAACATGCACATTTAACAAAAGTGTATAATAACATGAAAATTTATAATACTAACATTTGTTCACTGCTAAAACACTAACTCAATACAACATACATAATGTAATGCAATACAAGAAAGTACAAAAGCTAACCTAACAGGGAAACAAGTACAAACCCACATACTTAAAAAAACAACGTTCAAGATGGTTGCATGAATTTTTTTGTTATCAAAATTCAATTTTGACTTATGCAAATTAATGACAAGGGTTAAGAATGACACCCCAAGCAATGATATATGTAAGGTGAATAAAAAAATGATGTAGAAGTACCATGAAAAAGTGATCATGCACTATGAAACTTCCCCAAGAAACACACTCATGCAAGGGAAGACAAATATGGCAAGGAAACCATCTTTTGCTGATGGAGGGTAGATCTAAATTATTTGTGAATCATGCACATAAACAAGTGAGAATCAAATAAATATGTTTTGTAGGACAATTTTTTTTATTTTTAAGTATGATGCATTTTACGCATGCTTCAGCTACATGCATGCTTATTACCATGTTTTGAGAAAACTTAATTTTATAATTTCTTGAGTTTTTAACAAATTCTGAATTTTTTAGAATTTTTGAAATTTTACAATTTTTTTGGACTTTGATTTTTAGAAAGAAAATTAGTTAGAATAATGACAATATATGTGGTTATTGTCAAAAAATGCATGGAAACAAAAATATGCCCCATGTAGCAGAAAGGGTTTCCAGGAAGCAACAAACATGCACCACTGTAGAAAAAATGAGTGAAAAATGATTAGTGGAAGAAGATAGAAGAAATATGTCAGTCTCATAGTGCTTCAGGGGAAAGAGACATGATGAATTAGTGGAAAACGGTTATAAATAGTAAGGTTAGAAGGTTAAAAATCATCGTGGAAAGTTATTGGACCCTACCCTTTTTTATTTTTGAGAGGATTTTACCCTTACCTGCGAGAGAAATGGCGCAAGTTCGGGACCATATGCACCATGAAGACATAGTTTGAGACTACATGAGGCTTCCTGGGGATGGCCCAAAGATACGTAATTTTTGTTTCTGACTTTTTAGCTCATTTATTACTCATATTAAAACATGCAGAAATGTCAGTGCAGTCCTTGGGGCACATGCACATGTAGGGGGCGTGCAAACATCAAAATAAAGGCATTAGTGTTGAACCAGGGCTAAATATTAGTGGGGGTTCTCAAGTGTGAAAACACAAGCACTGGTGTGGAAATTTGGGTGTTAGCATTAGGGCGCGCTGATGCAAAAATGGGATCACTAGCACTAAAAGGAAAGCGTTAGCATGAATTGTTTGTTTTGTATGCTTTTGAGAAGAGTGTAGTTGATTTGTAGAATAAGTTAGTGATGAATAGAGGAAATTATATGATTTTTTCTAGAATAAATGATGTTAATAAGTGGTTTTCCTGATCTTTCATCTTAAGTTACCCAGATTGGAAACATGCAAGTGGCGTGGTCGAGTGCGAGCTTATGAGGCTACTTTTACACATCGCAAGCGTATCTTATTGGAGATAAAGCTATACATCATAGGTCTTTTATATGTGGCTCACATGCCATATATTGCACTAGATCACAACTT
Organism: Taxus chinensis; assembly: GCA_019776745.2. Lineage (NCBI taxonomy): Eukaryota > Viridiplantae > Streptophyta > Pinopsida > Cupressales > Taxaceae > Taxus > Taxus chinensis. Next base: position 398,455,457 of record CM034157.1, on the reverse strand, counting down.
TCTTATGGTATTAGTAGAGAGATGATGGAGTGAAAGCCAAACCTTTATATTTTTGACCGGTGAGATGAGTGTCACATTGGAAAATGTTTGGCCCATATTGAGAGTGCCTATCCAGGGTCGATTGATTACATATGATGGTGACCATGACCATATTATACATTACATTGTTGTGATGTTTGGCTTAGCTGACATACCTCATCAGGGTATGATAATTGACTTGTATAGATGTTTCATTGATCATCGAGTCTCATAGATATTGGTGTATCTAATGTTTCTTGTACGTGGCATCTTACTTCCTAACAAGACTGACGCATGATTTTCTCTAGGTATGATAATAGTAATACATGGTCTCATGAGTGAAGAGGTCATCTGATGGGGCCAATGCTTATTATTCCACTTGTACTTAGACATTCATTTGATAGTGTACCATGGTCAGAATATTTTGGGCCCACTTATATTTTTACAGATATGAGCATGGGGTCATGTTGCCATAGGGTGCCCTCTAGGAGTTCTATGAGTCAGGAATCTTGACGAGCCATTTATTATGCATTGGGTTCTAGTTAGTGATGACATTCATTATCATACTAGGGACACATCGTATTATAGGCAGGCGATGGATGATATACAACTCTAGATGGTTACATGGCTCCCATACAGATTATATCAATGGCCAAAAAATGGCATAAAGGTGAGAATAGAAAAGGTTTACCACTTTATCATTAGTGTAAGGGACTTAGTTATTGAGTACTACCAAGTCAATAGATTCTAGAGAAATTTAGGCCACATCCACAGGATTCCTAGAGATTTTATTTCTTGAATGCATTCAAGCAAAAGGGCATGAGATTTTTTGTATCTTGCTACAAATTACATAGCCAAGCTATGATCTCTTGTGTTATCTCTATTCTAACTACATTACATCCAGACTATAATCAAGCTACCATTTCTCAAGTGCCATTCTCTTACTATTTTTCTTACATTTCTAAAACCTTGGACTCTTATAAACACTCAGAGAAAGAAAGGACAAAATGAGGGGACAAATTACTACACAGATGGATTTACCTCTGTTCTATGAATTCTAGGTTGGATTTTGCTATTTGATTTCCTTCATTCCTATAATTTATCATTTTTACATCATTTCAAATAGAGTAGAAATCAATTTCCTTTCATTTGCAAGTAATTAGTTAATTTGCAAGAGAGTTTAAATCATTAATAGCAATCCCCGGTGATGGATCCTCTTCTTCCCATCCCTGTAGATCTGAAAGAGAGAATATTTGTAGGAGGTTTTCTACACATCATAGATCATTTGGAAAAGGTCTATGTTTAAGTTACTTTAGTTTCCATACACTTAGCATAGGTGAATAACCACACTGGGTTATCTCCCTTGTTTAGTTTTAGTGTAGAAATATTTTAATTATTTAGAATAACAAAAAATTGTTTTGTGATTGTAATATTTTAGTTTTGTGACTTATTTAGATTAGTTTCCTTTTAGCAGTAGCATAGATTGTTAATTTCTTTCAATTTACATAAACACTTTAAACTAGTTTAGCGCTTGGATCCAAGCTAGGTAAACAAACGATAGGGAATTAACGCTACCCATTCATAGCCTCTAAATCTCCCCTTTGTCAACTCGGTTACCTGGAGATCACACTACCAGATCTTAGTCACTAATCCTCCTATAGTTAATAGCACACATTCAACATCGGCTGCTCCAACATGACCTAGGGGGTTGAGTGCAGTTGAATATCACGTGTTCATGTTATAATTTCTAAAATATGCCTGGAAGAGATTTTAGTGGGCCATTTAGCTCTGATATATATTACACCAACGTGCAATCACAAAATACCCTTCTCTTTCAAGGTGGGGAGAAAATTACAAAAGCAATGTCAAAACCTCCCCTAGTTACAATTCAAACCCCATTTTCTATGTAAGGATGGAGGAGGTTGATCAGCTATTAGACATTCAATACGATCATCCCAATGCAAACCACATTGTTATCACAAACGGAATATGTTCTTACCATAGAGTCCTCTCAAGACCTCACATTGCCATGAAATCAACATAAGATGATATATTTGCAAGAATAGATAATCCTCTTTGTTAGATAGATGAATCTTTGGATAGAATGAAGGCTTTAGCCTATGAGATTTCGAATACCTATCCTAACATTCTTACTTATGAGGAAGAAAATAATTATAACACCGAAAAATTCATGACATGGTTTCATGAGCCTGCTCAATCAAACCCTACGCCAAAGGCACCCTAATAAGGGACTCATTCCTCTCCCAACGATATCATTTCTACTTTATTGGGGTGTATTAGAGAGCTAGAAATTTCCCAGACTTCACAACCAACACATGCAGTAGGGAACAACATGGGGTATCCAGTTGATAACAAAGGATACATCCCTTCAAATGATCAACCAACACAATATCATGTACAACAAGGTTATCTAGGTCATGAAATCTAGGTGATATTGTCACAAGGTTAGGCACACTAGCTATGGGCCCTCATCCTTCTCAAGATTAACCTATACAAGGGATTTTTGGAAGTGCATTATTGAATGCCACAACAATGGGCAATGCAACGTTCCCTAGTTTTACACCCACTAGTCCATATCCTGGTACTATCTAACCTTATGTGAAAATGTATTCAAAATTCCCCCAAATGGACCCATATGCCATTCCTCCCCCCTACATGCCATATCAAGGGACCCCATATATGTGTCGCAATCAACGCTTATAATATAACTTATTCAAATCCTCCTCCTCCATGCCTCCTCATCAAGGATACTTCAATGGTGGAATCTCACACAATGGATACATATGATGAGTACTTCAAGGAGCCTCTTTACTTCATCATACATGGTGTCATGCTTCCACGCCCATTGTCCAGATCTTCCAAAATCTAAGGGAGAAGGAGACCCGAATGCTCATATCAAAGCCTATGCTATTGCTATCATGGAATTACTTCCTTGGGATGTTGTAGTGGCTAAGATATTTCCAAAGAATGTAGAAGGAATTGCAAATTGGGTTGGTACTATACCGTATTCTGGAAGCTTCTATACATCTCCTTTAAAAAACTTGTTTTTGAATTCACCAAAGGATTTGACATGAACAAGTTCTTGCGTATATGGATTATGGAGTTTCCTGCAGATTAGAAAGGAGAAAAATGAATATGCCTTCTCATTTCATCCAGAGATGGCGTCAAATTATTTATTCCTCTGACAAGGGAACCCAACATGGACTAGATGGAACTTTGCAATCTTTTCCTTCACTCGCTTAATCGAGAGACTAACTAAGAGGTACAAAAGTTTCCTTTCCATAGTTATGAGAAAGTTTTGGAGGGTGTGCTTCAGAATTAACCAAGCCACTATTGATAGTGAGCATAAGATATATCTGGTCCCAATGGTAAATTGGTATCCCCAAATCAAAATAATGAAAATTATCAAAAACAATGGTGCCAAAAAACCATTGTACCTAAGGGTGTGAATCACAATTACGGTGCTACCATGAATAGTGTTATTGATCAAGCCAAGAAAGTAAGTTTTACAAATGATGGAAAAAATAACTATAACAACTAAGGAAATCAAAAAGGCCCTAACACTGTGAAATCTATCAACACAGGTTGATGTAAATCATCCATCGCATAAAAAAAACAAAAAACCCAAGGCCCAAACTGGTATCAAAACTTTTGACAAGGGGAAAGGAATCATATTTATAACAACCAAATTTCAAAACTAAAACCAAGGTTATAGTAAAAAACAACAAGATGCTCATCAAAGACCTAAGAGATTACAACCCTAACCTATATTATGGTTTCCATAAGGTTTGATTTCATGATGATAGGACTTTGCTACGATTGCAACAAGTTTCTGCAATAGACTTCCCGAAAACCAAAGGAAACTCTTTGTAGACATGTTCCTAGAAAATCCTAAAACAAACCCACAACCTGAGTCATACAAAACCTCTCACACCTCATAACGGTAATGTGAACCCTAAAATTCTTAGGGATCCAATCCCTACACATCCTGAAAACTTCAATGTGAATTCATGAAACACAAATAAAGGTATTCCTATAGGAAAAAATGACCATGAAGCCTCAACCTTTGAATAACTCTCAGGTTTCTCCGAACCTTGGTTCAGACGATAATAATAAAATCTTGGGATTAATTAAGATAGAGGTTGAGTGAATTTTAATGCAAGAAATCAGATAACATTTCACAACCCCTGCCTGCTCTTTCTTCCCACAAGATGACATTCCTACAATCTATAAACCAGTAGGAGCATATGATTTAATATCAGATTTGAACAAGACCTTTTCTCACATCTCGTTTCTAGATTTGCTGAAGAATTCACCTAAGCATAGTTATACGTTACTCAATGCACTAGGTATTGGTCATCTAATCCATGTTACACCACGTCCTAGTGCTCAAATAAATCATATTGACTTTGACATACATCCTCCGAGATAGAATGATAGGGATACTAGGTTTGCTTTCGATATAGACAAGATGCCATATGACGTTGAAATTACCTAAAGAAGTGATCCTGCCTTATTTTTATAGGTTTGGGTTTATAACAATTTCATTAAGAGAGCCATGATTGATGATGGGGATGCTATAATTGTGGATCCTTTCTATTTCTTACATAAGTTGGGATACAGAGAGACAAATTGTTCCTCTACAAGAAACACTTTACGGGGGTACAACTATCTTAAAGCAACCTAGATCAGAACCATAGTTCTTCCAGTCACACTTTGTCCAAAAATCATCTTAAATTTTTTTTACATTATTGATAGGGATACAAGTTATAACATGATCCTTGGGAGACCTTGGATTCATCGAATGAAGGCTATCCCATCTACCCTATTCCAGGAGATTATATTGCTCCATTTGGGGAAGGTCTTCATCACTCAAGGGGATCGAAATCCCTTCTATATACACTTAGAAAATGTCAAGAATAAGAAAGGGGTCCATACGGAGTATGAACTTCCTACGAAGCAATTGAACAAAATACTTCCAAAAAAAGAGTTAGTCCTAGTCACCCCAGACATTCCAAAGGTTGAAGTCATTGACCTAAAAACATTTGAGGTGGAAAAAAAAAGGGTGAATCAATACATTTGGAAAAAGTGTCCACTAAAGCCACAAAAAGAATTATAAAACTCTTAGAGAGTGACGATCTGATATTCCTTCCATTTAAACCATAGGGAATGGGTAGTCTTCTCAGTTTAACATCTCTTCCATCCAAAGACCTAGGTCTATGTGTAAATATGATAGAATTAACAAATGAAGAAGGGAAATTTGAGATTGAAATGATGCTCATCAAAACCATCTCTAAGCATTTTTCTATTCTAAACCCTAGTCCCAACCCATGTGCGTCAGAAACTAAGTTTTCCATATCCATGGGGCAAAACCTCATCATTCAATAAGAGTTATAAATAAACACAACGATCCACATAGGAATAAATTCTGAGAAACATAGTCATGCTTACCCACACACCATGTCTCAAGAATGTGAAAAAGATATTCACGAATGCCTCTTTCAGACAAATGAATTTAATGATTGCACATATACACTTCTAGGAAAGGGTGGTAAGTTTAAACCTAGAGTGGTAGGCCCTTGTCAAGATAATGGAAATTTTGAGGATCATGGTTCTCCGTTGTGTACTCCTAGGGGTGAAGAATTTGATATTCATCAAATTTATTCACCTTAGCTATCATGACATGTAGTTTCACCTGCATTTCCATATGTACATCACTACATCCACATTACATTTTCATCTGCCAATTCATTCTATAAAATTTTTCATCAAGGGAATTATTCTTACAGCAACTAATAACTTCTGAAAAACATTTACAAAAAATTCAAATCATATCTCTTTAATTTTTCATGGTATCATCAATTATTTTCGAATAACTTCATCAGTTCAAACATGATAAGATGAAGTTTTGATTGTGATCATACCAAGGCTTGCATACTTAGTTCTTCTTATAGTCTCTTTCTAGATTAGGTGTTTATCCTACATTCAGTTCTTAAAGCTTCATGATTTAACATATATCCCATAAAAATATCTTTCGAGATAAGAACATACTAGACATTTTTCCTATATAAGTAAGTCAAATGCAAATCCATAGAAATTTTTTATTTTAGACATTTCTTTGCCCTACCAACCTTTGTTGTTGAGCTTGCATCTCTTATTGGTGATGTAGGGTTGGGAAAGGAGAGAAGTGACCTTACTCACCTATGCCTTGTCCATGGTGATGATCCCATGCTTCCTACTGGTAGCATGGGGCAAGCTGTAGAGGGTGTCTTTGACAAACTTGAAAGTTAGAAGTAGTTGATTCAAATGCTATGAAATCATAAATCAAAACAAAGTGAGTTAGATGTACAAAATTCCAAAAGAGCTTAAAAACTCAAAATCAAATTTTTCCAACCAAGTGTCCATCTACGGATCTAAGTCTAGATAAACTGGAATGTAATTCACATTCTAAACTATGAAGAAAACTTGATTATATTGAGGTTGTAGCATCTCAATTTGGTCTTGCCACATCCTTGTCTTTCTCTCATCATTGTCATTCGAACAAATTTCTATAACTTGTGCCCTTTCTAGATGTTGGTTTTGAGCCCTCGCATTCTACTGGTTGCGTGGAGTTAGGAGTGGGGAAATTTCATTCATTTATCATATCACTCTTTTGCCACATTTTGTAAAAACAATATAAAGTACCAAAAGTTTCTCAGAGAAACTAAAGTTCAACATCAAAATGTGATTGAATTATCATATATTAGCATTATAAAGCATACAAAAATAAATCATTCTGTTATCATTCATACCCACTGCATACAATTCTGGAAAGCATATAAAAATGGAAATTCTAAACATCTAAGAGTACACACAGTGAATCAAATCATCAACATGAAGTCAAACTCTATGCAAGGAATAACCGAGCCAAAAAAAGGTATGTATGTATATATCATGGTGTGTCATAGTTTTGTACGATGTCATCACACATTAGGTACGGTCAAAATGATTGCAATGAGCATGAAATATCAAAACATCATATATGCCTAACAAAATGGAGACTAAGAAATAAAGGCACTCTTGCCTATCTACCTCTTTGAGGCCCCTTATGACTACTCTAGTTACAAATTTCTTAGGAGTTCTTCTCAAAAGTCATTCAAACAGCAAAGGGCCAAGCCTAACACAAAATACCATTCCCAAATCCATTCCAATTCAACCAGTGCTAAAAAATTAAAAACGGTCAACGTAGGCCAAAAGCTCAAAAATCACCAGGTCAATATGCACAAATGAATTGAAAAATGAGTTTGTTTTGGTATATATATATGTTGTTATGACTTCATTTTTAGTGCATGTGTTCACAGTACTAGAGTGTTGGCACAGGTATATTTCTATATCCCCGCACAGATGGTAATTCCTCTTGTTGTTTTAATTTAGTGTTTATTTTTCAATATTTTATCTATTTGCACTTGAGTCTTCTTTTTCATCTTACAAGTAGTGGGAGTTTGGGTGGATGACATTTTGACACACGAGCATTGATCAGGTATAGCTTCTAACTCCCCATTTCAAGAACGCCATACTCAGACTCTACATTTTATGCCTTTTCATGGCTAAGACACTTCTCTGAGGGCGCAGTAATATGTACGCACCCAAAATTACATGTGCTACATTGTTGGAAAATGGTTATAAAAGTCCTCAATAATGATTCATGATCCTTTCAAGAAAGTGTTCGAGATCCAAACCCCATTTATAGTGTATATTTGTAGCTTAGTACATCCTTACTTAGACTTCTTCCACACTTTCTTCCAGCTTCCCGCTTCATTCTATGACATGTTTTAGCCTTTATTGCCAGGACCACCACCCTACCTAGGTGGTAGTTCTGAAACCATTTCCCAGGATGGGACAGTGGTCCTGAAACTGCCACCTTGTATAGGAAGGCAGTCCTGACCCATGCTTTTCCCAAAACTCTTCATGTGTGTTTTTGACACGCGATACGATTCACTTAACTTGACTTTTTAGGGTGCGTTTGTGAACCAAATTACCTAAAAATAGATCTTCATTATGCATGGTATCTCATTCCTCTCTTCTATTTTTAAATATATTTAATTGGTTGGAATTGCCTCTTCTTACCTTGTGCATGAAGGCACCTCCCATCCTCCATTCCTATATATTCCATGTTTGTGTTCAAGAAAAGGGGGTCTTGAGAATTTTGTGTATCTTGCATTGTATTGTTGATATGATCTTGCTAGGAATTACATTGCCAAGCTCTGATATGTTGTGCTATCTCTCTTCTATCTACATTACATCCAGACTACCATCAAGCTGTCCATTACTCAAGCGTCATCCTCCTACTGTTGTTCTTGCATTCCCAATCCCTTGGACTCATATGGGCACACTTGGAGAAAGAAAGGAAAAATTGAGGGGACAAATTACTACACAGATGGATTTACCTCTATTGTGTGAATTCCAGGTTAGATTTGTTATTTGATTTCCTTCATTCCTGTAATTTATCATTTTTACATCATTTCAAATAGAGTAGAAATCAATTTCCTTTCATTTGCAAGTAATTAGTTAATTTCTAAGAGGGTGTAAATCATTAATAGTAGTCCCCGGTGATGGATCCTCTTCTTCACATCCCTGTGGATCTGAAGGAGAGAATACCTATAGAAGTTTGTCTACACATCATAGATAATTTGGAAATTTTCTTGTTTTAAGTTAGTTTAGTTTCCACACACTCAACATAGGTGAATAACCACACCGGGTTATCTCACTTGTTTAGTTTTAGTGTAGAAATATTTTAATTATTTAGAATATCAATTTTTTTTTTGTGTGTGATCGTAATATTTTAGTTTTGTGACCTATTTAGATTAGTTTCCTTTTAGTAGTGGCATAGATTGTTAATTTAATTCAGTTTACATGAACACTTCAAACTATTTTAGCACTTAGATCCAAGTTAGGTAAACAAACCATAGGAAATTCATGCTACCTGTTCATAGCCTCTGAATCTCCCCTTTGTCAACTCAGCTACTGATAATTTAGAAATTTTCTTGTTTAAAGTTAGTTTAGTTTCCACACACTCAACATAGGTGAATAACCACACCGGGTTATCTCACTTGTTTAGTTTTAGTGTAGAAATATTTTAATTATTTAGAATATCAATTTTTTTTTTGTGTGTGATCGTAATATTTTAGTTTTTGTGACCTATTTAGATTAGTTTCCTTGCTAGTAGTGGCATAGATTGTTAATTTAATTCAGTTTACATGAACACTTCAAACTAGTTTAGCACTTAGATCCAAGTTAGGTAAACAAACCATAGGAAATTCACGCTACCTATTCATAGCCTCTGAATCTCCCCTTTGTCAACTCAGCTACCCAGAGATCACACTACCAAATATTAGTCATTGATCCTCCTATAGTTAACCATACACATTCAACATCGAATGCTCTAACATGAGCTTGGGGGGTCAAGTGCGGTTGAAGATGACATGTTCATTTTCATCTGTACAAAAACCATACATTTTAGGATTGCAACAATAACCTAGGAATAGGAACAAGAAAATCCTCAGGCACAAGACTAGGGTAGATTGGTTGCATATATATAGTTTCCACAATAACATCTTCCACAAGCATAGGAACCACTATAGTGTCTTACCTTACATCATCATGCATAACCACTGCAGCCACAACAATATAGGTAGTTCAACATATGGTGATATAGCTGCCACCATTACCACCTCATGTAGCGAGTTTACCACATGATGGAGGAGATGGATGGGATGGAGGAGACTGAGAATATGGATGGGGTGGAGGGGATAGAGGAGATGGATTGGATTTCCCACCACATATTCTAGTAAGTATGGAGAGAAGATTAGAGGTTGCCACAAATATATCATCCGAGACAAGCTACTCAGAGTTCAGAGGATCTAACTACCTCGAGGCAGTAGTTATAATAGGTGACAACCCAGAGAGATCAGGTGAATTTTGAGAGGGATAAAGTGGTCAAAAAGAGGGTATAATTGTAGGATGAGGTTGGGATCATGAGAGAGGAGCGTGATGTACTCCAGTAGGAAGGGGAAACATCCAAAGTCTAGGATTTATTTTTTGATTATGCTACATTAATTGGTGAGGTCACTTATTATAAGATGTTATACTATGGGGCCATTCTAGTGGTTCAAAGGGCCATGGATTATATTTATCTATCCAAGAGTCACTCGATATTGAGGTCTTATAGGCCATCTTGGTCGACAACATTAGTATAGCAGCCATCAACTCACTAGAGAGTTTCGAAACAGTAGATACCACCACCACATGGTCTATAAGAGATGCCACCATCAATTCCTAGGATAGGGAGTCTAGGGGTAGATGAGATTCATGGTTGAATATTTTCTTATGATGATGTATTTACAGATGTATCTATTTTTGATGTATGCCTCAATATGAAGACATATTTTCTTGAGATGTTGTATATGTATTGTTATTTATTATGCCTCAATATGAAGGCACATTTTTTATCCCTACCCATGATGGCATACTTTGTATCTGATGATTATTTACTTAGACACATTGTATATGGAAATTTACATTTTTGACACATTTTTGTATATAGGATGATGAAATTTAGTATGATGTATGATTGTATCACATGTGTTTGATTTATGAGATAAAATTTGATGATATATCATTGTTTTTTATGAAATACTTGTAAATGCCCACGTCTTTAATTTTTTATATTGGTGAGGGGGGTAAAAGGTGATCCCTATTACCCCATTGATGATATCATAGGATGATAGTATCTTAGCAGTTATTGACAATATATGATATATGTGATGTTAGATGTGATGATATAGATGATGATGTGATAAAAAACAATATACAAGTAACAAACAAGCACAATAAAGTTAACAAATCATCAGCGGGAAAAAAAACTTCTCTCGGATCTGCATAATATAAACAGCCATGAAGAATCCTTTTGGAGAGTGAAGTCTAGAGCCCTTTGGCTTAAAGCAGGAGACAGGAATACAATTTTTTTTCATTTGATAGCCCTCAAGCATAGAGCTTGTAACAGAATATCTGAGGTTGCTAAAGACAATGGAAACATTACTAAGGATTCTGAGGACATCAAAGCTTGAAGCACTTAAATTTTACAAGAACCTTGTCACTAAGAATAACTCCTACGATGAACAAGTGGCCTCTTTTCTATTAGACTCCATTCGTAATAATCTAATACCTACTGAGAGATTTAAAAGTCTTTCAAAAACTGTCACCATTGAGGAATTAAAAAAGGCTATGTTTTTGCTTTAGAGGGGGATAAGGCTCCAGGTCCAGATGGCTTTTCGGCTAACTTTTACCAAAGATGTTGGGAAATATGCTCTGAAGATCTCTTGAAAGCTGTTAATGAGTTTTATAGAACTGGAAATCTTATTAAAGAACTAAATAATACACACATTGTGCTTGCCCCGAAAAATTTGGATGCAAAGGACTTCAAAGATTTCAGGCCTATTAGTTTAGTTAATGTTATATATAGGATCTTCACAAAGATTCTCACCACTAGAATGCAACCTATTCTTATGGAGATCATTTCACAACAGCAGAGTGGATTCATTCAGGGAAGAATTATTCAAGATGGAATTATCATGGTTCATGAAACTATACATTCTATGGATAAAAGTAAAAAGGCAGGGATGGCTATCAAGCTGACATGCATAAAGCATTTGACAGAGTCTCCTGGAGATTCATGGATGAGGTCTTATCCAAGTTTGGTTTTCAAATCAAATTCAGAAAAATCATTCACTCTTGTATCTCTACCTCTAGATTCTCAGTGGTTGTTAATGGGGAACCTGTGGGTTTTTTTGCCAGCAATAGAGGAATCCAGCAAGGAGACCCAATTTCCCCTCTATTATTCATTATTATGGCTGACAGTTTAAGCAGATCTATTTCCAAAGCTATTTGCATTGGCATGCTAAAAGGCTTTCCTCCAACTTCTGGCAATCAGATCTCCTCTCACCAACAGTTTGCTGATGACACTCTGCTTCTCCTGATGGCCTCAATCATTGAGGCAAAGGCTACCAAAACTGTCCTTAGATTTTATGAGGAAGCCTCGGGACAAAAATTTAATTTTGACAAAAGCTCTATTTATTTCTTCAATACTCCTATGGAAAGGCAAAGAAAGATTGCTAATATTCTAGGATGCACTATTAATTCTCTTCCAGCTACTTACTTAGGTTTACCTTTAAGTACTGGCAAGATTTCAGTTGAGGTCTGGAATGATCTTATTAAGAGATTTCAAAGAAAATTGGCTGGCTGGAAAGGAGCTGTACTTTCAAGTGCAGGCAAGTGCCTATTGATAAAAAGCACGCTCCAAAACTTGCCTATTTACATCATGTCAATGTTCAGCATACCAGCAGCAGTGATGAATAGTATTGAAAAGATTCAAAAGCACTTTTTATGGCACGGTACTGAGGATAGGTTCAGATATCATCTTGTGGCTTGGGAGCAGGTATGTAAACCAAAGAGGCTTGGGGGGTTAGGCATCAAAGATATCAAACATATGAGTGCTGCCCTTATTGTAAAGTTAGGTTGGAGACTTATAAAAGAGCACAAGCCTTGGACAGAGTTGGTTAAGATCAAATATCTTTCAAACCAAAACAAGATTTCCTTCATTTATGATCAGTCTCTTCCGAGTGGTTCTATTTTCTGGAACAACCTTCTTCACAGCAGACACATTCTTTCTCAGGGGTGTAGCTGGAAGCTTGGGGATGGGCAAAACATTAACTTCTGGACTGATAAGTGGACTGATTCTAACTAGATTTCTGCTTATGATCACATTAAAGAACACTTAATTACAAAGTATGGACACAAAATTTAGGGATACATTGAGAGGGATGGAAACAAAAGAAAATGGAAACAACTAAAAGTGGAGAATGATAATGTACAGGCTGATGTTTCATCTTTACAGAATCAACTTTCTCTAATCCATATTAGTAATCAAAATCTTAAGGATGAACTCATCTGGAAAGATTCTTTTGATGGGGAATACTCTGTTAAATCAGGATATAATTCTTTCTTTGTATCTATTGAAAGTGAAATTAAGTGGCACAAGTTGTGGATGCCTGAGTTAACCCCTAGAGTGAACTTCTTTTGGTGGCTAATCATTAATGGCAAGATCCTGACTAATGACAACCTCATGAAGAAGGGATTCATCATGCCGAATAGATGTTGCATGTGTCAGAAAGAGGCAGAAGATATAAAGCATTTATTCCTCCATTGTGAGTATGCTTCTAAGAATTGGCTGCTTGTTTTTGCAAAATTTAATCAGAGATGGATTTTTCCCCTTACCTGTCTTCAGGCCTGGGAACAATGGGACTCTCCGTTTAAGCATTGTGTGGTGAAGAGATTGTGGCAACTCGTTTTACCCCACACTATGTGGAGAGTTTGGAAGGCTCGTAATGATAGCATTTTCAGAAACACTAGAAAGGCATGTAACAAAGTCTACAAGGAAATTATCATTGCTGTGCAAGATAATATTGCTAGATTTAAACCTCCTAAAAATAGACTTTACCCTGAGAAGGAAGAATACATCCTGACTGATTGGAATATTGACACTGCCTTCAATAAGAATAATAATGGTATAGATAGAAACACCGTCCGATGGATTAAGCCTCCCACTGATTGGTACAAGTTAAATTTTGATGGGGCCTCAAAAGGAAATTTGGGGGACTCTGGAGGAGGGGGAGTCATCAGAGATCAAAGAGGCTGTTTTGTTGCTACTTTTTCTGGGAGAATGGGCAGGCAAACTAATCATTACTCTGAAGCCCTGGCGGCTCTTTGGGGTATAAGACTTACCAGAGATTGTAATATTCTGAATATTATAATTGAGGGTGATTCTCTGAATATCATCAATCTATTAAACAAAAAGCAACACCCCAGCTGGTCAATTAGAGATTTCATTGGTGAAGCTATTGATATATGCAAGAGCTTTGAAAATGTTAAAATCACCCACACCTATCGGGAAGGAAATAGGGTCATAAATAGTTTGGAAAACCTTGGTGTTACTAATACCTTTCAAAATTGGATTAGGGGGGAATTTCTGCCCACCCAAATCCATAAAGCCATAATCAATGATCTACATGGCTGAGAAAATCAACACTAACGGCTGTAATGTGGATGCTAATGTGCGGATCCTCAAGTACAATATGATGACATCACATAAGATATGTATGATTGATGCGATATGTGCGAGCTGGACTGTCATCATTTCTTGGCATAGGAGGAAAGCTGAGGAGCGGGGCAATAATTACAAGTATGGTATAATAATTAAACCTGCTTTCACGGAAGGGAAAGATTCAAAAACCAACATCAAAGCTCAGCCTGTCCCGCATAGTGATAGCATTTTTACCGTTGAGAACAGGAACAGAAACAGTGGAAACATGGGGGGTCCGCCTTGCAAAACTGAACCGACCCACAATCCAGGCGTGGAAAGAGGATACGGTGCTTTGGAACTACCTTCAAATCGGGGGTCTGTCTAATTTAATTAAAAGGATTCAAGGGTTTGATCAAGACATTTCTATTAGATTCACCCAGGGATGGAAGAATCGGATTGTCAAATACAGTAACATGGAGATTGAGATCACGGAAGAGCTCATCACCCAGATCACGGGCCTCAGCCTGGAGGGCACCAAATTCTTCAATAAGAAGGTTGACAGGGAGGTGGAGACCAAGAAGTTCCTGGACGATGGGGAGAATCTTGAATTTGTGACTGCTGGCATCAAGGTGGCGTCGATTCCTGAGCCTTTTGCTGAGCTTGCCAGGATGGTTGTTAGGTATGTAACTCTTGAAGGAAGATTTGTGACTATACCTCAAAAACATTTGATATTTCTTAATCACTTTCGTAGAAATATCATCATCAGCTTCCCTCACTACTTGATAAACTCGTTGGAGAAATCAATTAGGGAAGTTCAGAGCCACTCTAGGGCTGTCCCTTTGCACCAAGGGCTTATCCTCTTGATCCATCACCACTGTTCTAGCTGCCCCCCATGAATCCTACCCCACCCTC
Organism: Taxus chinensis; assembly: GCA_019776745.2. NCBI lineage: Eukaryota > Viridiplantae > Streptophyta > Pinopsida > Cupressales > Taxaceae > Taxus > Taxus chinensis. Next base: position 398,440,390 of record CM034157.1, on the reverse strand, counting down.
TTCCTCCATACCTCCACCTGCTCACACCGCTTCCACTCCCCCTACTGAAAAGGAAGATTGAAGCTGCTGCTTCCAGCAAGAAAAGCAAGAGCATAAAAACTAAAATCCCTTCTTCTCAACGGGTCCTCAGGAGTCACAAAGACCTGGAACTTGCTGAGAACCTCCTGCATATCAGCAAACCGATGGAGGAACCCAAGGAGGAGGACTTGATGGACAGAGTGGACAGGTTGGAAAAGGAGATACAAGAGCTCAAAGGGACTATAAAAAATATGGAAAAAGCTAAGGGAAAAGGAATACTTCAAAGTGATGATGAAGAGGGGGTTATTGCTGAAGTTTTCAAGAAGTTACAGTCTTTGGATGGCAGAATGGGGAATGCAAAAAGTCGCAATGACTGCATACTATCTGCCCTTAAAAGCATTTATAATTTCATTGAACAACATGTTCATAGTGTTTGTAGTTTAAGTGGGATTAATGAAGACATTTGGGGCCCCAAAGAGAAAAGGGATATTGCAATTGCTCAGGTGGATATGAAAGACTCCTCTCAGGCCACTGCCATTGCCTTCTTCATGTCGCTGCAGGCTATCAAAACCAAGATTGACAGGGCTATCAAGTAACGGGTTGTTGTGATGTTGTTTTTTTGGCTGCGAAGTTGTTGTTATCTGGCGGTTCTGGAGCTACTTTTTGGCGGAGTTTTTATATGTTGCATATCTTCTGTTTGCTTTTTGATCTTTTCTGCTACTTTTTGGATCATTGTTCATTTGGATCCTTTCTTCTCATGTATTGTCATATCTGGCTGATGAGCCCTCTTAGGTTGGCCATTTTTCCTTTCTATGGGCTGTTTCTCTCACCTATGCTATCTGGCTTTTGAGCCCTTTTGTATACAGGGTATAGTCCCTTCAAAACTATTTGCCCTTAATAAAAAAATAAAGTTAACATATCTACCAAATGTAAACACTAAATAACTAGACAACATAACTATGTACAAATATATACAAGCATGTAAAAAAAACTGAATATAAATAAGCAAGAATGAATCTAATCAAGGAAATAATATATCAATCTAAGTAGTATGTTAACCAAAAAACTATACAAAATTTACAAACAAGTAAGTAAAGCTATACAAGAATGTAAAAACAAGAACGCAAAGAAAAAAACAAACAAATAAGTAAGAAATACACTACTACATTTTTGTGAGGTAGTCTCAAGACATTATTGCGCTATTTTAGGAGTTTTTGGAAAAAATGTTCTATTGTTTTTACATTTTCTATGAAACAATTTTCTAATGTTTTGGGATTTTCTAATCATATTTGAATTTTTTTGGAAATTTTTAACTTATTTGAATGTTTTTTGAATTTTCTAAACATATCTAAATGTTTTTGTGATTTTCTAAACATATTTGAATTCTTCTATGTTTTTTCTAAACATATTCGAATGTTTTTGTTATTTTTCTAAATATATTTGAATTTATTTATGATTTTTATGGAAATTTTTCTGAATCTATGTATAGGAAAACATAAAAATGTGGATGCCCTTGTTAAAATTTGAGGATTCTAATAAATATAGATTTAATCAACTTACATATTACATAATGTTACAATAAATATTTAAATAAAGATTACATCATAACATAAGTAAATAAAGAAATACTTACAGGAAATAAATAACACAGGTGACACAATATTTATAGTGGAAAACCCCAATAGGGTAAAAACCACTTTGAAAATAACCTTTTACTTCAGAGAACTTATTTTACATCTAGTAAGATCACCTCCTCCTTTGAAACCCTATTTACCAAGGGTAAAACCAAATCACTTGATTTGCACACCTTTGATATATTTCCTGAATATATCAAATGAGGACCTAAAGTCCTTTTTATATAAGGTGATCGGGTATGTCTCCCGACCCACCTTTTCAACCTAAAATGGTTGACACATACACCTAGGTTTATAATATTTAATATTAGAAATATAATCATTTCATGATATTAAATATTTAACCTAAAGTATATACCTAGGTTAGCATATTTAATAATAGAAATATAAATATTTCATATTATTAAATATTAACCTATATATTAGTGATGGACCCATATACATTAAGGGTTGGCCAGACCACTTAATCATTATGTTCCAACACTCCCCCTTAATGTTAAGTGGGATAACATAACATATGCCAATAGATTACCTGCCTGTGGTACACTACAAGATTTACAATCCTTAAACCATAAAGGTTTTAGGCTAGCATATCGGTTGAAGGAATTATAACACCTTCATCATACTCAATTTACCTTTTGGTACAAAAGGATTTGGAATCCCAAAGATCATCCCATGATTAGTGGCTAAGTATGATTTGTGAGTTTTACATGTTCTCACAGGTTCTCATAAAAGGTTATTGAACCCAAGCATATAGGAGCCTTTTACAACCAAGGACCTCCTTAACAATATGCTTGTACTGGATGTTTACCAGTAAACTCAATAACACTAAAGAGTTTACTGAAGACCGCCTTTAAGATCTTTCTACACTTCTTTCTAAAAAAGAAGTCCAAGGAGGTATACATGCCCGAAGGTCTTTTTACACTTTTCCTGAAGGTATTTTACAAATGCCCTAAGGTATTTTTACAAAAACCAAGTTCCATTAGGAGGTGACATTGTCATGCACACTCCCCCTCAATGGAAACTCTGACAATCCAAGCTTTTTCACGAAAGTGACAAAACTTTGCAGCACTCAGGGACTTTGTGAAGATGTCAGCAACATGCTCTTCAGTCAACATGAACTTGAGATTTATCTCATCACTTTGCACCTTCTCACGGGTGAAGTGTATATGTATCTCAATGTTCTTTGTCCTCTGATGTTGAACTAGATTCTTAATCAAGAGTAATACAACTCTGACCACCACATAGAAGATAAATACTTCCTTTAGCTTCCATGTGTATCTCTACCAACAGCCATTGTAGCCACATGGCTTCTTTACTTCTTCCATTGTACTTCTCTACCTCAATAGAAAAATGGAGACTGTTGATTGTATTTGTTGTTCCAAGTAATGGTTCCTACACCAAAAAAACTTGAACACATATCCAGTATATTTTATAACACAACATCAGTATGGTTAGAATCACAAAATCCATATAAGATAGCATTTTCATTCTTATTATAATGCAACCCATAATTGATTGTTCCTTTCAAATATCTAAAAATTCTTTTTGCAAGATTCCAATGATCTCTAAAAAGGGTTCCTGTGTAAACCTTGAAGTAATTCCTTTTGTATAGGAAATATCTGATCTAGTTATAGTTAGATAAATCAAACTATCAACTAACAACGTATATAAAATAGGATCAACCTTTTTCATATGTAGATTTATGATCAATATTTATTCCAACTTCCATTGAAGTAGAAAATAGTTTACAATCAATCATAAGAAACTTTTTCAATACAATGGTTGCATATTGTGTTTTGAAAAATAACAATAGAATGAAATACAATCATACAAATAACATGATGTGAGAGACCTAACTCATTCATTTCAAAGTACTGCTTCAATTTCTCTTTAATCCTATGAATTAAATCAGAATTGTCACCAGACATAAGCAAATCATCAACATATATACATATAATGATAATATGCGAGCCTTATTGCTTAATGAATATATCATTGTTAGAAGAACAATTAACAAAACCTAACAGTTTAAAGAAGGAAACAATTTTCACATACCAAGCTCTAAGAGCTTGTTTTAAACCATACAAGGATTTCTCAACTTACAAACATAGTTTTCTTTACCAGTTTCTTCAAATCCTTTAGGTTGAAACATGTAAAGTTCTTCTTTTAAATCATAATTCAAAAAAATATTTTTCTTATCCATTTGGTGGATTTCCCACCCAAATTGAGTGGCAATTGCAAATAAGGCCCTAACAGTACTCATTTTAGCTACAGGAAATGTCTCAACATAATCAATACCAAGTTTCTGAGTGAAACCTCTAGCAATAAGTCTAGCTTTATGTTTGTTAATACTACCATCACCATTATATTTTACTTTGTATATCCACCTAGACCCTATAATACTTCACGGCTCAGGTTCATACAAGGTAATTAATGCATGGTACATATGATGGCTTCTGGTCATTTTCCTAAGGTTAATAGGATTTGAAATTTCTAACATAGATTGAGCCCAATTTAATTTCTTATCTAGGAAGATAAGAGTTTCAGAAACATCTATAGCATCAAAACATCATCATGACCATTTACTAAATCAGAATCAAAACCATCATTTAGAAGCATTTAATGAAGTAAATTCAAGAGAAGAAGACAACACATGTAAACCTTTCACTAGATTATATCTATACATTTCATATAAGCTTCGATAATTAACATGTCCTAACCTTTCATGCCATAGTTTTGAATTATTCAAACTCTGAGATATAAAACAAGATGTAGAAGAGAAATCATAAAAAATATATAGATCATTTCTTTGAATTCCTTCAGCTATTATACTCTCATTACTATCCTTGATATACCAAGTATCCTTCATGCATGGATTCTAGTTGTGTCCATACCTCTTTCAGATGTTCGATATTACCAATGTGTAGAAGGTACTCATCATTCACATTGCATAAAATAGAAAGCATCCTTACATTCATTTCAAGAATGTATTCATGTTATCTACAGTTGTTTGACGACCGGTGGGAGCAACCTCAGATCTAGAAACAATCATCCAGAGTTTCCTCACCATAAATTCTATTTTGACCCAAATGTTGTAGTTGGTTTCATTCAGGATCTGGGTTTTGTCAAGACAGAAATAGTTGGATGTCATTGTTTTCCTAAACCTGTAAAACACACCCCATTATAATATACAATGTACCACAGAGTTAGATACATATTTATCGATAAAAACAACACTTTTAATAGAATCAGATCTAAATTTTATAGATCTAAATAAACTATTTGATCATAACTAATTTTGTCATTACAATGCATATTAATTAACCTCCCATGATCAAAATAATAACCCACAATATAAAGGGCTCTGCATTATACCCCAAATTTATATAAAAAATATTTCCAACCATATAGAACTGAAGAAGAGACCCCTAAGAATTCATAAGAAATTCAAATTTTAAGAAAAAAATAATGTAGACAAAAATCTGGCCAGCTTAAATTTGACGTCTAAATGACCGTCATAATGGCTTATTTTTTGGTCTATCGTGACGGTCATTTGACCGTCAATTTTAACACAATTAAAGTTTCCTGGAACCTACGAGCTTAAATTTGACATCTAAATGACCGTCATATTGTCTTATGTTTGGTCTACCATGACGGTCATTTGACCGTCAAATTTAATGAAGCCAAAACTTGTGTATTTCTAGAATGTGAAATTCCAGAATTTCTTCTTCTGTATAATATTAGGGAGGTTATATTTTAACACATTATAATAACCTATTATAATTTATAATGTAAAAATATATACACTTTTTTATTAAAAAAATGTATATAATTTATAGAATGAAAATAAAAAACAACATATAGTTCATAAAAATTATAAACTATAGTATATTGTTTTTATATTAAAAAAACACATAACCCTTATTAAAGGGGTTTAAAGGACATAGACCAGGTTAAAAGAATTTTACCAGGTGCAAGTAGATTTATGAGAGTATAGATTAACTTGTATATTTTACAGAGGGGACAAGTAATTTCACCTGACCAATGAAATAAATTGAAATCCCTATTTTCATGAACCTTGTCTCCTCCCTTCATTTACTCTTAAACCCCACACATTTTACCCAAAATATTTTATATAATTCCTGCAAACTTTTTACCAATATTAAAAATATGGAAACTTCATTGGGCCACCAAAAACTATTTTATATAATTCTCTATACAAGCTTGAAACTTTAAAAAGTTTTATGTCATTTTAACTACCAACTATTTTAATTAAATATTTACCACATAGTTTTTATAAACCACCAATAAACTGAATGCTGCCCCCTTACATGGATTCTTCATATTTAAGTTTAAGGACACATTTATTTTACCTAGGTATTATTAAGATTTTAATTATGGCCAAGAAATAAACTCCCATTCTTACTTTATAAGTAGGTTGGTTTTTTTTAAAACATATATAAACCAAATCTAATAAAATTTATATATTTAAGTTTTAAAATAACTATAATATAAAATATGATTCAAACTTAGGTTTGTTTTTTTTTTTTTCCTATATATGCCTATTTATAAGTTAAGTTTAAATATGATTTAAACTTAGGCTTAGAATATGGTTTGTTGACTCTTCCCTCAATCCCATGTAATTTTAATATGGTTTATTTAATATATAGTTTTTACCTATATAAATTTTAATATGGTTATATAAATTAAATAAACCTTATTCCCTATTACAAATTTAAAAATAATAATATAGTTTTCAAATTAGAATAGGATATAAAAACTATAGTTTTTCAAATCAAATGCTTTTAGAGGGGACCAAAGAACACGGGTATGAGTTTAATTGCATAAATGTAATGCCAAAATAAATTGGGAAAAAAGAGAAGGGGACCGAATATTTTTAAATACCCTTTCGGGTTGGTTGAAAAAACCATACAAATTAAATAAATAAAATACAAAACATTTGATCTTAATTTATTTAATTTACCTTGCTCTGTTACCATGTTAGAATTTGAGGATTCTAATAAATACGGATTTAATCAACTTACATATTACATAATGTTACAATAAATATTTAAATAAATATTACATCATAACATAAGTAAATAAAGAAATACTTATAGGAAATAAATAACACAGGTGACACAATATTTATAGTGGAAAACCCCAATAGGGTAAAAACCACTTTGAAAATAACCTTTTACTTCAGAGAACTTATTTTACATCCAGTAAGATCACCTCCTCCTTTGAAACCCTATTTACCAAGGGTAAAACCAAATCACTTGATTTGCACACCTTTGATATATTTCCCGAATATATCAAATGAGGACCTAAAGTCCTTTTTATATAAGGTGATTGGGTATGTCTCCCAACCCACCTTTTCAACCTAAAATGGTTGACACATACACCTAGGTTTATAATATTTAATATTAGAAATATAATCATTTCATGATATTAAATATTTAACCTAAAGTATATACCTAGGTTAGCATATTTAATAATAGAAATATAAATATTTCATATTATTAAATATTAACCTATATTAGTGATGGACCCATATACATTAAGGGTTGGCCAGACCACTTAATCATTCATAATTACATGGTTTTCACACTTGGATGAACTGATTTTGTTTTACTTTTTTTTCATTTTTTAATTTTAATTTTATTTTTTCGTATTTTGATAATTTGTATGTTTTTTTCTTTTCTGAATTTTGATATTTTCCCCATACTTAATTCTATAACCTCTTGAGATGCATGGAATTTATAGGTTAACGTAGCTTATCTTCGTAGGATGGGAAAGTTTGTAATCTCATGATCCATATTTTGCTACCACAACATAGTGTCCCAACCAGTTTGGTTTGAACTTATCTTTCTTTTCTCTTTCTTTGACGATATTGAACTAGTTTTCTTAAAGAATGAGATTCCCTACCTAAAAATAGTGAGGTATTGTATGTTGTTTGTATCCCCCAGACACTCAATTCTAATATACTTTTAGGTGGTTGAGTGTACAAATGTTTCTTTCATCTAACAACTCTAACTCTGCTAGTTTGGCCACACGATTGTCTTCATCTTTATCTATATAATCATTGAGAGATATTCTCAAGGATGGAGGCTTAATGTCCAAAGGGATGATGGCCTCAATTCCAAATACTAGGGAATATGGCATAACAATAGTAGGGGTGTGAATGGAAGTCCTAAAATCCTAGAGGGCAGGATGGATTTGCAGATGCCAGTTATAACCAATTTTCCTTAAAATTTTCTCCATGATACAAATAAGGGTTTTAATAGAGGCCTCTACTTATCCATTACCCTGGGGGTAATATGGATTACAAAAAATTTAGGTGTATTTTAAATCATTGGCACAATGATTTCTATTTCTTGTTCTTAAAGGACTTACCATTATCAGCTACAATGGCAAAAGGGATGTCATAATGACAGATGAGATGATTCGTGATTAACTTGGAGATTTGGGCACCTATAACATATGTAAGAGGAATAACCTCTACCCATTTAGTAAAATATTTAGTGGCCATAATGATATGGGTGTGGCCATCTAAGGAAGATGGAGTAAGCTTCCCTATGAGGTCTAATCCCCACTTGGAGAATGATCGTGATGTTGTGATTAGCTGCAAGGATTGTGCTTGTACATGGATGAGATTTCCATATTTCTAACATAATGACCATTTCTTAACATATTTACAACAATCTAATTCCATGGTAGGAAAATAGTAACCTACTCTTAAAAAATTATTTTTTAGAACCATTCCACTTGTATGATCTCTACAGACACCTTCATGCACCTCTTTGATTGCTTGGATGGACTCAATTGAATTAAGACTACACAATAACTTCCCATCATAGACATGATGATAGAGGGTGCCTCTAAAGAGGGTGTATTGATCTATTATTTGTATCAGGTTATTTTTATGAGGATGGGAAGTATTAGGAGGTAAGGTGCCATATTGGATGTAATTGAAAGTGGGCTCATACCAGGGGAAAAAAGACTAAAAATTTCACACACTAGACATGATTTTGACATATCATATGCAGGCATCGATATATTTTAAAATAATAATGCTATATCATTTTTCTTTGGTGGAATATGAAGAAAGGATCCAATTGTATCCATAGCCTCTGTAGATCTATTTTATGCCCTTGGGATTTTCTCAAAAGTAATGTACACAAAGTATTCTTTGAGAGTTTCCATCATTTTCTTATATGGGATGATCTTTTCATCCTTGACCTTGTATTCATCATTGAATTTTTTTATGATTAACAATGAATCTCTAATTAATTTGAGTTGTCTAATATTCCATTTGATAGTGAGTTTCAACCCTACAATGAGTGCTTCATAATTTGTGATGTTATTTGTACACAAAAAAACTAGACAAAAAGCTTGGGGAATGAAGTCCCTTGAAGAAGTGATGAGAAAAAATCTGGCTCCTGAGCCATGGAAATTGAATGATCCATCAAAGAATACTTTCCAAGTGAAAAATTATTCGATATACATCATGGAGGTGTCTAGAAGATCTAGACTCAATGGTTTTGTTCATGGTAGAGGGGCTTCAATGAGCTAGTTTGCAAGAACCTTTCCTTTTATTGACTTCTGATTTACATATTCAATATAAATCTCACTAAGTAGGATGATCCAATTAGGCATCTTACCAGTAAGTGTTGGTTTAGACAAAGGGTATTTCAGAGGGTCAACTTTAGAGATAAGATTTGTCTTATTTTTTAGTAGGTAATGGTGAAGCTTTTGGAAGGAACAAACAATAGCTAGACAAACATTTTTGATATGTGGATGCTTAAGATCATAGTATTTCAAAGTATGAATAAGATAATAGAATACCATTTGTTTCTAATTTATATTATAATGATCTAGGAGAGAACTATTGGTTTCTCAAACGTTCACCTGCATCTTGGATCTCGGAAAGGGACAAGGTGTTTGAGTCCACAATGGAACCATACCCAATTTGTGGGATCTTGTGAGCTTGGGACAAATCTCTGGAGAAGGCCAGTTCATCTATCTATTTATATTGCTACTAGTACACCTAGTGCTGAAAGGGGAAACTAAGCTAAGAATGCCAAGGGACTAGGGAAAGAAGGATAACATGAAGTAAACTATAGTAAAAGGTGATAGCACCAAAAAAGAGGGATGAACACTATCTATTCTAAGCAATAAAGGAAGGTAGTGTGTGGAAGGAGGTTAGGTAGGAGTAACACAATGAAATACACATTCAGCAAATCATTCTCATGGAACACAACCAAATATGGAACTACAGGGGACCTAAAGTAGCACAACTATCACACAACGCAAAATAAAAGTCAAGAAGAAGGAATGCAAACACATTATGACATAGAATAGTCATAAAATGATGTTTCTATTACTTCCATACATGCATAAAAATATTACAATGATGAAGGAGGCCGATATCCACATCCAAGAGCCATTCATAGAGGTTTACAACTCAAAATACAGAAAATGTGATGTCCTTAGAAAAATGCGTAAGGATCTAGAGTGTCCAACATAAAAAATGAGCCTTGCTCTTACATTTATAGATGAATCCATGGAGGAAGAAGGGAAAAGGAGGGAAAACCTGAATTTGAAACATAACCACCAACAAGAATCATTCAATGTTTGTAAATTTTCTTTGAAATATGTGAAATACGCTTCCCCATGCCTGTTTGACGTGTTGAAGACAAAAGAGGGTGGATCATACCAAATTCTCATCAATGAGAGACATGTTCCCATTTATCACCTACCAGATCCACTATAATTTTAGTTTTGAATTTCTAGCACTATAGCTAATGTCAACATCTCTCTGAAAATTCCACACACACACCATTACAAGATTTGTAGCAGAAGATATGGCTGTCAGAAGATGTTAGAGTCATCGGTGTATGTAAAACATGTGGCACGCTCTGATTAGCTGAGATGGTGGCCAAATGTACAACTATTTTTCATTTCTACCACATGTCAATCATTCATTTATTACAAGGATTCAACACCCTTTTGGCACGCTTTGAATGGTTACACATGACACAATTAAGCCTATCAAAAGATAATTTGGCACAAAATGGTATGAGGGAAGGGCACACAGAGAAAAAAAAGGAAGGTGTGGAGGGGGCGCGCACGATGCACGCAGGGAGATGAAGAAAACTTGTGAGCAAAGAATGTATGATTAAGGCACAACTATTATAAAGTAATGAGTGTGGTGCGTGAAGGGATCAAGGACTTAGCTGATTGAAGTGCAAGTTTGTGGGATGCACAGGGGTGAAGAAGCTGACTAGGAAGAAGGTGAATGCGGAAGGTGGGTGCGAGGGAGAAGTGGAACAAAAGAGGAAAAGAAAAGGAAAGGAACAAAGGAGCACGCAAGGGTAGAAACTACGACCAAGGGAATGTGCCAAATTATTTTGAGTGCATGTAATTCTTCAATGAATAAGCTAGGGTCAGAATGTATATGCAAGTTATCCAAATCACTAGGAGAGCTATTTTGATAACAATTTTGGTGACTTTTGGGGCCATCTTCCTGCTAGATGAAAGAGATCAGTAGCTTGAAGCATCCATTTGGCATGGATTCTACTTGTTCAACTATGAAAATGCCCCTGTGATCACTTGAGAATAATTTTTGCACTCTATTCTGAACCTCACAACTACTGAGAGAAACTCTGCATTATGGAAGTAACAAATTAGCATGCGCATGAAGTATGCGAGAGGAAATAACTATGTACAAACAAACAATGTGTGCGGAGCACACTTGGAGGAATTGAAACTACTCTAATATATACAACATGATGTAGCAAACCTAATGGAAGGGTTTGAGATAGATCCAGTTTACTGGGATTTACAGTGTGCTTCCATCAAGATGAGTTAACTCGAAAGAGTTAGCTTCTTTGTAGGACCTGATGATGTATGGGCCACTCCAAAGTGCATCAAACTTTGAATGGTGCCCAGGCTTAGCTTTGTTAGTATCCCAATTTAGAACCAGGTCCCCAACTTTGAAAGCTTGAGGCATAAACTTTCTGTCAAACCATTTCTTTGTTGTTTGTTGATGCTTCTCTAGCTTGATCATGAAAGAGTTTATGAGTTCTTCAAGATAAATAAGATCTACGATTCTGATTTCTCTTTGATCTGCACATTCGAATTCCAGCTGTTGGGAAAGCACCAATGAATTTAGTTCTAGTGTCAAAGGAAGGGCAGCCTCCTTGTCATAGATACGCTTGTAAGGTAAAGTTCCTATTTGATTTTTTACTATGGTTCTAACTTCCCAAAGAGAGCACAAGACCTTCATATGCCACTGTCTTTAGCTGATGTTCATTGTGCGCTTCATGATTTGGATTAGGTTCTTTTTTATTGATTCTGTGAGACCATTTCCCTAAGGGTAATAGTTGGAAGAGGTTTTCAGGTAAATACCCAGACTCAGAGCCCAATCAGTGATTTTAGCACCAAGGAAGGCCTTTGCATTATTAGAGATAATGGTTTGAGGAATGCCAAACCCTGTGACTAAACTCTCAAGAAAGTCAAGGATGACTTCCTCAGTTGATTCCTTAAGTGTGATAGTTTTTGTCCATTTGGTGAAGTAATTTGTAGCTGTCAGCACCCATTTATGTGTGGCACTTGAAGGCGGATTGATCATGCCTATGAATTCAAGACCCCATTGTGTAAAGGGTTGATCTACTTGGATTGGTTAGAGGGGAGGTTCTGCCAATATTTTATTTCCTGTAAAGAAAGTTCATTCTTTGCATTTTGTGACCCACCTATGTGCATCTACAAAGAGGGTAGGCTAAAAGATACCTGCCATTATGATCTTCATTGCTATAGTCTTAGCAGAGAAGTGTCCATAACATAATCCATCATGAAATTATACTAACACTTTTTTAGTCTGCGCTTCGGTGATACATTATAACAACATGCCATAAAGATTCCTTTTGATGAGAAGTCCATCAATCAACACATAAGGGACAGATTGTAACCTCATATGTCTTCTCTTTGCTTTGTTTAAACTAGGAGGGTATGCACCCTTAGAAAGGAATGTGATCATGTCCTTCATCTAGTTGCATGCGGTAGGGTCTATTTTTTGTAAGTTCTACACACATAATGTCTTCATCTAGAAATAGTCTCATTAAGCACTCATAGTCACATCACTTTGCTTCTCACATCCCATGATGAAATCTAGAAACTAACACCTTGATTTGTTTTTGGTGAGCATACTTTTGAATTTTCTTGAGCACACACATGATGGAAAAGACTATCTTCTCCATGTGAATATATTTCAATTCATAATCCTTCAGCGTTTGGCTGAAGAAGGCCACTAGTTGTTCCAACCCTTTTTCATTTTCCTATGTTAGGACAGAAACAATGCTTACATCCATGCCATAAGCATAAAGGATGAAATCCTTTGAATAATGTGGATTGATGATTGTTGGCACACAAGCAATATCTTTCTTGATCTTGTTGAAGCTCTCTTGTCCTTCTCCTTTCCATCTGAAGGCTATGTTCTTCTTGAATATAAGGGTGATGGGCTGAACCAGCCCCACAAATTTAGCGATAAAACTCCTAACAAAGTTAATCTTGCCAAGGAAGGACTGTAAGGCCTTCTTATATGCCAATAGGGAAAGGGATAGGATGTATGAAATGTTCTCAGGATCAATTACAATGCCATCCTTTGAAACCACATGGCCTAAGAGCTTTCCCTAAGCCACCACAAAATTACACTTCTTGGGGTTAAGAGATACCCCAAATTTTCTACATCTCTCAAAGACCTTTTCCAGGTGTGCCATGTGATCTATGCTTTGCTTTGAGAAGATAGTTATATCATCAAGGTAAACTAAGATGAACTCATTGATGTAACCTTTGAAGGAAATATCCATGGCCCGTTGAAACATTACACCCACATTTAATAGACAAACGGGAATTTTCTAATATGCATATGTTCCCCACTTAGTTGTAAATTTTTTTTTGAGTTGATCCTCTTCCTTGACCAGGATATAGTTGAAACCTGAATACCAATCTAGCATGGAGATTGTCTACACACCAGTTACAGTCTATAGAATCTGATCCATTGAAGGCAAAGGATAATGATGCTTTAGAGATGCCTTATTCAAATCTCTGAAATCAACACAGAGTTTGATTTCACCATTTTTCTTGTGCACAAGAACAAGATTTGCAACCCAGGTGGAATATTTTATGGGAGAGATAATTTTTACCTCAATGAGTTTGGATAACTCCTTTCTCATGAGGGGATCCATTTTGGATTGACTGGTTGGTGCTTATGTCTAATAGGATTTATACTAGGATTAAGTTTAATGGAGTATTGAGCAACACTTGGATCGAAACCTTTGAGATATTCATACTCCCATGATAAAATATCACTATATTTTTGACAAAGAGAGATGAAGGCCTCTTTTTCCTCATGCACACAAGTCCTGCTGAGCAACAACTCTTTTTCGTGCGCAATAGTGATGGGGGAGAAATCTTCTTGTGTAGTGCACATGTATCTTTCTTCACCCTCGAACTCATCATCAGGGCTGAAAATTTTCTCTAAGGTGACTAGACCTTTAGGTAACTTATTTGATGAAAATTCAGCTTCATTCTGGATAAACTAGATGATCTACGCGTCACTGTCGAACACTTTCTATCTAGTGTTATTGTCTGGAATGGATGGTATGATTACCATATTAATGTGCTGAGTGTTTTCCTTGAAAAATTCCTCAGCAAGAGAAAATTGTGAACTGAGCACGACCATTTAGTCAGCTTCTTTGTTCACTCTGCGCTAGACTACCTATAAATTAAGGGCATAAAATCTCTCAAGTAGGTCCCAAACTCTATATTTATAAGCTTTAAGAAGCTTATTCTTTGTCTATAATTTGTTGGTGACCTGGTGGATGATCAATTTTGTGTCCTAAAACATCTGCAGTTCTTTAATTTTCTTCTTTTCAACAATGACCAAGCCATACACTAGCACTTCATATTGATAAAATTTAGATTGATAAAATTTGATTTTTCACTCGCAGGAAATGGAAGCAATTGTGATCCAAAACTCTAAATTTTATTAATAAAAAATGAAATTCAATTACAAATTTTCCAAGACATGTTTCAGGGATTTACTACTCATCAGTTGGCATGTCTAGAAGGAATAATGAATGTACAGAAGAATTACAAAGTATGGGGTTTAAATAATTTTGAAATAAGTTATTCAGTTACGGAAAAACTTGAATCCGGAAAGCCAAAGGACAAGACCAGAAACTGAAAAGCCAATAATAACTAAAATAAAAATGAATTACTAGTATAAAAGAATTTTAATGTGAAGGTAAATATGCCCTGGACCTGCACATTTTCGGCCTAGTTTTTCATGCTTAGGCTTGCATTTTTTTGTGGCCAACCCCTCTACTGGTGATAAATCTTGGTGCATGGCTTTTGTGCAGGTGTATGCACCATTTCTGGCATTTTCTTCATCCTTGCATGGTGGTTGGCTCCAGTTCTGTGCCCTACATGGTGGCTACGTCTATTTTGGTGCCCTTGCCCTAACATTTGGGCTTCTCCATTGTTCATCTTGCCCTCCATGTCTCCTCCTGATCACTGTTGTTTCTCCTAGTCACCACCCCTTATCTTTTGCCTGTTGCTTGGATGATCAGCCCTCTCATGCCCTTTGGGTTTTTGCTGCTGGTCTACGTGGCCATTCCACCTCACGGGAGTCTCTTTGTCTCTCCTTTTCTAAAATGATGGGTGTCATTTTGACTATAGTTTGTGGTTCGTGGTCTTTGTGTGCATTTATCGTAATGGTGGTCTATGGCATAACCATGTTCAGTGCATGAAAGTTTGCGCTAGATTCTTCATGCAACAGATTCACTCTTCCTAGAGACTCTTGGAATGTTGCTCAGCTTCATCCGGGCATGTGTGACGTTCTATGTTATCGTTTTCTTCAGATCTGGTTCAACAATGTGAATCCTAAGCCCCCCCACGTTGTGGCATTTGCCAGAACATTCATCCACTTCGTTGACTATTTCAGGCCATCTTTGGAATTGCCTGAATTTTAGCTATTGAGTCAGAGGCTTGGCCTACCAAAGGATGGGCAAACGTGGTGCTTCAATTCGGAACTTTACATAGGACTCTACTTGCATAGGGATTTGGGAACACTTTTTCTACAATTAGGTCTTTTTTGATTCTTTTTTCTTTTGAACATATAGGTTGTTTTGATTTAGATTGTGGCCTACACACCTGACTCTATTATTATTATTATTCTTACTATCTTGTGTATGTCCACAACTTGGGCATGCAGTCTACTTGATTTATCTTCTGCAATATTGGTTGATTGCACATAAGTCCTCCACACCAAAGAACATCAATATTCATAATAATCCATAAGGATCTTAAGGTCTTTCTGGATTAAAATCTGCTTCGTGGGTGCTCATTGAGGGATCATAAGATGAAGCATTCTAGATCATGAATGGCTTGGGCACAGTTTCACGGTCATTAGCACAATTGATATTCGGACTATGAGGTATTTCTGCAAGGGAAGCACCATTTTGACTATTGTGCCAAATTGTTCTAGACCAAAAACTTTGTAATGCCTGGCTGCGCATTCATGGTTCCTTTTGGAGATGCCAATTGCACAGGAGGGAGTAAATCCCTACAAGGGTAGATGTGCATTAGGCTACCACCTATCATTTTGCTAGTTGAATGTCATTGTTTATCAATTGATTTCAAAGTATTGGATTCCGAAAAGGTTGATTCCCTTTGCTGCCAGTGAAAAAATCTTGATTGGAGTTGCAATCTATAAGCTTATCGCCTACTAATTTTAATAATGATATGATTTTGAATTAGATAAAATTTTCTGATTTTTCACTGGCAGCTTCATTTATTCATTGAGATCCAAAACTTTGAATTGTGATTGAGACATAGGATGTTGAGGCAAATTTTCCAAGTAGCATGCTCTTCTCAGGAGTAACCCCTCATCAGTTGGCTATAGTCCAAGGCTGGGAAAAATGCTTACGACATTTCTGAAGAACAAGGGCATAGAGTACGGGTCTTAGAACCATCTTTCCTACCTGAATGATACTATTTTCTACCCTTGACCACAATGCTATAAGCAGTTGGTTAGCTCAAACGTGCACCCACATCTCAGATCTCATTATAAGGGCCAAGGTAAAACATTTGAGACCATAATGGACAACGTCCCCAAGAATATGTGGGACCTATAATGAGCTTAGGACGGATCTCCAGAGAAGGCCGGTATCCTCTATCTATTTCTACTACTAATTACTACTAACCTGAGTGTTAATAAGGGGAAACTAAGCTATTTGAATTAATAAGGGACCAAGGAAAATAAGGATTAACAATGATAGTAATTACTATACTATTAAGGTGATAGCACCATTAAAACAATTTATGAACGACTATCTATAGTCTGCCAAAAGAGTAAAACCGATCAAAAAGATGTGCGTGAAAGGAGGTTAAAAACCATCGCCAGTATTTACAATGAAATGACACGATTCAACAGATCATTAAACTTGTGGAACACATGACCAAGTGATGGAGTCAATTACGGGGAGACTTGAAATAGCAAAAAATACACAATGCAAGAGTTTAGAGGTAAGAAGAAGGAACCCTCTCAAACACGTTCCAGGATAGAGAATAGTCATAACAACGAGGGGCCCACTATTACTTCCAAAACGAATGCACGAGCAATTGTTACAATCTGAGGAACGAGGCTGATATCCACGATGTAAGAAGAGAAACCATGGACCGAGTCTGCACTAGTTAAAAGGTGCACCACCATGAACAATATGGAGTTCCTAGAAGACATGCGTAAGCCCAATCCTAAAGTGTCCAAAGTGACTCCAGAATAGGTGCTTAGGTGCATAGACAATGTATAGAGAAGCAATAACGGCCAGAGAGAAGAGGTGAAAAATTTGAAGGTCCTACTTCAACCACCTTGCAGACGCATTAAGGGATTGCTTTGACAGCTAGAAGTGGCAAATATCAATAAATGACCTCTCTTCTAAAGGGTCTACCCCGAATCTATCAATTGATTGGTTCCCTATCTACTTAGCATGTTGAAGAAGGATATGTTAACCAAACTTTATCGAATCAAATCAGATCTGGTGGTTGATAGAAATCTGATTCTACTTTAATGTCCTGATAGACACATTTCCCATTTGGTCACCTGCTTAACACTCTTGTTAAGAATCGATAGATCTTATGGTCTCCATGGCATGAAGGGTGTCAATACAATTGGTCCAAAATGAATCTTCTCCTGGAGCCTCTAAGGGGATCCCTGAGTTTCAGCAGCTGGAGGAGGAGCATATATGGGACCATTTAAATAATTTGGATTGCTGGGTGTGCTGGAATATTGGGAATCCAAACCAGTCATTTTGTACCGAAGTCCATGTGGTATCCTGCGTGCACCTTGGAGATTCATACCCTATCTTTCACGGGCCCAAAACATCGTCAGAACCTAACATTGTTGACGGCCTTCACGAGCTCCCTTGGGCTTATTTATATTGCTTCCTAAGTCCTCCTTGATCCTGGCGGGGCCATCAAAGATATGACCTCTGGATCACATAAGCGGTCTAGTGCTTGTTTGTCAACAGCATACCCCAGAATTTTATTTTTGAAATAGCAGGGATGCTAACAAGCTTGGCACTCTCCACTGGCCTACCTCTACTTTGACTATTCAACCCCGATAAATTGTCACTATTTATGATAACCGGATGCGTGGAGGCTCCGTGCTTAGCTTCAGAACACCATACATGCAGGATTTTCACACTTTGCAAGGAGTGTCTGGAGATATGCCTTAATGTTTGGAAGAAATCCATGAATGTATTCCACATGTGCTGTGTTAAGGGATTTGGCAGTGGCAAATGAAATCTAGGTAAAGAGGGGCATGCGCGAGATTTTGTTTAGGCATACTTCAAGTAGAAGCTGTCTAAAGTATGAAAACAAAACACGTGGCAGGTACAACTAGCTGTTGATATTCGGATGCACAGAGCTCCGCGAGAAACCGAAGATAGAGGACACGGTGAAAGAACTGAGTCTAGGTAAGTGTGCAAGAGGAATGTTCAGGCACGACTTAACTGCAGGCTCAGATCGGTAAGTCTGTAGAGCCGTGCGTGGAAGGATTACCGACGGGATAGGAGTTCCCATAGGGTGCATAGCGACCCGCAAGGCAGTGAGAAACGAACCACTCTCAATGCCCAAAGGTATTCTAAAAGAATGTTGTAACCAGGGAGATCATTGTGAAGGCACGTAAGGGCCACGCAGCCAGGGACTGTAACTATGCGCAAGGTTTCTTACTGGAAAGAAAACATCTTGAGCACACGTACATTCTGAGCATCGGCGAGATTCACCAACTTTGATAGGATAACGAATATAAGATATCATAGATAACCAAGAGCATTTATGTTGGATTTGCCAATTAGTGGATATTAGAGGATGTTGTGTCGACTATGGAGGGCTAGAAAATCCTTATTACATGAGAGAACTACAAAGCCGATAGTGACTGGCCTCAGCTTGGATCAGGATTCCGCTTATTCATCTTCCTTGGTTATCACCTACAGAGGTTCAAGAGCACCAAGATCCCTTGTGGAGGAGGATCCCAGAAGCTCTATTTTTATACACCGCGGGTCTGCTTAAAAACTCATTATTCTTTGTCACACACTTATTGAAGTGACCTGCATAGATAACTCAATTCCATGTCTCCAAATATCTGTAGTGCAGGTAATCTGTTACTGTCCCTGCTATAGTGAGAATGTCCATCCACTGAATCACTTCATATTCTGCTACATTGGTTTGATCATTCCCTCACTATCTGTTAAACATGTGCATGAAGAATATCCCATTTTGGAGAAATCCAGAAGCATACACGGGCGGTATGCCCTTACTCCAAGGGCTTATTTTGGATTCATTCAAAATACATCTTCCAGAGACAATATTCCCCGGTCTCCCTTCCTATCCCGGCCCGGTTGTGTTGAGAATCCGCTGCTGACAACAGTAGCTGTCTCCTTTGAGGCCCCTGCAGTAATTGCACCCCCGCCTTAGTTGCGGCAACCCCCATGCCGGCTAATCATGCTTCAGCATATGGATCAAATCCTGTATGGTGTCCTTTCCACCCATCTCATCTAGTCACTAAGTCAGGTAGAGGAGGAGGAACCAGGTTGCTTCTTTAGAAGACTCAATTCCTTGAGCCTTCTTGGATTAGGCAGTTGAACCTTTGGAAGACATGGGATGGGTCATATGACTCAACATTAGTAGTGAAAGTATTCCTCAGCTTGTATGGTACCAACCAGGATAACCATACCTTGGAGATTGGAGTAACATATGAGACTAATCTTAAATTGACAAGTAACCACACACTTTAGCAGTCAAAATATCTTGATAAGAAAAAAGGAAAAAAAAGCATTGAGGGGGAAGGGAGCATTGACAATAGCCAGATTGATGACATATACAAAAAACTGACCTCCTTAGACTCCCGCCTAGGGAAGATGAAGACTAGGCATGAGTATAATATTACAGCCTTCAGGGCCATCGAGGAGTTCATCGAAGGTCATGCAAGAAGTGTTTTCACATCTTAGCGGTGTCCCGACTACACTTTGGGGGCAATGAGAAAGAGAGCAAAGAACCAGAGAGGAGCTCGATAATACGGATGCTGCTCATATGACCACGTTGGGCATGTATCATGCTTGGAAAAGAGTAAAGATGAGTATTGATCAAGCGGCCAAGAAGTAGTCCCGACTACTTTTGCTGGTTCTTATTGTTTTTATTACTGCTTCTTGGCTGTAGGCTTGCTGTTTTTTTGCCGTTGTTTTGCTGTTAAGTCTCGTTTGTGTAGCTGTTTCTGGGCTTCGATGTTCTTTTGCTGTAACTTTTGTGCTTTGCTACAGCTTCTCTGCTCCTCTCTCTCTATTCCGGCTTTTAGGCCTTCTTTTGTACACAAGGGTATAGTCCCTTTCAAAAAAATATTTACCAATAATAAAAAAAAAAGTTACCTTTATTTTGGTCTGTGATCAAGTTGTTATTTTTGGCCCACCATATCCAAACCACAAGTGATAGTATATCCTTGTGCAACCTTCCATAAAATATATCCAATGGAGATCGGTACAATATAGATTGGGTGGATTTAGGCCAAGTTTGATTTAAGAAGGATAAGATTCGTATGGACCCTACCAACTGACAACTGTTAGTGTAACACTATAAACATGATAACCGTTCAAAGGATAATCAAAGTGATGCCCCACGTCCTAACTACGATAAAAACTCTTCAGCACATGGGTCCATCGACCACCTCCACTTAAAATTCCATGATCAGTTCATATGTAATTTTGGACTGCCACGTGTGTAGGTTACCTTTTCAAGATGTGGATTTCCTACCTCCCTAACTATAGGATGGATGTATGCAAATCAACTAAGTAGATCTTTCTTCTATTGATCATGCTCTTCTAGTGGCAGTGGGTCCTCTTCTTGATCTTTACAAAGTGTCAACATCCAGTGAAGGAACCAGATCCCACACTTGGGTACAAAACATAGGTAAATGGCATCACATCGGAAGAGTATTCTGTCTCCATACTCCATATCTAGTTTTTAAGGTTACATAATCCTTGAGAAAAGAAGAGCATGCCCATGTTATGTGATGAACACATAGCTCTTAACTCACCATTGAATCTAGATCTGGTCAAATGCTGATGTATCATGAGTCAAATAATCTCTCCCATCAATCTAGCTGGTTCCAACTAACATATCCAGGTGTCACCAAGACCATCTCTAGGGGAAGCCCAGGGAGTTTGACCCAAACATTTACACTGCCTATTTTGGGAGTATCTCAGCTTTACTTTACCCCCTTCAAGAACATATAGGAAACTAAATGTGTCTATGTGTACTATCACTGGGGTCGCCACAACGGACAACTTGTAACGCTAAATCTCACAAAGGAATCACTAGTCAAGTAGGTAGTGTGGAGTACTTCCCATTTCGTCCACAAGATTCCCTCTTGCATGGACTACTTTGGGGTTCCTAGGACCACTCCCATTGTTGTAGCTTAAGGCTTATTCCAAAGGGGTTATGTTCCAGTTGAAGGAGACGGGACGTACCTTTATCCAAAACCTACAAATATAGTGTTTTGAATATGTGGTGTCTTTTTATCTTTTTAATTAGGTGTGGTTTGCTTGAACACCTTTTGGCAACATGTATAACAACTGTATTAGTAGTTTTGATTTTGTTTTGATTCCTCCTTTCTTTGACAAGCATTTTTAGGTCTTGCACTCAAGCGTTAGTAGTTCTCCAAGAAAATCACATTATTTAAAAGAGGATTAAGAGTTGCTTTTGATTCTCAAGATCATCCAAGGATGTAAGAGAAGATCATACACAACAAATAATCCAACTAAAAAGTAAATAAAATCTTTTCAATCAATGAACCATACAAAATTCTTGATAAATGTTCATTCCCCTAAACCAAAAGTGAAAGATGAAGTTTCCAATTTACCAAATGTTATAAAATGAAGACTAAAGTTGCTTTTTATTCTCAAGATCACCCTAAGGTGCAAGAGAAGAGTCATACACAAAATTTATGCCAACTATATAGAAATGGAAAACTTCAAATCAAAGGACCATTGAAAAATGCTTTGTAAAAGGTTCATTCCCTTAAGCAAAATGAATAATCAAATTTCCAAGTTTAATCCCAATGTTAAAAAGATATAGATCAAAGTTGATTTTGATTCTCAAGATCACCAAAAGGTGCAAGAGAAGATCATACACATGCTTTGGTCTAAATCAAGGAAGCATGGAAATACAACATTCATCAAAACATTAAATATGTTAGAAAATGAATAGTTTTAAACTAACAGAAACACCTGTAATTTCTGTAAGTATAAATCATAAATCTCTATTTTCATTACATAAGTTAACTTCAATACATTTTCAACACAAAAAAAATGGAGCCATTTCAAGTTCGGGAGCAAAAGTTATGGCCTTCAGAAAGATAGGTTATAGCATATGCTCTTATGCTCATAGGTATGCACTTGACATGCACTCAAAAAATGTAAAAAAAAACAGTCCGGCTTAATCTGTAAAATGGGAAAAAGATTTCCAACCAAGATTCAATTTTAACTTCAAAGACAAATCTAGGGAACCCATCACATCAATATAATCAATATGGCAAACCAAGCAAAAGGTGATAAGACTCAAAACACAAATAGCTATCAAGTTCATGGAAACATTTCAAAGGAGTGTGACCTGAAAACTAATCCCCAAACAAGAAAACCTGCCATTGTAAGATTAAAACATTTTCAAGAAATTATGAAAATCCTTCAAAACTCGCACGTGTCTAATGTCATTTGTAGAATAACCTGAAAAGAACATCAAAATAAACATATCTAGCTCTAAACCACTATGGGGTCAAAACTTGAATTTACTCATAGTCCAAACAAAATTGAAAGAACTGAAAGTTGCCTTAGAAATTCTTCTCAGATGCACAAGATTAAGATTTTGACAACAACCCATCACATTAATATGTAAATAGAATACTCAGGACACTATCAAACACTAACCTACATGCTCAAGAATTTAAAATTTTCAAGAAATTGACAAAACTAGCATGTAGAATGTTGAAAAAGTAAGCTCTAAAAATGAAAACATGGATTGAAATCTTAAAATTTTCCCATCAAGCATTCCACTTTTAACATCAATTGCTACCTCATTTATACCTACATAGGAATACTCAACACATGCAAACTCAACAAAACAAGTTAAGAAAAACAAGTTAGATCAACATGTGTAAAAGAGGGTCTAAGTAACCAAAAATGAAACTTGGAGGCAAATATTAAAACTTGAAATTAAGTGACAAAACTTCACCTCTTAATCTTATTTCTTAGAGTAAGTCTCACCGGGCGTGTAAATGTGTGCATGTAGGTTGTTTTCAAAATAATGATAATATGAGTAAAGACTAACACCTAAATAGCCTTAACTTACTAAGAATTGAAAACAAATTAAACTTGACCATCAAGATGTAAGAAAATAAACAAGTGATTAGATGCTAGCATTCATCAAATGTAAACTTTGAAACTAACAAAGCTAAATTTTTGAAACGAAACTCCTCTATCTCTAATAACAAATAAATTTGAATGGACCTAAGATAAAGCTCCATATGGTTATTGAATGCAAAATAGTTACATACTCCTTAGATTAGTAATGATCGCAAGTTAACCTAGGAATGAATGGCCTATCAAAGTTGGGCTATAAGACCCCCTTGATCTCCTATATGAGAATAAGGATTTCACTTAAGAAAGAAGGCTTAACTCTTCAAGATGATGAACTCTCAAAAGGGCAAGGTGCAAGCTCTATAACAATCTAGAATTGCTATAATATGCTTAGTGTACATTTTAGCTCTCTAAGGAGTTTAGGCATAAGTAAGAAAGGTAGGTGGAGGGCTCTTTATATAGCCCAATGGATAAAGGAAACACTTCATCCCTTTGTATGTGGGATAAAGGTAAAACATGATTAGGAATGGATAAGGTTGCTTTATTAAAGGTAACCTTAATTTAGAAGGATTTAATTTATGATTAGCAAGTCATGGGAGTTGGGGGGTGTTTTAATTAATCAAAGGTGATTAACTAATAGGTAGATGTAAGCTTATAGAAGAAAATTAGAGGAATATTAGTACGATTTAGGCTATTAAGAAGGGATTAAATCAATTAAATATTGATTTACTGATTAAATGAAGGGGAAGACTAATAAATTAATAATAATTAATTAATCTAGATAGAAGAGGTGATTTATTAACGGAAGGTCGTTAATTAGGGTATTTGTTGGATAGGTGACTTAATTAATTAGCTTAATGTAATTAATTAATGAATGATAATCAGGGAAAATGAGCGCTTTTGATGATAAGTCATCGATTTGTAATGAGAAAGAGGATAATTAGTGCAATTTAAGTATTTAAATTACTTATGGTGCACAATTATGGGTGTCTTCACTTTGTGATGGAAGTTGATCCTATGCAGACAATATCATTTCCTTTAGATGACCATTCTAAGCCATCAGACAGTATCAAGATCCCCCTGATCTACTTCCAGCAATCTCTTACCCACATATGTCTGAGGCTAGCCAATTTTCCATATATCTCAAACTCACATGGATTACGAGGTAGGCTACTCAATCCATGTGACATGTTAGTAACATACCATTTTCATGCTTAGCTATATCACCTGGATCTATGTTATCATAGAGCCTTACTTTGGGGACGTGTCTCCATACTATCATATTTTCAACCCAAATGCAGTGTGTCACTCAGAGACGAAACCTCCACTATCTATCCAAATATATGAAGTGACCAAATCACTGACACAATCATGACTAATACAAAATTGGTTCCATGTCACCAATCCAAAATAGCACACACCTCATCCCACAACCCAACATATGGTCATCTACACCAAAACAAAAAATTATGCCTATATCATCTCCTTTACTTAAAACCATTACCACCTTAGGGGTCATTCTGACATCAAACCTGGACTCACCCACCCATCAAATTAGATTTAGCCAAATCTTCCCAAACCAACTCTGAAATTTATTTTGGCCCCTAAGAAGGAAGACCCAACCTTCTAGGCCTCATACACCAACCTCGCCTACCAAACCATTGTCACCTTCACCCCTTCCATCCATCCTAGGACCTCACGCCTTGACCCTGGCCAAGAAACCTCCTTCCACCAGTAAACCAAGAGCACAGTAGCCCACCTCCTCATCAGGAACCTCTAATATACCTAAGCAACCCACACAACCTCTGTCATCACCCGTAACCTTCTTATCACCCATACTACCACTATGTCAAAGCTAACTTCTTCACTACCCATGACAATGGTAATCTTGAATCCTTCCAAGAAAACACACCTTCTACCCAACCTCTACCGACCACCTCCATAGAAAATTGGTTACCCCCAAGTGGGTATCCTGGTGGCCAAATGTTCCACCATATTTCCATCTCTAGACATTATCTTGTACACCTATGACACCTTTTCCCCAAAAATGTGTAACCTAAATGCTAAGAATATGCTACCATCAAATAAGGTAGTTAAACCATACCAAACCTGTTCATCATTAGCTCTTCTACCATACTCATACCTAAAAAGATTCCCGTAAGACCTAAGACCACTTCACACACCAAACTCCACCATTTGGACCAACCCATTCCCCCTCTCTTAAATCCTCTTCCTCCACAATCATTCGTGCCTACACCCAAACCCACATTCACCTCCCATTGTGATCCACTAGTAGGGTCCTAAGGCATCTAAAATCTTAACCAATCTCCTCGAAACTTTTGTTATAGGGTTATTGAATCCACCTCTTAGACCTTACGACCTATTAAAACCCAAACCAAAAGGGTTAGTGAAAAAACTAAAATTTTTGCCCTACCATCATGTGTCATAGGACACGATTTGTGAGAGAAATGTAAGGCTTTCAAAACCACTCTTGTCCAATTGTATCCTCCCGAAGATAAGATTTTGACAACGAAGATCTTCTTGATGAGGACCCCATGGTTCACTTATGAGTGCATAGATTGGCTCATTAATATCACTTCTTCAGACTAGAAATGCTCTTCATGATATGACTTATTTAGATATGGGGATGTTTTGTAATAGTCATGTCTTAGTAGATTGATGACATTTTTCCTTGCTATTATTTTCATAAAAGTTGTCATTATCACATGACCTCCTACTAACTGTTTTTAGTGAGATCAAATATGATGATGTGTGCAGGAACGATGAAGGTTATTGGTGGATAAGCTGCCCGACTTCGATGCATGCGGCTAAAGACTATTTCCAAATTGACCTATTAGTTTTGGGCTTGACTCTAACGGCTCGTAGGAATCTAAGAGTTTCAATTGATATTTGATAAAGTAGTGCTTAATGCCACCTGATGTGGCGGATCTTGTAACAAACATCATCTATATGAAGACTATGTTGTCTTCAGAACTGTGATGGTACTCGTTGGATCGAAGAAAATTATCTGCATACTGTTTTTTTCTGGATTTTTTTTTATATGTTATGAACTCATTTGTAAGTTAATGAAATCTACGGCATTTTGAGAATCAGAATTTGTTAATCACTCTATCCTGAGGAAGAGCAAGGGCCCACTCAACCAAGGAGATACGAGGTTACTCTGTGTTTTTACATACATACAGTCTTTCGATTAGTTTTACTATTGAGTTGTCATTTGATGAGTTTTACATACATGCTTTGATTACCTATCTCTGTTTTCTCCATTATTGCTTTCACTTTTAAGTAGATGCTTTGGCCATGTAAATTTAGCTTATAAACAGTCTTGCTTTCTGTTGAATTCCAGATTATTCATGTTATGGTTTAAATTGTTAAGAATAAGTGTGTGCATATTTTACTTTACAGTAGAAGATTAGATGTAAAAATACATCTTGTTGCAGATGAATATTTTATCATTGCATAGACTTGTATAGTTGGAATTTCCATAGATTTTAACTACACTTCCGTAGAATAACCATCAAGCTAAGCAACCCCCAAACAAACTCAACACATAACTGGTTCTTTTAGACTATGTTGCATATTGCCTTGGACATAGCCCTGGTTTAGAATGGCACTGATAAAGATTACGTTAGTTAAATGATTGGAAGAATACAATGACCCATCATTTTTGGCACCATTTCTGGGGACCCACACATAACCATAAGCTCCACTATTTAATTCCATATGTTATGGGTGTTAATAGAGTTCATATAAGAAACCAGTAGTTCTCCCAGACCTTGTTTTAAACCAACTAACCTAGAGGAATAGGTCACGAGATAACCAAGGGAGATTTATAGCACGTAATATTTAACAAATCTCTTTAGACACTTCACAAGGGAGAAACACTGAGAGTGATACAGATTCCAATTCCACATCTAGAACCTTTTCTAAGCATTTTGTATCCTCTTCACATCATTCTACAATGGGGGATCTTGGAAATGCTGACGAACAACCTTTAGGACAAACATTTACATACCCCATTGTCCTCAATGCAGATGAGGATGCACCCATGAAAAAAATCTCACCATCCATCCTCCCCCTATTTTGAGGAATGACCAAAGAAGACCCTGATCAGTTTCTGTTTGAATTTAAAATCCTGTGCCAAACATATGATTACCGAACTGATAATCAAAAACTCAAATTATTTCCCTCCACTCTAAAGGATTCTGCTATGAGATGGTTTATGGGGTTGCCATCTAACTCCATTAATTCCTGGGAAGCCATGGAAATATCCTTCCTGGATAAATACCAAGACTATTACAGAGGAAGGGATAGGAAGGAGGACTTCTTTCAAATATTGGCAAAAAGGAAGATGAGAATCTAGAAGATTATCTGGATAGATTCCTCTTTCTCCATAACCATAGTGCGTATGAGTTACATGCAGACATCACTGTTGAAACAGGGGACTTTCTGATAGGACTGAAAGGAAACCAAGGATTCTTGGTCTGTCTGAAAGCATAAATTTCCAATCATGTTTACCAAGGAGCTCTCCACAATACATGGGAGGAGGAGACGTGCATAAGCTTACCATGGAACAAATTACTGAGCTATGTAGAAGATATTCTAAAACACGTGGAGGAATAAGAAGGAAACCAACATCCAAGTATTTGGGTACCTCTGAACTTCTAGAAGAGATGACCAACATGAAAATAGACATTCTGCTGAATTAACATCCACAATAGATGGACTCAAGGAAAAATCCACCCTTGTTAAAGAACCATTGGACATGTATTTCCCTAAATGTCGGAAGAGACACCCCTTAAGAGAATGTCCTTTGGATGTCACAAATATGTGCTTAATATGTGAAGTAACTGACCATGACACTAAGCATTGCACACTTTTACCACAATTGAAGGGAGGTTTGAATGCAATCTCTCAAACAAGTGCTAAATTAAATTTTTTCCAAAGACCAAACAATCAGGGTGGATTTCATCTAGACCAACTTAGAATCCTGAATGCCATGAAATCAGGTTCCATCTAGACTCTCAGAATGCCATTCAAATCAGGCCTCTCAGTCTTCTTAGGGACAACCTGAGTGGGAAAAACTCAAACTGGATGACTTATCCATATCCACCACCTTAGACAAATCCCTACACTCAGTCGAGTTGGGGCTCCATCACCTGTAGCCAATCCTTGGCAAAATCAGCAGTGGGGTCCTCAACAAAATTTTAGCCAAAATCAGTCTTGGACACCACCACAAAACAATAATCAACAACGTAGGTTCCAGCGGCCACAGTAATCTTTAATGCCTCCACCTCAAGCCTACCAAAATCAAGGACAAGCAACACAAACACAACTTCTAGCTCAGCTAGTGGCCAATCCTAAAAATCAATAGACAGCTTTGATTGATGACACAGATGTGGGTAACACCATGCAGGTTAACACTATTGGAAATTTACGATTACGATCTGGAAAAATATTGAACCCTCCTGTTGTTATCACATAACTTCCTGATGATGCCAATAAGGAAGAAAAACTTGAGGGTAACACTAGTTCTTTACCACTCCCAGATAAATACAGATAAATAGGATGATCAAAAACCCACACCGACAACAACTCCTTTTCTTAAGTGATTACAGGAAACTCAGATTATAGATGAAACAGAACTAGTTTAGGAATTAAAAAAAGTACATTAAGAGGTTCCACTTCTAGTTTTCTGTCAAGGGAGGCAAATTGATAAGCTATTGACCCATACTTATATGTGATAATATATGGTCCACTCTAGTTAGGGGAAAACTTTCCATGTTAGTTCCTTTCTATAGTAGTGACATTACCATTTTATTTGAGAATGAGATCAATGACATTAAATTCACATTCTTTGATGCACTTGTTGTAAGAATGTTTGATGCACTCTTGATAAACATTGTGATGTTTAATATTGAGATTCTGGTGCTCATCTAACACCTCAAGCTATCTTAGACATGCTTGGAAATAGTATTCATCAGAGATGAAGTTGTGAAGGGACATACACAAAGATGGAATTTGAAATTTAAGAGGAAGAATGGATTTTGAGCTGTACACAAGTGAAAAAGGTGTAGCCCCTGTGGAATTATGGATTCTAGTATGATAAGCTTAAATAATAAAAGGAAGATGAAGATGTCAATCACGTCTTGAGTGGTCAATAGTCTTCGCAATAATGTTTTGAAAAGTTTTGATAGTGGTCATGGGTTGTCTGTTAGCTTCAAGATAGTATGGAGAAGATAAGTTTAGTTGGATATTAAATGAATCATAAATATTCTTAAGATATTTATTTTTAAAGGAATTTTTGTTTTCCATGACAAGTTTGTGAGGAACACCAAAGTGGAAAATGATATACGTGTAGATAAAGTTAATGATTGGACCAGATTTGGTTAAAGTGGGGGGAACTACTCCCACCCACTTAGTGAAATATTTAGTTGCAGTGATGATGGAGTGATGTTGTTAGGAATACCGAGGATTAATAAGACTAATAAGCTTGAGACCCCATTGTGAGAAGGGTCAAAGGTCCTGAACTAGCTGTAAAGATTGACTAGGAATGCAAATCAGATTGGAACGTTGTTGACATTTTTCACACCTTTTAACATATTCACAAGAATCATAATTAATGGAAGGATGATAATATCCAAGATGAAGGATGCACTTAGGAATGGCTACGCCACTGAAGTGTCCTCCAAAAATGACATCATGGAATTTATGGATAGCATGAGGAGATTCATGGGATTTAAGGCATCAAATAATAATAACATCAAATCCATGTTTGAAAATAATATCCTAGGATAACATAGTGGATAGTGTGCTCGAGAAATGATCTCTGAGCATTCTTAGATAGGTCGGGGGAATGATGGATTTGGATAAATAATCAAAGATTTGGGAGTACCAAAGATCTGAAAAACTAGATTGAACAACATTAACTTGGGGTAGATCATAAAATGGTCAATCACAATGATGAACGATAGCAAAAAGTTTGGATTCCTCCATTTTCTATGGAATAATACCTACAAGAGATGTCATCTTATCAGTGAAATGATTGGTCGATTGAGAGAAATATTGGATAGTATAAGAATTAAAGGCTTCTAGGAGAAGATGAATTGTGTCATGATATTTTTGAAGATTATCGTTTTTACACTAATACTCACATGTGACTTGTTTTATGATAAGTTTGGAGTCTTCATATATGTCAAGGACTTAAATTCCTAGAAAGAGAGTGGTTTCAATACCTAAGATTAGTGCTTCATAATTTTTCATGTTATTCGTGCACTCAAAATTGAGTTTTTTGGTAAGAGGTATAGGAGTGTCCCAAGGAGGAATGAGAACGATGCCTGCACCTCCCCTTTACTGAAACTTTAAACCGTTGAAGAAGAGGGTCATTTTAAGAATACCATATGCATGATGAAAATGATTGATTTATTCATTTTGGAATTTTTCATGAGGTAAATGTGTACTAGGACGAGTGGATTATGCTATTTGGTTCATAATAACTTGACCCTTAATGGATTTTAGTGGAATAAACTCAAGGTCAAACTTAGACATGAGCATCAG
Source organism: Taxus chinensis (assembly GCA_019776745.2). Taxonomy (NCBI): domain Eukaryota; kingdom Viridiplantae; phylum Streptophyta; class Pinopsida; order Cupressales; family Taxaceae; genus Taxus; species Taxus chinensis. Next base: position 398,409,192 of record CM034157.1, on the reverse strand, counting down.
CCACCGAGTAACGTGATTTTTGTGATAAGGTTTAGAATTCAATGTTTTAAGATATGAAAACTAGTAATGACATAAGTCTTGTGATTCAGAAGATAATGTCAAAGTTTTGAGGTTGTAAAGAAGAGAGCACAAAAAATATTTTTATCTTCAATGTAGTGGGTATCATAGTCATGAAGGGTGTAGATGATATAATTGTTATCCAAATAACTCTCTATGTTATTTGGGTGACTTGTATACATATTCTAGCTCTAAGCTATTCATTTCAAGGTTGTGCACGCTAAAGTATACTTGGCACATTCACTTGGTTATAGTTCCTTGTGCACCTCCCATATTTTCCTCATGCACTTCCTTTCTTTTTATCACATGCCCTTCTCCTTCTCCCCCTTTCCCCTTTCCTTTTCCTCTTCATTCCAATTTCACCTTACGCGCGTCTTGTGTGTATTCACCTTATTCCTAGTGGTTATTCACCCTGAGCATGCACCTCACACTTTACCTCGTAATAGTTGTGCCTTGACCATGTATTCTCCACTCATCAGTTTGCCTCATTTCCCCATGCGTGTCACATGTGATTTCCTCTGCCTTATTTCATGCACATATCTTTATACCCTCCTCTACACCTTTCTGTGCCAGGTCATATTTTGACATGTTTGAATGTGTAGCATGCAACCTTTGAAATCATGACAACAAGGATTCAAATACTTGTAACAAATCAATGTGTGACACATGGAAAAAATGAATAAATAGTTGCATAGTTAGCCATCCTTTTAGCCAATCTGTGCACACCATGTGTCTTGCGTGAACATACGACTCTGAAAAACTTCTGGCAGTCATATCTCTTGCTACAAAGCTTCGATTGGTGTGTTCCTAGTCTTAATCGATATCTGCTGATGTAGGCCACAATGCTAGACATTCAAATTAAAATTCTTGTTGGATCTGGTAGGTGGAAAATGGGAAAAATTCTTTCTAATAATTGATGAGTAGATTTAATTGCTCCAACCACCTGATTTGATCTAATTCACCCTCCTTCCTTCTTTAACATGCCAAATAGACTTGGGGAAGTGCATTTGACATATTTCTAGGTGGATTTGTATAAATTGAATGCTTCTTATTGGTTGTTTTATTTCAAATTCAGATTTTCCATCCCTCTTCTCTTCTTCTTCCATGAATTCATCTATAAATGTAAGAAGTGGGCTGATTTGTTATGTTGGACACTCTAGATCCTTACGCATATTGCTAAGGACTTTATATTTTTTGTATTTTGAGTTGCATACCTCTAGATCTGGGTCTTGCATGTGGATATTGGCCTCTTTCACTATTGTAACAGCTCTGTACATCTCTAGAAGTAATAGAACTATCGTTTTGTGACTATTCTCTATCCTAACATGTTTGCACTCCTTCTTGCCTTTTCTTTCACATTGTGTGATGGTTGGGCCATTAGACATTCCTTGCAGCTCTATTCCATGAAAATGATTTGGTAAATACATTCTAAGTTTTGATACACATGCCTAGCCTTCTTTCGTGCATTTCCATTCATTTCTCTAAGAAATAATCGTTTTCAACCCTCTTTTTTGCTGTTATTTCCTTTTAGTGTAGTTTCCTTTCATGTTAGCCTTTTATCCTTGGTCCCTTGGTATTATTAGCTTAGTTTCCCTTTCCAGCATTAGGATTTGTAGTAGTGGTGGAAATAGATAGAGGAATTGACCTTCTCTAGAGATCCATATCAAGCGCACAAGGTCCCACAACTTGGAAATGGTTCCATTATGATCTCAAACAACCCAATCCTTCTAGATCCAAGACATGGGTGTAATTTTGAATACCAACAATAATAAACAAATTGCTCACAACCTTGGTCATTATGATGTGCTAACATGGCTCGTAGAGCATGATTGGTGACATATATATAGATAGAAGGGCTCCCCTCATGCGGGGGTGTAAGTAATGGTAGAGACAAAAGGTATTGTATAAGGTCATTGAAGGCCTTTTGGAAATATTTATCCCAATCAAATTTTGTTTCCTTGTAAATTAGGTGATGAAAAGGTTGACAACAATAAAAATATATAAAATGAAATGACAAACATATTAAAGGTGATTGATAAGGGAAAAATAAGCCTCATCAATGTGCAATAAATGACCTTATTTTACTCTCCTTTTTAGTAAGTTTGACTACATTTTGTGAATTTTGTTTGATCTAGTATAAGTTAGGATGTAATTCTCCATATTTTGTTGAATCTAGTTCTAACATCTAAAAACTCTATAATTCCTAACAAAGCGTGTGGAAATTCAATTTTTGTAATAAAATAGGTCACAATCAATTAGAAGAACAAAGTATGAAGTAACCAACATGTTTTTGAGAGCATTGGATTCAATACGGATTAGCTTCGAAACCTCCAGGATTAGTTCTGAAACTCCATCACATAGCAAAGGAACTCTATCGCTTAGTTCCAAAACCTTTAGACTTAGTTCTGGAAAGCTGGAACTTAGCTCTAGAACTCCCATGCTTAGCTTCAGAACTTTTGTAGTTAGTTCTAAAATAGTTCCATTTGGTTCCGGAACTTCTTGAAAGTTCTACAATAAATGGGAATCTGTTTATTTTGACAACATCTAGTGATAGAGAAATCAATGGGCCTCCTAATTAGGAGCACATCAACAGATCGTTGATTCTTTATACCCCATAAATACGTATGAAAGATTAGATAGTTGTGTGTCCAGCAAGGTTCCTAACTTCCACATCTACTTTGAACACTATTTTGTTTCACGGAAACCTATTGATAGATGGACAACTATTGAGCACTTGTGATTATAAATGCATCTTCAGATGATAATATATATAAGGAACTGTAGATATATTAAAAAAGAGATATATATGTTTATGATAGATATACAGTAAATTTTGTAAGACAGAACATTTTCAGTAATAAGATATCCATTTCATTTTGAGAGAATCATAATTTTTCAACTCCTGATTCAAGGCGGAGCAAGGGCCCACTACTCCAAGAAGTAAGATTTTTTTTATTTGTATTTACATTTATAAGCAAGTCATGTAAATTTTTTTAGCGTTAATTCTATAAATGCTTTTGATTCTTTAGTTAAATTAGGTCACATATTTGTCCCTATAGGTGTTATAGGTTAGAATCTTATTTCCTTGTAAACATTTTCAATAACATTATCAAATGTGTGTTTATTTCCAACAATTTGTTTCATTATGCAAGATTGTGTTTATTTCTGGCAATTTTTTTCATTCCGCAAGAGTGTGTTTACTTCCAGTAATTTGTTTCATTTTGTAAGTGTGTTTCATTTCTAGTAGCATGTTTAATTCTGAAGATGTATTGATTTCAGAAATGAGTGTTTATTTCAGAAAGTTTCCTGTAATATAGTTTTAATAAGGATTTTTCCACGAAATCCTAAGGACACTGCAACAAACCCCCCACAAAATATAAAAAATAATAAATACCTACAATCAATTACTAGATCACTAAGATTCTTCTTTTTGCATATAGCTTCAGACACATCCTTTGTTTGAATATGACATTAACTAAGAATTTATTAAATGAAGGCAATAACGACACACATCAGTGACCCTGAAGGCTGTAGAGTTTCTTAAGATTAGAGGGAGGAGATATTTTGATGATCACTTTAAGTTTAGCATGGTCAACTTCAATTCCCATAATGAATATGATAAAGCTAAGGATTTTTCTAGTTAGCACTCCAAATACACACATGGTGAGATTGAGATGAAGGAAAAAAAACAAATAAGGTGCTCAAAGAAAACTCCGAGAATGGAAATATGGTCATCCCAATGTTTAGATTTACCCATAAGATCATGGACATAATATTCTATAGTTTTTTGGATGAGATCATGAAAGATATCAGTAATGGCCCGCTAATAGGTGGACCCAAAATTATTTACACCAAAATATATGACACGGTAGCAAAAGGTCCCCCAAGGGGTGATGAAGTAATTCTTATGCTGATCTTCTGGGCTGATGAGGATTTTATTGCAATAAAAAACACATCCATAAGGGAAATATTTCCATGGCTTGCAGTGAGATCTACAAGTTGGTCAATATCGGGAAGAGGAAAATCATTTTTAGGGCAAGTGAGATTAATATCTCAAAAATAAGTGCATATGAAAATATTTCCCAATGATTTAGAGATAAGAATGACATTCGAAACCCATTGGGGATAGTTAATGGGGATAATGAAATTAGATTAAAGAATACATTGCAACTCCTCTTTGACAAGGAGAGAAACTCGGTTATGCATGCAGTGAAGCTTCTACTTTACCAATTTCATGTTAAGGAAGTGACAACATTATGGACAATGATAGAAGGTTCAAGACCAAACATGTCTTAATAGGACCATTAAAATTATTAGCTATCATGAGAGATAAATGTGGTGAAGGACTCAAGCTCATTTGGATCAATAGATTGACCTACCATAAGGATGTGAAGCTCTGGATGAGTCTTGATATTAATGCCAATGGTAGATTTGATGAGAAGATTGGATGTATCGGATGGTAAGTTCTTATGAAAATAATAATCCTCTACCCCCATGAGGAAAATAATGGTGTTGTCATCAGCGCATCGAAGAACATCAAGGGTGGAAGAGTCTCTTTCTATCATCTTTGGTTGGCAAAAGGGAATGGACCTAATCTTGTTCTTGTACTGATAGGTGAATGGTCCCAAAGTGATGGTGGAGGATAAAAAAAATGCAGAAGCAATAGAAATGGTGTCATCCATTTCCGTGTCTTAAAGAGTCAAAAAATACAAAGAACATGAAGAATGAATGCGCATTTCTTCAAGAGTTAGAAAGATGAAGAGGGTAGAAAAGGCATGTACATGTCTTCAAAAGTTATAAAAGATAGAGGAGGTGGAGAAGGCATGTCCATGAGTATCTCAAATGGTGGAATGTGGTCAGGGGAATGCTCCTAGTAGCCAAACCCAAAATTTTAATGAGGTATGCGGAACTGATCGATAATAAGGCCATGTGGCCCATGCTTGTAATGTCTCATGTTGAATCCTTTATATCTGTAATGATGGATATTGGTGTTGGAAAAAATTATGATTTGTTAAGGAAGCTGAAACCAATGATATAAGGTTTAACATGTGGAATATCATCGATGTGAGAGGAGGGGGAATCAAAACCACTGTAGATGAGATTGGTGTGAAGATGTGGTGGACCAGAGGGAATGAAATTTCTAACATTAGGTTAGTACATAGGTTCCTTGTCAAGCCTACATAGATGGTGAGGAGTAGGCAAGGTGTTAAGTGTAAGAATAATATATTCCCCCATCATAAGTTTTTCCATTACGTTATCTAGGGAGTCATTATTAGGGAGTTTGGAAGAGGCGATGGGTGAACTAGTGGATGGTGTAGATGGATTTTCCTTGGGAAAATGAATTTCATTGGGTTAATAAGTCATGGTGCACATATAAAAGGGAGGAATGTCCCTGTAAAGTGTAAGAATATTTCCCCCACACTCATATTTAAGGGAATAATGGAGTGTAGAAGGGACACAATGCATAGCATGGATCCAAGGTCACCCAATGACAACATTATATTGAAATTACCATTCTATTATGTAGAATACCTCATGTAGGAGCTTCTCAATAACATGAATAAGAAGAACAACCATTCCTATGGCAGGAATGACAACATCATTAAAAGTGCAAAGGACTGTATGTGTTTGGGAAATGGATGCATTTGATATCTTAATTTGATAAAAAGTATGTGATGGAAGGATATTGATGCTTGCTCCTCCATAAATCATGGACTATTGGATAAATGTGTCATTAATATTGATAATGATAAAGAGGGGAAGATCATGTTTCTCTTGTGAGATATCCAGAATCTCATCATCATCAAATGGGATGGTAGTAGAATCTGTAAGTGCTCATACAAGGGATGTGAAAGGCTGAGATTCATCACTAGATTTCAGAATGCATTTTAAGGATTCAATAAGATATTTTCTATGGTCTTGTGTGCTTTGGATGAGATCATAGAGTGACATCTTGACTGAGGCATTGTTGATTTATTTCACTATACTCTGTTTAATAGGCCTAGGTGTTGTTAAAATGGAAACCATTGGAATTGATGATGTGGATAACTCGTTAGGAGGAGGATCATAAATAAAGGTTTTATCTTATGGTTGGGTTGTTGATTTAGGCTCACATTGGCTAGACCGACTTGTGACCGAAATAGCATTAATGAAAAAATGGGGGCCATCCTTAGCGTAATCTTCATCTGGATGTGGTATGGCTACCAAAATTTGTGAAGAACTGTGAGACTTTTGTATTTGGATGGATGAGGTTGAAGGTGGAGATGTTCAAGAAAAGGGAAGAGGTTGATTTTATTTGGGTATAAAGTATCCTTTCTAAATGTAGCCATAGACAACAACTTGGAATTCTCTGTAATACTCAATATCGTGTCTAGTGGTACAATGATATGCATAGATGAGATTGGGATTGAACCATGATGGCTTCTTGCTATTTGGGTCAAATTCCCTAATAGGTAGAAGAGTGATTGTGGAAATTTGTAATAAGTGTTAGAAAATGTTTGCATATGATTCAACCAAATCCTTAGGAGGTGCTTTGTCGATGCGGAATTTTTTGGTCTTTGAAGAAGAAGCGGATGTCTAATATGATAAAGCTCAAGTTTTTTATGTCACAATGGTCCAAGATCATTTTTGGCATATGTTAATGTCCTAAAGTTATTTTAGATTTTTTTGATAAAATGTTCTTGATGAAGAATTTGTTACGTTGGATGGTTTAGAGATAGGGATGTCAATTTTCTTGTAGGAATGTACAATTGATTTTTGAGGTAATGTGCTAATGATTTTGGATTTTTTTTATAATGGTGCATCTTTAGGAGAACAAACAAAAATTTCCACTGGAGAATCTGAAGGTGTTGTTATAGTTGGTATAGGCACAAGGACTGATATTGGTTTGACAAAATATAAAGGAGGTGAAGACCAGTTTGATTGTGTTGATGAGGTAGGAAAATCATTGAAGGTTATTTGAAGTGTTTCCAATAATTCTTCAAATGATGGTGGTGATGTAGAGGGATAAGTGTTGGAATGTTAATGTGAAGTGGGGATATAATTTGATGTACCACCACTTAGACAACCCCTTTTCTTAAAGATTTTATTTAATAATCTTAAGTGGTCTTTACAACAAAAAGAGTGGAATGATATGACTGACCACCCATCCTATATAAAAAGGATGATCCCTCACGAGATTGGACTTCTTGGTGATATTAGTTTTTCTTATAATTATATAGACCAATTGATCTAAGCTAAGCTACTTATGCGAGTTTTTATACAATAAGAAAGAAGTCTGTTATTGTTACTATGAGACCGAGGAGTGAAGTGGAAGTGTTAGGTTAGGTTAAACTAATAAATTCTTAATATAAGATAGTTCTTTTTTAGTGGATTTTTTTCCCTTTTTGTTTCTCCACTTAAATGTGGTGTTATTTGTGTCTTATCTTATCTCATTTTATTTTAAATCTTGTTCATCGTGATCTGTGACTTGTTTATAATTTACTATCTATTTAGAGATAATTCTGTATCTATTTAACTGTGCATTATAGTCTATAATCTTTAGAATCTATCTATGTATTTATAATTTGTTAATTATTCATTCAATCTATTTTACTAAAATAGTATTTGATATGATGATTATGTGTGTGAAGAGATAGGTCTAGATGTTTTTCTAGCTTGCAAGAGTGAAGAAACCTCAAGATCATTTGATCTGCAAAACCATAAAAATTTTCTCCAATAACTTCAAGCTAAATCAGGTGAAAATTTAAAATTTTCATCGCCAACTTAGATATTGGCTGATAAGGCCACATATTGGCATGTTTTAGCCCCATCTAAATCCTTTTTGAAGCCTCTTATACATACAGTTTTAAGACTTTGATCTCCTCTTGATGTTTGATATGAGATAAATTTATGATTTTGCATATATTTAGTTTTATATGTTCATTAATATATAACATACTTATTTACTATGGTGAATCTTGTCTTTTGTGCAAACTGATATTTCTGATGTCTCCATGAATAAATTACAAGATGACATAAGCTTTTGAAGTAGTAGGCCCTAGCCCCTAGCACTCTAGTTATGCTCCTACAATAGCCCATAGCCACTAGCTTGACAATGATAAAAGAGAATCATGACATCCAACAACAATGAGGCATCATGAAGTATATGGAACTGAGCATATGAAGCTGGGAAACAAGTTAACCAAGTGTCATCATTTTTTGGACAAGTATGAGAAGTCTTTGGGGGATTTATCTTACCTGTATAAAGCTCAAGACATGCCCGTAGCATCTTCTAGAACTACCTACAACAATAGAGTAGTATGCACCTCCAGTTGCCTATATCCAAGGAGAACTTATCCAGCTCACAACGAAGTATAAGACAAAAAGTACCAGTTGTCCTAACGCATCATATGTAATGTTATGGTTACTTTTTAAATTATTTTTGTAATCAGTTCTTATCAAGTAAATAATTCAGGAATTAGTTGTCTCCACTCAATAAATATGAAACAAAACAACTATAATCTGTTTGAGTGGTTTTTGATCATATTCCTAGAATAGAATAAGTTAGTGATTTGTCTATATATATTTAGATAGAAATGTAATGGATAGAGAGTAATATATGAAGGAATGAAGTGATATCTATATGTGAGATTGTGCTCTTAATTTCATTGTAATCTCTTTCTTGTAGCAATCTTTAATTGCTACAGCTTAATAAATGAATTGTTTATCTTCTTATGTAGTTCTGTGAGTTTCTAGGGTAGGATCAGAACTCACTTCTGCATAAGGGCCCCCTCAGAAGGAATTTTATGGAAGATCCTATTCCTCCATTTCATATTTATGATGTGTGGATTGATTATCAATTATTCATTTCATTTCTGAAAGCTAATGAGTGCATAGTGTGTTGAGTTTTAGATATATAGATCAGCAACATCCATAGTTTACTTTCCAATTTGCATAAGCATTACTTTATACTCTTTGATGAATTTCTAGCCTAAAAAGACCTCACTCCAAAGTACTGTAGCATATATTTTGTAGAACCTTTGAAAATATTACGCATTTGGGTTGACATTTAATGAATAACAGAGTATGAGACCTAATATCATAGGTTGATTATTCTACACATCATTTTGGCACCATTTTTGGGGAAGGTGTCCAGACAGTACCATAGAAGTAATTCAATTTACTTCTTTCAGTCAATTCACACTTTAATTTCCCACTTTCTGGTATAACCATTCATGCTATCTAGAATAGTCATCCTAATTTTTAGATCAGCTTTCCTTCTTGATATTTCCAAAGCTTTCTAGGAGCTAGAATTCCCATTTTCTAGGATAAATTTTTCATTACCACATTGCTCAATTTTTGCAAATAGCATTAAGAATCAACCCCCTCATATATTTGAAAAAAAATAAAAAATAAATTAAAAAAAGGGAAAATATACAGGAAAAAGCAAGAGAGAGAGCTAGAAAATTTATGCATAGAGAATGAGACTCATTAAGAAGTTTCTTTCCAAAGTAAAAACAAACTGTTGCAGTAGAGGAGCTACTTATCTCCCAATACAAGGAGTATACTTCCACAAAAAGAAGAAGAGTGGCAGATGAGCTACAACTTATTCAAGAAGAAGAACAAGAAGCAGACAAGACCTTGGCCGTGCTAATGAAAGAAAGACAAGAGGAGGATTCAAATGAATCCCATACTCCATGAGGAGAAAGAACACCAGGATACCTACTCAACTCAACAAATTCTATTACAACTACTACCACCCACTATACAACACCTCAAGTATCTTTACATTATCGTACCAAGGGGGAGGTTGATTGAGAATTTGAGGACAATATTCTAAAATCTCTTGGGATCCGTATAACAAGGAAATACGCCTTGGATCAAGTATCAGTAAATGAATTTGAAGGTAGAGAACATGCTGCCTCCACTTTTGAATTCCCAATTACAAAAACCACAGAAGATACTCCTATGAAGAATATTCCACTCTCATCCCTCCCACACTTTAGGGGGATGTCCAATGAGGATCCAGATACATTCCTATTTGAGTATGATGTGTTATGTTGAAGCTACGACTACCGAATGGATGAAAAAAAGATCAATCTCTTTCTAGCCACCTTGAAGGATGTAACACTAAGATGGTTCATGGGACTAGAGAGGAACATAGTCAATAGTTGGGACAAGATGAAGAAAAAATTTCTGACTAAATATCAGGAATATGGCAAAGGAACAAACTTAATAAGAAATGACATATTCCACATGACTCAAGATGAGGATGAATCTTTAGAAGAATACACTGAGAGGTTCACCTTCACTCTGTAGAAGCATAAGCAAACTAATCTCAGCCCAAACATGCTCAAGCTAGTATTTCTGAAAGGAATCCAAGATGACTACTTAGAAGCCTTAAACCTCATGAGTGGAGGATATGTAACAACTGGGGAAGAATTATTCGAGATCAACATTGGGTAAACTTTGGAATAACAAGATGCTTCCAGTATTAGCCAATGGGATCTCTAAATCTGATGTAAGTAATCTGCTATAAGACATGAAGATGGATATAATCAGCCACATGGCCACATAGCTGGATATGTTGCACACCAGACAAACAAAAAGCAATGGACCAAGCCCTTACGATGTACTGTCCAAATTTTTAGAAGAAGCAAATTGATTGCAAGTGTCAAGTTATAAAGATGAATGTAGCAAGCATTACATCTGAAGAACTAGATTCTATAGCGCTTCATGCCATAGGAGGAAACGAAGACCAAGTGTTCTATGTGGCACAAAGTAAACCTTCACAGCCAAGGAAAAACTAGGTATGGGATCAAATACACCATTTTCACAATCATAATTTTTCAATCAAAATGAAAATAACATGCCTAGCTAGAGTAATCCCTAGATGCCCCCAGCCCCTTCCAACCCACATTAGCATGTGAAACAACCATATAATATCAATCAGTGGTAGCAGTATCCTACTCCACCATGGAAAAATTAACCATGACATCCCCCACACACAATCAATGGAAAAACCATCCAACCCAAGGTGCAAAAAATCTTGTAAACCCATGGAAACATCCATGGAGAGGGTAGAAACCTTGGGGAAATCAGCAAGGTGGGTTCCCACAACAACCACAACATCCTACAATAATGCCAAACACACAACCAACAAGACTAACTCAAATACCTCCTCAACCTATGCCAAATCCTGCCAATAAGTTGGCTCAACCAACATGTACTACTGAAATAACATAGTACCCCACTTATACAGTGGACATCAATGAAGTCCACCTATGTTTAGGAAGAACTCTGCCACCTCTAAGTCCTCCCATAATGAAAAACCCCACAATATCCATTCCACAGTCTACACCACAACCACAGGAGGATCTGTCATCACCAATCTGGCACTATGATAATTCTTCACCGAGAACTCCTCGTGCTATGATTATTTACTAATGCACAACCTTTAGTTTGGTGGATGTAATCTGGAAACAAAACAACAACATAACACAAGAATACCATCGACTATAATAAGACAGAATGATGAAAAATCTGAAATATCAAAATAAATTATAATATTAACATGAAACTGTTACAATCTCACCCATGAGGTACTTCAAGTGTTATTGACTTCACTTGCCTTTCACCAAGACTATGGGAGAAACTTTACAATTACACCTCTTAATGGCTTCTTCAACACACCTTTAAACTGATGGCTTCCTTCGCACACTTCCTACAATATTTCTCACTACTTCCTTCTATGCTAAATGAGGGGGGTGGCCTCTCTATTTATAGAAATTCTAGGCTTATCCATCTTATCTCTAAGATAGGATAAGAAATCCACTCTGACAAATCATATTCCATACCTTAACTCTTATCTGTACATGTAAGCTTATCTTCTAAGATAAGATAAACCTTATCATTTTACATGGGTTCCACATTTTTAGACTTTTTACAAATAAAATACACAAAATATTTATGACCTCACTCCTTGTCCTTATTACCAATATAATATTTCTAATTCCTAATCACGTAGACCCTACTTCTCTAATTACCCAAACTTTGACATTTTAACATTACCGGACCACTTACGACAAATATTTACTTTTTACAACATTCCTATTGTACTTTGACTATTACCGTACTCCACATTATTGGCGGCACCGTACTGACGGTGCCGTTATCTTCTATCAGATGCTACTACTAATTATACTTAACAACATCCTATTCCTAATACATACATTAATGAAATAGAAATTACGGAGGAAAATTTTAGTGTCGACATCTTCCCCCTTCCTAGCTTCTACTCCGTCCTCGGAGTAGACTATTCTGGTGCTTGGAAAATCTTCAACTTGTCGTGGTTGACCCATTTCGTAATGGGAGTGCCATCCAATTCCTCCAGTCGGTACGTACCATTTTCATGCACAACTGCTATTTTGTAGGGCCCCATCCATTTTGGAAGAAATTTTCTTTGTCTTCTTTTTTTGTATCTGGAATCATATACTAGAACCAAGTCATTCACATGAAATGGAGACCACCGGATCTTTTGATCAAAGTATTCCTTCTATTTCATTTTCTTCTTATGGCTTGTATCCTTAGCTATTTCTCTCATTTCCTCTAGCAAATGAAGATGTACCAACCTTTCTTTTACTGAATCACTTTCATCCATCCTTTCATTTTTCATAACTCTCACAGTGGGAATATCAAACTCAATAGGAAGAACTGGATCAATGCCATAGGCCAACTGAAATGGGGAGTATCCTGTTGCTGACTTTGATGTTGCCCTATATGCCCACAATGCTGCATGAATCCTTTTATCCCATTTATGTACCTGCAAGGCTGCATCTTTTGCTAGAATTTGACACAACACAAAATTTGTTCGTTCCACCTGTCCATTTGTGCTTGGCTTGTATGTTGTTGCCTTCCTGTGCTTAATAGAAAAATTATTGACTAGGGCTTCTACCACCTCATTAATGAAGTGGCTTCCTTGATCTGTTACAATTTCTAATGGACAACCAAATCTGGTGACAATGCGTTCATATATGAACCTTGCCACTTCATCCATGGAAGTTGTTTTCAATGGCCTAGCTTCAACCCACTTGGTTAAATAATCTGTGGCAACTACAATATACTTATTTTGGCATGAATGTAGTTGGAAGTGGACCTACAATGTCTATTCCCCACTTTTCAAAGGGACCAAGGGGAAGAATAGGACATAATGGAGCTGATGAAGTCTTACGGTTACCATGTGTTTGACAAATATCACATGTCTTACAATAATTATAACAATCTTTAAAAAGAGTGGGCCAGTGATAACCTGCATCCAAGATCCTTCTTGCTGTAAGTTGTCCAGAGAAGTGCCCTCCACATGTACCATTGTGGAATTCTTCTAGCAGCTCCTTCCCTTGATCACGTCCAACTGCCCTCTTGTACTGTCCATCAGGTCCTATTCGAAATAATACTCCATGCAGAATAGAATATGGACGACTGGCTTGAGTAATCTTTCTCTTAGTCTTTGCATTGGCACCATCAGGAAACTTGAATTCATTCAGATAATTCCAAATATCTATGTATTCACTAGGGATTGTGTCAAGGGATAACAATGCTGCATCGGGGAAATCATCATCATCACAAGATGATCCTAAACCATCATAGGCTCGAGAGAGTGCATCTGCATTGACATGCTTCTTTCCTGGCCTATCTATAATATCAAATTCAAATTCTTGTAGCAAAATTATCCATCTTGCTATCCTCCCTGATGGGTTAGGCTTATTGACAATATATTTTAGAGCCTGATGATCTGTTACAACTATAAATTTCTGCCCTAGCAAGTAATTTCTAAACTTCTTTACAGCAAAAATGATAGCCAGAGCCTCTTTTTCAGTTACAGTATAATTTACCTCAGCACTGCTCATTTGTTTGCTCCCAAAGTAAATTGGATGTTCATTCCCATTTTCATCCTTTTGGCTCAAAGTACTTCCTAGTGTTGCATCTGAGGCATCAGTGTACACAATGAATGGCTTGCTCCAATCTGGATTCTTCAAAACAGGTGAAGACACCAGGGCTTCCTTCAGTTGTCCAAAAGCTTCATGCGCCTTATTTCCTGGTTCATAAGTAACATCCTTCTTCAAGAACTGGGTTAGTGGCTGTGCAATCTTTGAGAAATTCTTGATGAACCTTCTATAGTAACCCACATGGCCTAAAAATGATCTCAACTTACTTCTATTAATAAGAAATGGTAAATCTTTGATTTTTGAAACTTTATCAGGATCAGTACCAATACCATCTTTGGATACAACATGCCCTAACAAAATGCCTTTAGAACATCCAAAGACACACTTTGTAGGGTTTAGTGAGGCTTGTGCTTCATCTAACCTTTGAAATGTTGTCTCCATCTAGTGCAGGTGGTCCAACTTGCTCCCATAGATGCAAAAATCATCCAGAAATACTCTGATGAAGGTCCCAATGTAGGGTTCAAACACCCTATTCATCAAACGCTGGAATGTTGTTGGAGCATTACACAACCCAAAAGGCATAACTCTATAAGCAAACGTTCCCCAAGGAGTGGTGAACGTGGTATTCAGCTGATCTTTCTCTGCTATACGAACTTGGTTGTAGCTGCTATATCCATCAGCAAAACTATAGCACTCCTGGCCAGCTACTTCGTCCAAGATCTGATCTGAAAATGGAAGAGGGTAATGATCCTTCTTTGTTGCCTTATTGAGCTTCCTGTAATCAACACAAATGCGTAGCTTCCCATTCTTTTTTATTGAGATCACAATGGGAGAAACCCATTCTGAATTCTCCACAGCAAATATGAATCCTACATCAAGCAACTTATCTATTTCTTCTTTTACAGTCTTGGAAAAATTAGGATTCATTCTATATGGCATTTTCTTTATGGGCTTAGCACCATCTACCAGCTCAATACAATGTTCTACCCAACTTACTTGACGGAGTTCCTTGTAATCAAAAGTGAATAGGTGTATGTACCTTCGAAAGAGATGGAGGTAGGATTCCTTCTCACTCTCCATCACAGCATCACCAATCTTTATTTGTTGGAGACGATCATCAACTTCTTCTTCAGATAATTTTATGGGGTCATGAGTTGGTGTGACTGGAAGGATATCCATGACTGAAACATCCACCTTGCTTTCTTCATCTTCAATGTCCACTTCACTGGTACTAGAGTAATCAAAGGATGTCCAATCATCAGTTTCATCACTTGAATCCACAAGTTCTGCTTTATGATGTCGAGGGATCACGTTTATCTTCACCCTCTCTCTACCACGTCCAAGTGTCATGAAACCTTCATTCCAGTAGTTTCTTGCATGAACTCTCCTTGGCCATGGTCTTCCTAGTAGCATTGGGTACGCAACATTACCATTTTTCTTCACCTGAAAGTCTACCACACATACAACACCCATAACAGATATTGCCACATTTGAAACTACACCTTCTGGTTTAGTTTTTCCCTTATTTAATGACCTTAACATAAGTGTTGAAGGGCGATCAATTTTTAAACCCAACATATTCATTACAGACTCAGTCATTACATTAACTGCAGCACCTCCATCAACTAAGACATCATGAATTGAAATACCATTACATAATACCTCAACTTGTGGAGCATAGGGATCTACCTCTACCTCCAAAACAGGGACCTCAACCTCCTTCCTTCTTCGAGCATTGAGTCCACCTCACAACTCCTGCCTCTTCTCAGAAGATAGCCAAGAGTTGACCATATGTAATATTTGCAGATCTTTTGGACAAATCTTCCAAGATGGAGTATGGTCCTTGCCCCTGTGAAATCAGAAAATCCTGCACACCCAACTTTCTTCTCCTATGTTTCTTACGAGTTTCTTCTTTCATCTTCTTAGGATCATTTCCATCTTGATTATCTTTTTCTTTCTTTCCTTTTGTTACAAACACATCTACTTCATTATTTCTACTCTTATCTACCACATCAAAAGAATTCACAGGTGCTTTTCCTTTATCATTATCTCCTTTACAAGATGTAGAAGCTCTATCTGGAAAATTATACTTATAATGACCCTTTTTATAACAACCATAAGAAAAAAATTCAGAAATATTTCTTTTTGGACCTCTATCTCCTCCCTGAGAACTAAATTCCTTTCCTTGAAGAAGATTAATAGTTAACTGATCCATCTTTTTGAGCAGATCTTCATACTCAATAGATGTACTAGGAGAAATATTTGTGCTCACCGGGAGTGGTTGTGGATTATGGACCAAAGGTGATAGTGTAGGCTCTACTTTAGCAACAATTTCTTTGGGCTCCTCTTCCATGCTTTCTTCTTGCCTTCTTGTAATCTCCTTTGCTTGTTCAATGGTAGCTGGGCGGTCATACTTCACTCATTTTCTGATCTCTGGCTTCATCCCAAGAATGAAGTGCTTACAGAAGAGATTATCCATGCCATTCATCAACCCATCCGCTAGTCCTTCCTTCTGGATCTGGGCATCGAGCTTCCTCCTTAGCTCTAGAACATGAGCATGATAATCCCTTATCTTCTCCTTCTCTCCTTGGGATAGCTTTGTGATCTCGATCATGAGATTTGCATATTTCTGTTGTTCACCAAATTCTTCAAGAAAACTTTCAGTTAATAAATCCCATGAATTTTTCACATTATCACCTAGTGTTTCAAACCACCTAAGTGTTGAACCATCCAAAAAGGTAGGAAAAAATTCAATCCATTGTTCCCTTCTTATAAGGCCATTACAAATACAAGATTGCTTAAACTCTTGAATGAAAGAAGAAGCATCTTCATTAGATTGAGCTGAAAAAATAGGAATCTTTCCCATTTTCAAAAGTAACCACTGTGAAATACCAATTCACAAGTACAATCAACAAGACTTATGTGTACAAATAATTGGAATCACTATACTAGAAAGTGACTTTACACCTTTCTACAGTAAAATAGAAATGACCATGGTAAACTATGGTAAAACTTGACTTACTGCGGTAAAAACTGACTTTACTGTGGTAAACACTATTCACGATAAAAAGTGAAGTTACTGCGGTAAATACTATTCACGGTAAAAAGTGATGTTACTGTGGTAAATACTATTCATGGTAAAAAGTGAATTTACTGCGGTAAATACTATTCTAGCAAAAATGACTTTACCATGGTAACTACTATGCACAGTAAAAACAAGGTTACCCTCTAATTGATTTTTGACTAAGTGGGAATATCTCTCCAGAAAATCCACCAACGAGGAATGGTCCCGGCAACAGAACCAAAATGTCATCACCAATCCGGCACTATGATAATTCTTCACCGGGAACTCCTCGTGCTATGATTATTTACTAATGCACAACCTTTAGTTTGGTGGATGTAATCTGGAAACAAAACAACAACATAACACAAGAATACCATCGACTATGATAGGACAGAATGATGAAAAATCTGAAATATCAAAATAAATTATAATATTAACATGAAACTGTTACAATCTCACCCATGAGGTACTTCAAGTGTTATTGAATTCACTTGCCTTTCACCAAGACTGTGGGAGAAACTTTACAATTACACCTCTTAATGGCTTCTTCAACACACCTTTAAACTGATGGCTTCCTTCGCACACTTCCTACAATATTTCTCACTACTTCCTTCTATCCTAAATGAGGGGGGTAGCCTTCTCTATTTATAGAAATTCTAGGCTTATCCATCTTATCTCTAAGATAGGATAAGAAATCCAATCTGACAAATCATATTCCATACCTTAACTCTTATCTGTACATGTAAGCTTATCTTCTAAGATAAGATAAACCTTATCATTTTACATGGGTTCCACATTTTAAGACTTTTTACAAATAAAATACACAAAATATTTATGACCTCAATCCTTGTCCTTATTACCAATATAATATTTCTAATTCCTAATCACGTAGACCCTACTTCTCTAATTACCCAAACTTTGACATTTTAACATTACCAGACCACTTACGACAAATATTTACTTTTTACAACATTTCTATTGTAATTTGACTGTTACCGTACTCCACATTATTGGTGGCACCGTACTGATGGTGCCGTTATCTTCTATCAGACGTTACTACTAATTATACTTAAGAACATCCTATTCCTAATACATACATTAATGAAATAGAAATTATGGAGGAAAATTTTAGTGTCGACAGATCCTGAACCAGCTAATAAAGAGAATGTAGAAAAAATATCACCACCCTTCCTAGAACATCTGAACCTTCAACACACTCCTACTGAACCTGAGTTTGATATCCTAGGGCAGCTGAAGAATGTTTGTGTAAATATCCCTTTATTTCAATCCATTAAATATGTCCCCATTTATTCCAAGGTAGTTAGATATTTGTGCCTTCGGAAACCTGGAAGGAAGAATAAGGATCCTAATACAGTCCATGTCATTGGATAATTAGCGGAAATCATGCTGGGAAGAAAGATACCACAGAAATATGTAGACCCAGGTTGTCCCATTGTCATTATTCAGGTCAATGGACAATAAGTCCATAATACCTTGATTCACCTGGGAGCTACCATCAATATCATAACAATGGTTAAAATGCATAAATTAGACATGCAACATATTCGTCCCACATCTACAATGCTATAACTGGTAGATAGATCCACAGTATGACTAGAAGGAATCATAGAAGATCTAGTCGTATGAGTAGATTCATGGTAGTACCCTACATATTTTATTGTATTGCAGCCAAAAACAAAACTTGGAGGATATCCTCTGATCTTGGTAATGCCATGGTTGGCCACTGCAGATGCATTAATCAGCTGTAGATCTGGAAACATGCAGATTTTAAATGGGAACATCACCAAGTAACTGGTTTTATACCCACCGGCACACACATCACAAGACAAGGACCAGCCTTTCTAGATTAAAGAAGAAGAAGAAGTACCCCTCTACCCTGCTTTAACAATAGATCATGCATACACAATGGCAGATCTAGAAGAGGATACCATCATCTCCAACATGCTACAAAAAAACTATCAGGTAGAACAATCCACTCCTGAAGAATTTCCTTGTATTCATTGTCCTTTTCCTAATCTATGGTCAAAAGAAGAACCAGCTGAAAGTGATCAAAGGATCTTCCATCAGCTGTTGCCACACAGCTGAAGCCACAAACAATCAATCAACAACATAGAGAAAATGATAAAAGCCACAAAAGCCATAGAAATAATGCTAGGCAAGACACTCCGCTTAAATAAAAAATTAAGTATGGAAGAAGAAATAAAATTGACAGCCATATTACATGTAAACAAAGGAGCCTTTGCATGGGAATATGAAGACATGCAAGGCATCAACCCAGAAAATGTTTACACACCACATTTACATAAAATAGGGATGCAAACCCATATGCCAACCACAAAGGAAGATGAACCCAATAGTAAAAGAAATAGTCAAGGCTGAAATACAGAAACTCTTAAATGTAGGATTCATTTATCTAATCTCTGATAGCTGTTGGGTTTCTTCATTAGTCATTATACCCAAGAAAGGAGGAAAGTGGCATATATGTATAGACTAAAGATAATTGAACATAGCTACAAGGAAGGACCATTTCCCACTGCCATTTATCGATCAAGTGCTAGATACACTTGTAGGGAATAAATACTTTGCATTCTTAGATGGTTTCACTAGATACAATCAGATCTGCATTACTCTTGAGGATCAAGAAAAGACCGCATTCACATGCCCATAGGGAACATTCACATATTTTGTCCTACCATTTGGATTATGCAATGTGCATGGCACATTTCAATAGGTAGTTCTTAACATATTTTCAGATCTCTCACATGACTCTATAGAGATATATATGGATGAATTCACTATCTATGGAGACACAATTGAGGTATGTCAGAATTACTTGGAAAAAGTATTAATACACTATCAATAAAATCATCTATCCCTAAGTCATAAGAAATGTTTCATGCTCATGGAGGAAGGGATAGTGCTCAGACACTGTGTCTCTAAAAAGGGGATTAGAGAGGACCCAACCAAGATTTCTATCATCAAGGACCTACTAGTACCATAAAAACAAAAATATGTACGTAGTTTCTTGGGTCATCTTTGTTACTATCGGAGGTTCATAAAAAATTTCAGCAAAATGGAAGCCCCATTGTTCACCTTGCTAAACAAAGATGTTGAGTTTGTATGGACTCCCACCTTTAATGAAGCATTCAATCTACTGAAGCAGTTACTCATACCAACCCCCATATAATGTGGACCAGATTGGGCATTTCATTTTCACATACATACATATGCCTCTGATACTACCCTAGGTGCAGTACTAGGATAGAAAAAAGGCCATCTCAGCTTTTCTATTTACTTTATAAGAAAAAATATGCAAGCATCAGAGCTAAACTACATGGTGACGGAGAAAAAATTCTTGGTAGTTGTATATGCTATCAAAAAGTTCAAACATTACATTACAGGCTATCAAACATTCATACACATAGATCATCCTTTCATCAAGTACCTCATGAATACACCATCACTATTTAGAAGAGTGGTAAGATGGCTTCTCTTGTTGTAAGAATTTGACATTACCATACTAGATAAACCAGGGAAGGAAAACGTTGTAGCTGACTTCCTTTAAAGATTACAAAGCAATCAAGAGAATGACATAGTGGATGACTCATTTCTCGATGAGCACCTCTTCACCCTCACTATCTCTACACCCTAGTTTGTAGATGTAGCAAACTGCCTCATTTCTGAACAACTGCCACATCACTTATCCTCAAAATAGAAGTGTGCCTTGATACGAAAAATTTGTAAGTACTCTTGGATTTCTGGTTTTCTCTTTTATACTAGACCTGATTGTGTTGTTGGTGCTATTTTTGAACTTGCAACATGTTTCCCTAAATTTTCCAATCTATATCTGCTCAAAAAATGTTTTATCCTTTGATTTGATGGTCTGTAATTCTTCCAGTCGAGTTAAAAATGCTTTAAAAATGCTCACAAACTTGTTGTTTTGCCCTAATTGGAAAGAATAATCCAAGTTTTCCCTTTTTTTTGCCTTCTTTTTTCCAATTTTGTGGGCTATGTCATTTTTCCCTTTGCTAGATCATGGAAAAATTGAAATTGATCAAATCATACTTGTTTGTATTTGAAAATCCAAATCCTAGATTGGGAATGTTGTAAAAAACATGGTTCAATTGATTTAAAATTGAAAAATATGCCATCCTTGGTGAAAAAATTGAATTCTAGGGCATCCTTTGAAATTTTTGCATTTTGACAGTCATACGGGCATCATTTTTCCATCAAATTCATCCTAAGAAGGTATTGGCAACGTGGCAGGTTTTCATTGGCCGAGGGGTGGCGGGAAATGTTTCTAACTTGTCATTTTTTTATTTTTGGAAAAGTGGCGAATTTGATCCCATGGCTCTACCTTCTTTCATCATTGCCTATGTGGCATGTTTTGATTCACCGAGGAAATGCAGGTGGAAGAGAAAAACTAATGAAATTTTGTGTTTCTTGGCTCAAAGGTTTAAGGGAAAATTTTGGCCCGAAAGCCCTTTGCCAACCAGGAGAGGACATGTGTCCTGAAAAATCAAAATGGAGGAGTGGGCCGGATTGAAGACTTAGATTTTTTAACTCTATTTTCTAAAAATTTACAAAATCGTTTCTAGCCCCACTATAATTAGAGGAGGCCACGTGGCAGATTCTTGGGCAGAAGGGATGCGGGTGGTAGAATATTTTGTGGTTTTTTGTGCTTTTGGGTCAAACTGTTGAAGTAAATTTTTGGCCTGAAATCCCTCGGCCAAACACAGGTGGACACGTTTCCATGAAGGGTTGGAAGTAAGTGCAAACCGTGGAGGGAAATAGGGAATTTTTCCCCTTTTTGGTAAAAGGAGTTAAGGAAAAAGTTTAAGCCATGAGTCCGTAAGAAAATCAATGAGTGACACATGGCAGGTAGAGCAGACAAGGTGAGTCGGTGAGTCAGCGGAGGCAGGAAACAATTTTTTCCCTTTTGCAAAGAAGGCTTAAAATCAAAATTTGAAGCACTGGCCTGCTAGCGGATCATCAAGTGACATGTGGCAGAGGACAGAGCAGGTCGATGGGCTAGTGGAGGCAGGAGGGAATTTTTTCCCTTTTGTAAAAAATACTTAGAATCAAAATTTGAAGTGTTGGCCAATGACGAATCATAAGGAGACACGTGGCGAGGGAGAAATCAAACGTGCGGGCCCATGGGGCAAAAAGTGAAAATCTTCCAATTTTTCAAAAAAGGTCAAAATGCACATAATATAAGTGCGATCCCGATGGGACCCACCATGTGCCACGTGTCAGCTCCAAAATTCAAAAGTGGAGGGGCGGGGGAAAAAGTCAAATTTTTCCATTTTTTCAAAAAAATTGAAAAGTAAAAAATAAGCCTGAATTTGTTCCCAATCATAGTTTAACATGTGGAGGGCCCAAATTGAAGGAGAAAGAGCATATCAGGGGAAATTGTGCATTTTCATTTTTGGCCGCCATTTTTCCTCCAGGAAGCTTGGAATGCAAATTTTGCATCAAACTTTTGTCGATTCCATGTCGTTTTGGCTTTTTAGGATCATTGAAATTGGTTTAATGACTCAATTTGCAAATTTGGGATGTTTTTTGAAGTAATTTTTGCCCCAGCTCGAGCAAACACATGAAATGTCAAATTAAAAGTTACATAGGTATTTTTAAAGGTGAAATGATGAGAGGAAATGCATCTGCATTCCTTGATGATGAAAAGCGTGCCTCGAAGAAGGATAATGATCTGAATATTTGTAATGATTCACCATTTTAGAAACACTTGGCAACTCTCGTTGCAAATTTGTTAAATGTCATTTTTAGTGAATCATGAGAAATGTTTGTAGCATAATTGATCCCTTGGCATATTCGTTTCTTGGGAAAGAAGGCTCCTAGGTGGCAAGATATATATGATGCATGTTTGGAGACATGCAAGGGTCGGGAAAAATTTTGAAAATCACGAGAAAATTCTGAGAGAAAGCTCATCTTCTAAGAAACCCACTAAAGAGCCAGGAAAATTTCTTCTGTGTTGGATCTTCATGTATGTGAGTTGGTTATAAGTGTATAGCTATCACACAGCTCTGAGATTGTTCATGAAACTCTCCCCTATTGATGAATCTAATAAGCTTTTGAGTTAATCTATGTTTTTCTGGGAAATATGGTGTTTGTTATCATTTTTAAATGCCTGCAAATAGTCTCCATTGTTCTTGTTGCAATCTTGCATTGAAAGTGTTCAGAAATCACATAAGATCTCCATTTCTGGTTAATAGTTTAGTGGAATTTTCAATCTCATATTTAGAAGAGCCTTCATCTGATAAGGAGATAAACAAATTTAAAATCACTTTACCTTCCTTGACTACAGTGATTGCTTGTAAGCCTTTGGGGGTACCTTAGGCATGGTTTGACCAAGGATTTTTGTGTTTAATTGAGTTCTTTACTTCAAGATTTTGTGGTGATTTCTCAAATATTGTGTGAAGAGTGTTGCCTAGGCTTCCATTTATGCCTCTTCTAGTTGAAAGGATGTCCTGATTATTTGAAGCATTTTATCTGATAGTTGTTTCAAGTATTGTAGAGGTTGTCAAAGGTCTGATATATCCAAGTTTGTCTCATCAATAACCCACCCAAAAATCATTCTAAACAACCCATCCTCCCCATACTACCCCTATATCTGCATTATGTGTCAACAAAATAATACAATCCATTTACAAAAATGCACAAAGTAAATCAGGATCATACCATGTCTCTAACAACCTCAGCCTTGTCTTGAAAGCATTTCCATCATTTAGTAGTGACAACTATAATGAGTTTGAATATGGAATATTGATCATGTTTTCCCAATGCCATCTCCGTATAATATGCATAGTATAAGGATATCTCCACCTCCTTCATAAAACAAAAGATGCAATATAGGTTCTCTTACCTTGGTTGAAAGGCACAACCTAAATAGTGAGAGTTAGATCAAAATAATTTCAAGGTGCTACCCACTCCTTCAGATCCTGAGTGCAAACAAGTCAGATAGATTGCTCCCCTGGCTACAAAATGACATATAAATCATCTATCTACCTCTGATTGTCTTGCAAAATCTATGATGCTACTCAAGTAGTGAAGGACATTAAATCTAGGTACCAACACCCTAAATGGTGCCATTGCTGGGGATATTCTTTTGTATTTGAGTGCTTGAAGTCCCTGGTAATACTTCTTATGTGTTTTAGCCCATAAAACAATTTTTCTGTCAACTCTACTTGGAAATTGTTGAGAATATTTGAGATATTTGAATGCTATCAAACCCTGGTAATGTCCTTTGCAAATTCTACATACAAATACGTTGTTGAGGCATAATTTTATAATCTGATTTGTAAGGATTAAATGAAGGTTACAAGTTCTACCTACAATTTTATCAGTTTCTAGCAGTGGTTGCACCTTATTTACATTTGTGGTTGATTGATTCAAGAAAGGAAGGTATGATCTATAATGTCTAGCAAGATTTTCAGTGCTGATAAGTATTTGATAGAGTATTTTAGTGCATTTGCATAACTATGGTGAAAATCCTTAGTGGCTACTCCATGTTGTTCTAATATTGATAAATACCAGTGTCTTACATTTCTATCATTTACTTTTGTGTTGCTAATCCCTGCAAAACTAGAAGGAAGAAGATCTCTCTTCCTTAGAGACTATGCTAAGAAGTTGTTTACAAACTCAAGGAATTCAGAGTTGGAAGGGAGAAGAGTTTGGAAAGTTGTTAAAGGTCAGACATCAAGTAAAGATATATCCATTGGTGAGAGAGATCAACCTTTGGTAGAGGATTATCACTCTTCTTCTAGTGATTATGATTCATGCATTCCTCTCATAAACTTGTTCTTCTCATCTAGTGAAGGTATTTCTGTTGTACTGAGTGAGTTCCTTATCCAATTTGCACCTCTATGTTTTAATCCAAATAAAACTTTCCAAGAAAGTCAGCACTTAGAGAATACCAGTTTTGTGAATCACATTCTTGAGTCCCAAAGACCTTGCACTCCTCATCAGCTTGTTTCACCTCCAATATCACCTCCACAAAACAATATGGATCATCCTAGACCTACATTTGTTGTTAACACCTTTGCTCCTATAGATTTTAGAGGAATGGTTGGTTACCTAAATGTTTTCCCACAAGATGTCAGAAATAGGTTGCCACAATTCTAGGGTAACAATGCTATTGCTGGTGATCAACATCTCAAACTTTTTGATAATATGATGGAACATTTTGAGATAGAGTTTGAGGATGTGTATGTCAAATTGTTTATTCATACACTAGAAGAGGATGTTAGGGATTGGTACAAGGCTGTACCTGATAATTCTATTGACTCTTGGATTGAAATGAAGAAAGCATTTAGGTTGTAATATGGTGATAGGACTAATCCTAGGTTTCTCTTGTCTAAGTTTGAGAACATCAAGAAGAACCCCAATGAGTTAGTTCATGACTTAAACAAAAGGTTTAACAAAAAATTGAGAAGGCTACTAGTTAATCTTGAGGCCTTGTGATGAATCATGTTTAATCAAATATGTAGATGCATTTGATAAGAAAGTATCCTATTACCTAAGAGACAAGAACCCTACTAATTTAAGGCAGGATTTCACCATGGCACTTCAAATTGAAAATAACATTAAGGCCATCAGGAAACATCTCAAGAGATATGGTGTAAAGTTGATAGGACCTGAAAAACCTCAAGTTAGCAAGGGAGCTGATTTGGAGGAGGTTGTGAAAACTTTGGCAGGGGTTGTCAAAGAAATTTCATATAAGTTGGCAATAGCTGAGAAAGGAATTGGGAAGACTTCACAAGGTCAGTTAAGAGCACAAAACCATTATATATTTTTCAATCATCCTAGAGGTGATCAAATGGCAGATGATAGAGGGAAAGGACCTATTGGGTCTGCAAATAGACATCCTCAAGCACGTGAAGGAAGATTTTTACCCGATCCCTTAACTGCTAGGGTTGCTTCTATTAAAGAGGTTGCTGATATTGATTGGTGTAATAGGTGTTTTCTACCCCATCCTCCATGTGAAGTGGGCCAGCAAGAAGGTGAACCTAATAATGATAATGGTACTAATGAGGATATTTGCATGGTGGGCTGTTCTTCAAGCTCACAAGAAGGAGCAACATCTAATGAAGTAATAAGTGATAGGACTGTTGCTACCTTCTAGGATTGCATCAAATGGGTACAATTTTTTCTTCCCCCCATACTCTTGAAGTTTATGTAGTGCAAGCTTTTGAAATTCCTAAACATGAGATTGAATACTTAATAAATTTGATGATTAAGAAGTATGATGGTGGTATCCCTTCAGAGGAAGATAGAAAATTGTTGATGAATGTTATTATAGCTCAAGAGAAAGATTATAACACTAGAAGCAAGGTTGTTAAGGGAGTTGTGCCTCAAGCTAAACCTAAAACACCCTTTCTCATAAGAATTCCTAAAGAAGCTCATAGGAAAGAAACACTTGCCAAAAGCTCTGCTGCCCTAAGCAAAAATTGCAGCCCTCCTCATGCCCAAGTTGCCAAGAATCGTTTGCCATCAAATGAATCTTCTTTTCTCCCTTCCAATGATTCTTTGCCAAAGAGTATTCCATATGAAATAGCCAAAGTATTGAGCCAAATCAAAGTGAGTGTTCCAATCATTGAATTGCTTAGAATTCCTGAGCATAAGAAGAGAGCTTTCGAGTACTTGGGGTTGAAAGAAGAGAAGAATATTCCAGGCATAAATGTAAATGTTGTTAAAAATCCTCCTCAGATCATTGCAAACCTTGGAACACCACCAGTAATTGATGATTTTAGAGAGACACCTAAGGTATATTTGGGGACATCTTTGGTTGATTCCCAATTGAATGTTGATCCATTTTTCACAACTTTGATTATAAAGAATAGGCTACTTCACAATTGTATGTTTGATTCCGGTGCATCATGTAATGTCATGCCTCTAGAAGTCATGAATGAGTTGGATATCAAAGTAAAAACCACCTATGAAAATTGTAATACCGTGGACTCAAGAGAAGTGCCAGTAGTTGGTTGTGTGAAAGGTTTTGTAGTGCAGCTCGCATCTTATCCCGGGAGAAATTTAAAACTTGATGTTGTGTTTGTTTATTACATTACTAAGTGGGGTATGTTATTGTCAATAAAGTGGGCTGCAAGTGTTGGAGGGAGTTTCCAAATGGACATTTATTTTACTACTATTCCCATTTAGGGCAGCCTTGTGAAGCTCTATGGAGAAAAGAAAATGTTACATCTAATTGAGGATCCAAATAATACTTTCTATGAGGTGTTGTTTGGTGAGGTTGATGCTGATAATTTTATTAGTTTCACAGATGGAAAAGAACACAAAATGGATCAGTCAAAGTGTCTTGAGCAAGTATTTTCTCCTTGGACCTTGATATTTGATGGAGCTTGCTCCAAATTTGGAAATGGTGCTGGTGTAATTTTGATTTCTCCAAGATTGGAAGAATTTGTTTTTTATTTCAAGCTTAATTTTGAATGTACTAACAACATTGTTGAGTATGAAGCCTTGTTTTTCGGTCCGGTCTGAGAATTACATGGAGGTATGGTGTCAATTACATCATTGCAAAGGGAGATTTAGAGTTAGTTGTCAAACAAATAAGAAACCTATATGCTACAAAAAATTAGTGGATGAAGCAGTATAAGCATGTAGTTTGGGATCTAATTGAAATGTTTGGTTATTTCAATACTATGCATCATGATAGAAGTATGAATGCCACTGCTGACAAGTTGGTAGTGTTGGGGTCAAGATTTGGAGATTGCACTATTTCACCTTATTATCAGTATAATGTGGAAGTGTTAACTAGACCAGCTATCCCTAATAATATCAAACATTAGAAAGTGTTTGATGATGATACTCAAGTGCAAAGGTTCTTAAAAAATCAAGGTGAGTTTGTAGATTAGAATATTGATTGGGAACCAATGGTGTGTGTGACTAAAGGAAGAGAGATTTTGTTTGGAAAAGATATTATCCAATTGAAAACTAACACCCTTGCTAGAGGTCTTATTGCTCTTGAGTCAAATTTTAATAATGTTGATTGCATCATAAATAGAAACATGTTTACCTCAAGGGATGTGGAAGAGGATAACTTTGGCACTAATTTTAAACCAATGAAGATTTTGTTGGGCAGTAATTTAAGTAAAGAGGAAAAACATTCCTATGCCCAACTCTTGAAAAAATATCAAGAATTCCTTGATTGGTCCTATTCTGAGCTAAAAATATATAGAGAAGACTTGTTTCAACATGAGATCCCTCTTAAGGCCAAGACTAAGCCATTCAAATAGAGGAAAAGTCCAATTAATCCACTTCTCTCCATGAAAATGCAAGAGGAGTTAAAGAAGTTGAGAGATGGAGGTATTATTCAACTCACTAGATACTCATCATGGGTTTCAAACCTTGTGCCAGTCAGAAAGAAGAATGGAGACATCAAACTTTGTGTGGATTTTAGAAATTTAAACAAAGAATCCATGAAGGACAACTATCCCTTGCAAAATATGGAAAATATGTTGTATCTTGTGACAGGGTCTAAGTTGCTTTCTACAATGAATGGTTTCTTTGGATAAAATCAAGTGGTTGTCAAAGAATCAGAAAGACTTAAGACAACATTCACTCCTCCTTAGGGAACATATGTTTTTATTAGGATGCCCTTTGGTTTGATGAATGCTGGTGCCACTTTCCAAAGAGCAATGGATGTTGCTTTTGCTGGTTACATCAATGAGTTCATTGCATTTTACCAAGATGATGTGACTGTGTTTTCAAGGAAGAGAGGTGATCATTTGCAACACTTGGAGAAGATGCTGATCAGATGTAGGGAGTATGGAATTTATATTAATCCAAAGAAGTGTCATTTTGGTGTGTAAAAGGCCAAGTTGCTTGGTCACATTATATCAAAAGATGGGGCTATGATAGACCCTGAGAGAGTGGAAGCAATCAACAAAGTATCTATCCCAAGAACCAAGAAAGGCATCCAATCTTTCTTTGGTCAAATTAATTTTATTAGAAGTTTTGTTTCCATCTTTGCTGAGTTAAATCTTCCAATCAAAAACATGCTAAAGAAGGAACAAGTTATTAGGTGGGAGCAGGCTACCATTCAAGCTTTTGAAGGAATTAAACATGCACTTAAACATGCACCTGTTTTAGCAGCCCCAAACTATAAGAGGCCTTTCCAAATATTTTCCTTTGCATTTGAGTATATAATTGCTTATATTTTGCTACAAAAGGATGAGAATGGGGCTGAGAGGCCTATTTCCTTATTTAGTAAGGCTTTACAAGTAGCTGAGCTGAAGTATAGAATCATGGAGAAACAAGCATTTTCCTTGGTGAAAGCAACAGAGGTTTTTAGGCCTTATATATTGATTTCAAAAGTTGTTTCTTATGTTTCCCACACCATGGTGAAAGACATATTATCAGAGATGGAGATCTCAAGAAAAAGATGTAGGTGGGTGAACAAGCTACAAGAGTATGATATGGACATCCAAAAAACAAAGTTGGTACGTGGTTTGGGCCTTGCTAAGCTCATGGATGAGAGTGACTTACAGAATGTGGAAGTGAATCAGCTAGAGGAAGAAAGGGTAGATGTGCTTGTGAATTTGGTAAGTTTTGAGTGGTACAAAGATGTGACCTTCTACCTCAGACACTTGTACTTCCCTATTCACTTAAATAAAAATCATAAAATATCCCTCAAGATAGCTTCTCAAAAATATATCATCACTGACTGTAGGCTGGCTTGGAAGAACCCTAAAGGTGTCCTCTTCAAGTGTGTAACTAAAGATGAAGCTCCCAAAATAATTATTGATTTCTATGGGGGAGTTTGTGGAGGACACTTTGTTGGAAGGGTTACAACACACAAATTTTTGAGAGCTGGTTATTGGTGGCCTACTCTCTTCAAATATGCAACCATGCTGGTTATAAAATGTGAGAGTTGTCAGTGTTTCTTTAGAAGAATGAAAGCTTCAGGATCCCTTCCTTTACAACCTATATCAATTGAAGATCCTTTCAAACAGTGGGGGATGGACTTCATTAGTGAGATTTTAGACCCTTCTAGTGTTGGCCATAAGTGGATTCTTGTAGACACTGATTATTTTACAAATTTGGTAGAGGTAGTCCCCACCAAGAAAGTAACACACCAAGTTGTTATGGACTTCTTGTTGAATAATATCATATGTAGATTTGGTGTGCCAATCAAGATTGTGGCTGATAATGCCATGTGTTTCAGAGCTAAGCCTTTGATGGTAATGTACAAAGAATATGGAATTGATCTGACTTATTCTTCAAACTATAATCCCTAAGGAAATGGACAAGCTGAGTCCAGCAATAAGAACTTGTTAAAGATCACTAGGAGAACCTTGGAGTTGAACAAGAGAAAGTGGGGTGAACAACTAAAATTTGTTATTTGGCCTAATAGAATCACTGCCAAAAGAGTTACTGGAAAGAGCCCCTTTGATTTGGTATATGGAACTCAAGCTCTTCTGCCCTTACATCTACAATTATCATCATTTTAGTTTGTTCAACAACTTGAAGATCAAGAGGTCAGACCATATGGAGCTAGATGAGGAGAGAAGACCATCTCACCTGAGGCATGTCAGATTCAGAGAGAAGTTGAAAAGATTATTTTACAAGAAGGTCACTCCTAGGGCCTTCAATATTAGAGATCTGGTTTGGTTATGGGACAATAGAAATGAGGATAAGGGAAAACATTGAAAATTTGATGCATTATGGATGGGCCCTTACTTCATTGATAGCAGAATTGGTGAGCATACCTTTTTTTATCAAATATGTAGATGGGGAATTGCTTTAATTTCCTGTTAATGGCAATAATTTGAAGCATTTCATGGATTAATCCCCAAATCTGAGGTTTACACCAATTGTATAGGTGTATAGTATTTGTTTTTTTCTTTTTTTTGTTGTTGTGTTGGTGTGTGGTTTACCCTTGTTCTTGGAAGCCATTCTGGTTAGTTTCTCAGCTCGTTTTTTAAGGATGGTTCTAGTTTTTTGATTGCCTCACATATTGACTCCTTTTCCCAATGGATATTTTGGCACTTGGTCTATGTTTTGTCTTTGTGGAACTCACTGGGAGTGCCCATCCTAAAGAAAGAGTTGATGTTCATGCCATTTTTTAGCTTGTACCATGTTGCCCTAAATTTTCAAATCTGTATCTACTCAAAAAACATTTTATCCTTTGATTTTATGGTCTATAATTCTTCCCCTCCAGTTGAAAATGCTTTAAAAATGTTCACAAACTTGTTGTTTTACCCTAATTTACAAGAATAATCCAAGTTTGCCCTTTTCTGTGCTCTAGTTTTTCCAATTTTGTAGGCTATATCATTTATCCCTTTGCCAGATTGTGGAAAAATCTAAATTGATCAAATCGTACTTGTTTGTATTTGAAAATCCAAATCCTAGATCGGGAATGTTGTAAAAAACATGGTTTAGTTGATTTAAAATCGAAAAATCTACCATCCTTGGTGAAAAAATTGAATTCTAGGGCATCCTTTGAAAGTTTTGCATTTTGATAGTCATACGGTTGTCATTTTCTCGTCAAATTCATCCTTAGAAGGTATTGGCAACATGGTGGGTTTTCATTGGCTGAGGGGTGGTGGGAAATGTTTCTAACTTGTCATTTTTTTATTTTTGGCGAAGTAGCGAATTTGATCCCACGGCTCTGCCTTCCTTCATCATTACCTACATGGCATGTTTTGATTCGCCAAGGAGATGCAGGTGGCAGAGAAAAACTTATGAAATTTTGTGTTTCTTGGCTTGAAGATTTAAGGGAAAATTTTGGCTTGAATGCCCTTGGCCAACCAGGAGAGGAGACGTATCCTAAAAAATCAAAATGGAGGAGTAGGCCGGATTGAGGACTTAGAGTTTTTAACTCTATTTTCTAAAAAATTTCAAAATCATTTCTAGCCCCGCTCTAATCAAAGGAGGCCTGTGGCAGATTCTTGGGTAGAAGGGATGTAGGTGGTGGAAGATTTTGTGGTTTTTTATGTGTTTGGCTCAAAGTGTTGAAGTAAATTATTGGCCCAAAATCCCTCGGCCAATCACACGTGGACACGTATCCATGAAGGGTCAGAAGGAAGTGTGGGCCGCGGAGGGAAATGGGGAATTTTTCACCTTTTTGGCAAAAGGAGTTAAGGCAAAAGTCTAAGCCACAAGCTCGCAAGAAAATCAATGAGTGACATGTGACGGGAAGAGTGGACAAGGTGGGTCAGTGGAGGCAGGAGAGAATTTTTTCCCTTTTGCAAAGAAGGATTAAAATCAAATTTTGAAGCACTGGCCAGCTATCAAATCATCGAGCGACATGTGGCTGAGGATAGAGTGGGTCGGCAGGCCAATGGAGGCAGGAGGGATTTTTTTCCCTTCTACAAAGAAGACTCAGAATCAAAATTTGGAGTGCTGGCCCGTGATGAATTATAAGGAGACACGTGGTGAGGGAGAAATAAGAGGTGTAGGCCCGCGGGGCAAAAAGTGAAGATTTTCTAATTTTCTAAAAAATGTCAAAATGCATAGAATTGAAGCGTGATCCCAATGGGACCCACCATGTGCCATGTGTCAGCTCCAAAATTCAAAGGCGGAGGGGCGGGGAAAAAGTCAAATTTTTCCATTTTTTCAAAAAAGTTGAAAAGTAAAAAAAGAAGCCCGAATTTGTTCCCAATCATAGTTTGACATGTGGAGGGCCCAGATTGAAGGAGAAAGAGCAGATCAAAGGCAACTGTGCATTTTCACTTTTAGCAGCCATTTTTCCTCTAGGAAGCTTGGAATCATGAATTTCTTTCAAATTTCATCAAATTTTTGGCGATTTCATGTTGTTTTGGACTTTTAGGATCATTGAAATCGGTTTCATGACTCAATTCATAGATTTGGGATGTTTTTGAAGTAATTTTTGCCCTAGGCTAAGAAAACACGTGAAATTTCAAATTAAAAGTTACAGAGGTATTTTTAAAGGGTGAAATGATGAGAGGAAAGACATCTACATGCCTTGATGATGAAAAACATGCCTCCAAGAAGGATAATGATTCAAATATTTGTAATGATTCACCATTTTAGAAACACCTGAAAACTCTCGTTGCAAATTTGTTAAATGTCATTTTTAGTGAATCATGAGAAATGGTTGTAACAGAATTGATCCCCTGACATATTATTTTCTTAGGAAAGAAGGCTAATAGGTGGCAAGAGATATATGATGCATGTTTGGAGACATGCAAGGGTTGGGAAAATTTTTAAAATTAAGAGCAAATTCTGAGAGAAATCTCATCTTCTGAGAAACCCACCAAAGAGTCGGTATAATTTCTTCTATGTTGGATATTCATGTATGTGAGTTGGTTACGAGTGTATATCCATCACAAAGCTTTGAGATTGTTCACGAAACTCTCCCCTACTGATGAATCTAATAAGCTTTTGAGTGAATCTATGTTTTTCTAGGAAATATGCTATCTGTTATCATTTTTAAATGCCTGCAAATAGTCTTCATTATTCTTATTGCAATCTTGCATTAAAAGTGTTTAGAAATCACATAGGATATCCATTTCTAGTTGATAGTTTAGTGAATTTTCAATCTCATATTCAAAAGAGCCTTAATCTGATAAGGAGATAAACAAATTTAAAATCACTTTACCTTCCTTTACTGTAGAGATTACTTGTAATCCTTTGGGGGTACCTTAGGTGTGGTTTGACCAAGGTTTTTTGTGTTTAATTGAGTTCTTTACTTCAATATTTTGTGGTGAGTTCTCAAAGATTTTTTGAAGAGTGTTGCTTAGGCTTCCATTTATTCCTTTTCTGGTTGAAATAATGTCCTTATTATTTGAAGCATTTTATCTGATAGTTGTTTCAAGTATTGTAGAGGTTGTCAAGGATATGATATATCCCAGTTTTTCTCATCAATACCAAACCAAAAAATCATTCTAAACAACCCATCCTACCCATACTACCCCTGCATTTGCATTGTGTGTGAACAAAAGAGTACAATCCATTTACAAAAATGCATAAAGTAAATCAGGATCATACCATGTTCCTAGTAGCCTCAACCTTTTCTTGAAAGCATTTCCATCATTTAATAGTGATAACTCTATTGAGTTTGGATAATGGAAGATTGATCATGTTTTCCCAAGGTCATCTCCATACAATATGCATAGTATAAGGATATCTACACCTCCTCCATAAAATAGAGGCTGCAGTATAGGTTCTCTTACCTTGGTTGAAAGGCACAACCTAAAATAGTGAGGGTTAGATCAAAATCCTTTGAAGGTGATACCCACTCCTTCAGATCCTGAGTGCCAAAAAGTCAGATAGATTGTTGCCCTAGCTACAAAATGACATATAAATAATCTATCTACCTTTGAGTGTCTTGCAAAATCCATGATGTTGCTCAAGTTGTGAAGGATATTAAATCCGGGTACCAACATGTGTAATACGAATATGTCTATGAGAAGATGAAGTAGTTGAAATTCTCAAAAAAATGCTAATAATGGAATGAGCCATGTGGAGGAACACTTTCATTCAAAAGAACTAATAGTTAAAATCTTGACTATCAGGATACCACCTAGCCTACGTTGCATAAGATGCAAAGTTCAGATATACATCTCATCATAGATGTCATAAATTCCAATGTATGGGGAGGCCTACAAGGTCAGAGGAGATATATCATTACAGCCTTAGCTACAACTGGAACCTTTTTAAAAATGGGCATTCTAGACTTTATTGGGCCCATAGACCCCAAATCAAACAACAAAGATATACATCAAAATTGTATGTACATATTATGTTATACCAAATTGGCTGAAGTAAAAGCACTAACACATTACTTTTAACTATGAAAGAGAAATTAGGGGGATAAGCCTTCTTATATGAAGAGATATTCACAAGATACGGTATACCAAGGGAAATAGTTACATGATCAAGGGCCTCAGTTTACTATCTGATCTCAT
The DNA here is from genome assembly GCA_019776745.2 of Taxus chinensis. Classification (NCBI taxonomy): domain Eukaryota; kingdom Viridiplantae; phylum Streptophyta; class Pinopsida; order Cupressales; family Taxaceae; genus Taxus; species Taxus chinensis. The sequence goes on along the minus strand of CM034157.1, from coordinate 398,374,219 downwards.
TGTCTGACCTAGTGGAATAATATACAATAAGACATAAGAAGTCCACACCATACGGGTCCCATAGTCCTTTTTATGGGCAGGTTGAAGTCATAGAAACAGTCAATAATTAGAAAATATCGCTGACCAAAACTTGTCAATATATCAAGAAAGCATTGGGATCTCTAGACTCCACAAGGCTGTATGGGCATACAAAATCACATAGAAAACAACTATTGGCTTCACATCATATGAGACGGTATATGGAAAGAAACTAATGCTGCTAATAGAATTTGAACAAAAAAATCGTGAGGACTATGCAATAGAGCTGGGAATTGATATTTCTGAAGCACACAAGCAAAGATTAATGTAGCTTAATGCTTTGGATGAGTACATGACAACAAGCACTTCAGAACATGAAAATTGACGGGTAGCTACAGCAAATAGGATATGTGTTGATGAATAGATACATCAAGCCTTAGGTAGTTCACACATGGAGATTGGGCCCTACTGTTCGATTCAAAATACAAAGACCACAAAGGAAAATTACAAAAAATATGGCTTGGGCCATATGAGATCAACTATGTCTATGATAATGGTGTAGTCCAACTACTTGAATAATTGATCTAGTAAGATTCAAACTCCGAGTTAATGGTCACAGGACTCAAAGTATACAAGAAACCCTTATCAAAGGAGACCAATTTTCACAGCAAGTGCAGAAATCCATGCAGATCAAACCCTCATATTAACCCACCAAGTTCAAAGGAAAAGGAGCATTGATGAGGAAGGAAGGGAGGCATGATCTATTACCCTCCCATGAGAAGAAGATTCAAATGTGTGTATATAGACCTTAATAGGGCCATAATAAACATTCTACCACAGGTAGTAGTGAGGATCAAAAAAAAAGAGAGAAGAAAAGAAAAATAGAAAAAAAACCAACAATGAAAACCCTTTTGGGGCATTGTTGAAAATTTTGGGTAGAAAACCAAATTACTTGGCTTCTCAATAACTATGAAAAAGGGTTTGAATAGAAAACCAGCTTGCTGGCCATTTAGGGGAAAAAACTGGAAAAAAAAACAAAAAAGAAGGAGAAAAAAAATGTGATTTTTCACAAAGGATGGAAAGGAAAACACCTTAGCTAAACCTACTTAATACATTGCTTTTATCACTTCTAGTGTCTATGGGTAGCCTTCTAGTTGCTACGAGAAACCTTCCAGTTGTTGCAGGCTCCTCGAACAGTTGCTATGGGAAACCTTCCAGTTGTTACGAGCTCCTGAAATAGTTGCTATAGGAACTTTATAAAAATGCTATGGGTAGATTTTTTGTCAGCTATAGGCATATTCTAAAGAAGGTAAGGAAAAAGCTGAATCACAAATTTCATTAGCACAAAGTCATGAATTCATGTTGTAAGGTACTCTTTCCCTTCTTGTAAACATTCCTTACTTGCTACGAGTAACCCCTTGGTTAAATCAGGCTACCTTATTCAGTGCTACGGGCCACCTACATGGTCACTATGGGCATAGTTTTCAGAGTTCTAATGAGCAAAGTAGTGCTACGGGTAGTCAAGAAAAGAGATGCACAAATCCACTCCAGAACTTGCAGGTGATCATACAACAAAACCTGAACTCGAAGGAATGAAACTTTCTAAAATATCACAAGCATCATGCAAGGAGGTATCATTTTTACATGTTTTCACATGTTGCAGATACACAAATAGAAATAAGGACACTTCAGTCAGAGTCCAAGAGGAACCTCATATTAGATATACCTATGCATAAAAATTGCACCTCCCAAAATGCAAATTATAGAAGAGCAATCATTTTTCAAGATGATCCTTGGGTCAATCAAATTACTCATTGGTAAAATGCGTTGCACACTAAACCCTTGGAGAAAGTAATATTCCCATAAATTAAGAGTTTCATGTGAAGGAAAAATAGGTGGCATTGAGGTAAAAAGGTAATATCTACAAGTAGTAAGTATTTATTTCTTGAAAATACACCGTTAAAATTAAATATACGCCTTAATCATTTACATTTTTTCGAATCACCATCATGAGGGGACATTAATAATCCCTTCAAGGCTTATAATTCGAAGGAAAAATGGCATAGTGTAAAAATGTTGTCTTCACTCAGAGAAAAATTACAAAATACTGTCTAGGGGAGCAAACAAGATCGGATCTCAATGCCAGGATAAATTTAATGCATCACACAGCATTAGGGCCAATTAGGGAACAAGGACACACACCTGGGCATGGTATAGTGGAAAATTAATAGATTCCCCCTGAGGATCCGTCACCACCCAAGAAAATCCCAACAAGGGTGAAGACCGCCATGCAGACCATTGCTCTATCCACAACCCGCAACATCACTCTATAGAAGGTATGTCATTTCCACTCTCAATCACATAGATTTTTCGACGTTGGAGGTTCAGGTGCTATAAGATTTTATAACCCTCATTGTTGGGATATATTTGAATGGGCTTAATTTCACCCCTCCTCCACCGTAGCATCAATGTAATAACCTAATACTCCAATGAAAGTGTGATTCCCAACCAATTCACAAAAAAATCTCAATTTGGTTAAATAATGCCATAAAACTATTGCGGAGATGCATTCTTAAAAAACAACAAGAACTCAAGTATGGTGGAAGTGATAGGATATTTCATGAAAAATCTTAGGATTTCATCTACATGTTGATGATACTCAATGCCTAGCAAATTAGATAGCAATTCTTCCAAGGTATTGATGACTTAGACATAAAAGAGAAAAGGGGGTCTTGAGATAAGTACAAGTTTTCATGAGGCTTGGAAAGGAAGGTGATGTTACATTGGATCAGTACTGAGAGTAATTCACATGCGAAGTAATTTTTTCCGTACTCGTATACAATGTTTTTTAAATACTTAAATCATTTAAGGCACGTTGAATACTAATCCAAATGTCCAAAATTACTCTCCTGAAGTAGACCATGTGAATTTGAAAATTGATGCAAATTGCGGGAAGCATATGTAGTGAATGCGGTGAGGAATGCCTTATCTCATCACTTCGTTTAAAATTTGGATAATTACCAAGCAATGGCTCCAAAACATGTAAACTAGGGATTGATTTAAACCAGGTAATAGGGAATCCAAACCAACAACCTGCAATCACCTGAAAAACAAAAAATTGCACAACCAGTGGAAATTTTTGAAACCCCTAATCATTAGGTATAATTTTCTTTCCATGTAGGTAAGGATGAAAGCATATTATATTTGGTCCCTAGGGATGTATAGAATAGAAGTCTAGCATACCCATAGCATTAAATACTATGAGCTCTACTACTACGGGTAGGATTAAAATGAGGAGGCTCATGATATTAGGAAAACCTTATAAAGGTGAGACCATATTATATTTTGAGGTAGTTAGTAATGAATATCATAGTTCTCATAGCCTCTCTATATGTGTAGAATCCAAAGTTTATTTCTATCATACTAATCTTATAGATGACAGGTGTAGAGACCTCATCACCTGATAAGTAGCATAGTATAAAGGAAAACTATGTTCAAGAAACCCCTACACCATATTCAAGTATTTGTTTCCACCATGGTAGTAGTGTAACTAAGACTACCTCAACACTTTAGGAATAAGGAAAAGAAAAGGTAGTAGAGGAAGTTACCCTATAATTGAACAGAAGAAAGAGATAACAATAATATTTGTAATAAAAATCTCATAGAACTAAGGAGGATTAATGACTACACAAGCAAAGATCCCATGTGATAAATTATTGAATTTTGTGGACCCCTTAGCTTTGGGTGTACCAATACTAGCACCTCTCCCCTATCTCATAAATTTAGGTATTGAGATTAATTCTTCGAAAGATTCTTCTCTTTACACTCAAGAGGATACATCAATTGATTAAAAATCATGTCCTTAAATATTTCATAGCAGGAAAAAAATTGAAGAGGAGAAAAATAAATTGGATTGATAATCTGATTTCCATAACTTTGGAGAACTATTTGTTTAGGAAATAGAATATTCTTGTGATAGCATTATAAGAAACTTGGAGGGAACAAATTTGAATGGATGGCCTCAAAGGATGCAGCAAAATTGAGTACATAATGGAAACTAACTTCCATGGAAGAAGAAAAAGAAGAAGAACCTACAAAAGAACACGAACCTGAACCAAAATATGAAGGTAAATACAAGGGAAGAAAGGATGAGTCCTAACTCCAAATGGTCCCATATAAAGCACAAAAATAGCCTGCAGCAAAGCCTGAGGTAATACACTTTGACCTCACTTATGAAAATACCTATTTAGCTGGCCTGAAGGATGACCTATATACATTCTTAGAAGAAAATTTTCTTGAAGATTATAATGTTTTTAAAAGGCTAGTACAAATCTTTAAAGGGCATGTTGAAGCAAGGTAGAAACATGACACATTGGTGGAGAAGTAGGAAAAATAGGAGAAGAAATAGAGGGACTCAAGATGAAAGTAGAAAATATGTATGATCTTTCTACTAGGATTTCAAAATGCAAACCTGCACCACGAGTATATGCTCTATATCTGTAGGAGAAATGGTTACATTTCATTTATGAGAAGGTATACAATAACCTTCCCTATGTTGTGGATGACTCCAAAACATTCTTTAACATGTATAGAGGATATGATCCTGACACTCAGTCACAACTGAGTGAGTTTTATATCCATAACTTTGTTGTTCCTTCTAATGTAAAGTGGAATCCTAACATGTACCTGGGTGACATACTTCTATATGCCTTCACATCCTACCTAAAAAATGAGAAGAGAAGAAAAGAAGAGGCAGATGAATATATAGAAATGGAAAAATAGTTCACCTTAATGATAAGGGGAGAAAGTGGTTACCCTGAGGAAATTGTAGAAGAATGGGCAGAGTTTGTATCAGAGGATAGATTGGCTACGTGGGTTAGGAAAAGGTAGATAGTTGTCCAAAACAAATATTTGATATTCCTGGAAAAATAAGGTAAAATAGCTTATTTATTTTACAAATCAAGATGGGATGAGTTGCCCACTATATTGAGAAATAAAGAGCCAACTCACCTGCAAATTTTAAGAAGGCCTTAAAAAGGGTTCATGATTACATAGAATTGGTAAGAATGAAAAAGGAAGGATGGTTAGGATTAAGGTTTCATCCTCCCATCTTCTGGTATCCCATTCCAGATTGGAGGTAAATAGTACCTTTGGATAAAGAAAAAGAAGTAGCCTTATGGCGTGAACTTGGGATAAGGGGAGGTCTCTATGGATATCACTAGGTAGGTAATCAGGACCCCTATGACTACAAAAAATATTGTGCCCTCAAGATGAGCCAACTTTCTCAGCGACGAGCAAGAATATAAGTTGGTGGTGTGATGAGGCCACATATTGGAATGTTTTGGCCCCATCTAAATCCTTTTTTAAGCCTCTTACACATATATTTTTGAGACTTTGATCTCCTCTTGAGGGTTGATATGAGATAAAGTTATGATTTTGCATATATTTAGTTTTGTATGTTCATTAAGATCTAATATACTTATTTACTATTGTGAATCTTTTCTTTTGTGCAAACTGATGTTTTTGATGTCTCCATGAAAAAATTACAAGATGCCATAAGCTTTTGAAGTATTAGGACCTAGCCTGTAACAATCAGGTTGTGCTCTTACAACATCCCATAGCCACTATCTCAGAAATGAAAAAAGAGAATCATGACATCCAACAATAATGAGGCGTCATGAAGTATATGGAGTTGAGCATATGAAGCTGGTAAATGAGTCAACCAAGTGGTAGCATTATTTAGACAAGTCTGAGATGTCTTTGGGTGATTTTTATTACCCGTAGCAAGCTCTAGACCTTCCCGTAGCCTCTTCTAGAGCTACCTACATCAACAGAGCAACATGCACCTCCAGCTGTCCATAACCAAAGAAAACTTATCCAGCTCACACTAAAGTATAAGAAAAAAAGTACCAGTTGTCCTAACACATCATATGTAATGTTATGGTTACTTTGTTATGTAGTTTTGTAATCAATTCTTATCATGTAAATAAGACAAGAATTAGATGTCTCCACTCAACAAATATGAAACAAAACAACTATAATATGTTTGAGTTGTTTTTGATCATATTCCTAGAATAGAATAAGTTAGTGATCTATTTATATATATATATTCATATAGAAATGTAATGGATAGGGAGTAATAGATTAAGGAATGAAGTGATAAATGTATGAGAGAAGAAGAATTGTGAATGTGTGAAGACAAAATATATTAATGTGAGCTTGTGCTCTTAAGTTCATTCTAATCTCTTTGCTGTAGCAATCTTTAATTGGTACAACTTAATAAATGAATTGTTTATCTTCTTGAGTAGTTATATGAGGTTCTAGGATAGGATCGGAACTCACTTCTACACGAGGAAGGGCCCCCTCGAAAGATAATTGCAGGGAATATCCTATTCCTCCATTTCTTATTTATGTTGTGTAGATTGATTATCTGTTGTTCATTTCATTTATGAAAGCTAATGAGTGCATAGTGTGTTGATTTTTAGATTTGTAGATAAACAAAATCCATAGTTTTCTTTCCAATTTGCACAAGCACTTACTTTATACTCTTTGATGAATTTCTAGCCTACAAAGACCTCACTCCAAAGTAATGTAGCATATATTTTGCAGGCCCTTTGAAAACCTTACACCCTAGGTTGACATTTAATGAATTGCAAAGTATGAGACCTAATATCATTGGTTGATTATTCTACACATCATTGTCCGATTGACTATTTAAATCATGTCACAATTACTTTTATTATTGATTCTTTCTTTTTTATCTTGTTTTAGTCATTTATGGTTTAAATCCATCGTCTACGAACATATTTTTAGTTTTCACACCGTTTATATCTGTTAGGGTTATTTTTTTATTGTGGACCCAAAAGATCTTTTTAGATCTAATTAATTTAGAGCGTTTAAATCCATTCCATATTTTTTAATCTTTATTTGTGACTAGATCTTCTTTTGTGAATCCCGATCCAATATTTTTTTGCCATCTAGATTTTTTTTGTTATTTTTTTTAAGTTTGGACCAATAAAATTGCCCTAAATAGCTTCATTATCCTTTTTTCATGTTTGTGAAGTTGTACCCAGTCATAGAGTTCCAAGTGGATTCAATATGACATCTTTCTATCTTTATAAAGCTTGGGCCAATCATTTTTTGTGATCTAACTTCACTCTATTAGACTTATTTGACTTCTTTTGATTGTAAAGTTTGAGCCAATCAGTTTTCTCTAGCTAGCTTCATGTTATCATTTCTTTAAGTTGTTTTTTATTTCAAGCTTAATTTTGAATGTACTACCAACATTGTTGAGTATGAAGCCTTGTTGTTGGGTCTGAGAATTATATGGAGGTATGGTGTCAAGGACATCATTGCAAAGGGATATTCAGAGTTAGTTGTCAAACAAATAAGAAAACTATATGCTACAAAAAATCAGTGGATGAAACAGTATAAGCATGCAGTTTGGGATCTAATTGAAATGTTTGATTATTTCAATACTGTGCATCATGACAGAAGTATGAATGTTTCTGGTCAAGTAAACCCTAAACCTTGACTCTGCACTACCCATTCAAACTATAATATCCTGGAGATCTCAAGGAATTTTTTTGATAAAATTAAGACCAACTATTCAATCATATGTCTAGCTATAATAATTATAATACCTCTTGGAATATTCGTCCAAATTGATCCCCATATCGATCCATCTCCTCTGATAGAAGTTTGTATCTAAGGGAAAAAAAGGCTGAAATTAGGGAAGATTTATTTGGGTACCAACATAACGGCTCTATCTCAGAGGATGGACTCCCCCTATTGCAGTGTCCAAAGAGTGTAAGAAACAATACTGGAAGAAGGATATCAGTTTCCTATCCATTGGGTAATAGATTCAACATATGATTCAAAAACTACAAGTTACCATTAAGAGAGAAATAAAACAACCAAAACACCCATAGAAAAACCCCAAAAGAACAAAGTAAACCATTATACACTGTATAGGTAAGTTGATGGGGCCCAAGGACCTAAAAAATCTTCATCACAGTCCACTGAGATCCCATATAATATGCCTTTATCTCATCCACACACACAAGTTACCATGCTGAATTTCAAATGCAATAATCTTAATCATTTCAACTGAAACACTTCTTATCAATGGATTGCCATCATCTAGGAACATCTCATCTTGTAGGAACAAGAATAAGTCTTCATTCAAATATGAAAATCTACTCTATCATCCAAAAAAAATCCCTGTCATACACAAATACCTTTCCATAACATACAAAAAAATACATCAATCCAATGATCTACATGTTTTCCTCAAGGGGTTTGATGAATTTATCCTTTTCCAAAGTAGACAAGTCTCCATATATCCAACTCCATTTAAACTTGACATACTTATCAAGATAATAATCAACATGCAAACCTCTTTGTGTTTCTTCCATACCTACTATTGAAAAGAGAACGCCTATTTCTATTGCATTTTTCTTAACAAGTGGGGGGTTGGTACCAAACTCCAAATGCATCTCAATCCCATTTGTTGACAGGTTAGAATTTACCTATATCCCTTGCTTCATACGAACCTCAGTATCAACATGTTTTGGGACCAAAATATAATTACTAACCTTATGGCCTTCATTAACTGATACTGTACTCTCAGTATTGTTATAGTGAGGATGTCAACTTATCAGCACATTGGTTTTCTCACTAGTTTTTTGACAGCTCATACTATAGTCTGAGATGTTTTACATTTTCCACTATTGTATCAAGCAAAAAACATGTCCTACATTGAGGGGAACACTCCATTATATTTGGAAGTCATTTTATTCTTTACCAAAATAAGATTATAATCAAAATAAGTTCAACTTATGTCTAAAAAAAATGCATCAAAACCTTTGGTTAATTCCTGGAATAGCCTAGAGAGAATATCCCAGAACTTAAATGAGTTTTGGGAAATTGTGAGATTAGTAAAAGACACACCACCATATTTCTCTAATGACCCATGTAATAGATCACTTTATTTAATGATCAACCTCTCATTGTCTATATTAGGAACAATGTCTTCAACACAAGGGGTATGGGGCATAAAGCATTTATCACACAAGACACAAGCATAATCAACCTAATCACTATGATTAATATAATCATCCAATAGTAATTTAATAATTGACACCTTTCTTACCATGTCATTTTATCCATTCCTAAAACACATGACCTTCTTACTTCAACTAATTATAAGGCATTTTCATCATATTCACAAAATAAAGAAGCAATATCATCACTGAATTGTTCTAAAAACAAACTTACCATTTCTACCCACAAATGAATAGAGCTTTGAGGTAAAGAATTAAAATAGTCTCTAGCAACTCCTTGTAGTGTTTTCACAAATAGCCTCATGAAAATATCTTCATATCTCACTTGATATTAATGTATCATTTCCTCAAACATGGCAAGGTGATGTTCCATAGAACTATTATCATATCCTATAAATATGGGTAGTTTGAGTCTGATCCTAGCTGGGATATAATGAGGGTATCCATATATCTTCTCAAAATCTAAGGGTTTGAATAAACCTTTCCTGAAAGGAACTTAAGAAGTAAAATAACCCTCACTACTATCATAAATAGCCACAAGACACTTCACAAGAAACTGAATCTTACAAATACAGCCTCACATGAATATAAATTCCACATGACACAAATGGTAACCATGATATATAGTTGAAACAAGATACATATTCAATCAAAATTTATGAAAATGAAAGGCCACAGATCCATTACAATCAAAAGGATAACATAGACACCACTAGAGTAAAATATATATAAATATAAATCACATGACATCACAACAAACACATCACTAATCAATACACATTTCTAGATATCATGAGAATCAACAAAATAATGTTAGATCAAGAAACCAAATGAGTACCAGAAATTTTCTCCCTAGAAACAAATCCAACAAGGGTGTTGGCTCTCAAAATTACACCCCCTGAGGAAGAATGGGAAATAAGGACTCAGGGAAAATTTTAGTGGTGAATTTTTGTAAACTCGTGAACATTAGGGATTTTTGAAGTTGGAAATGGAAAATGTTCAACAATCGGTTTCCACCCGGTTTTCCTAAAATTTACATTGACAAGTCATTTATATGGGCCATTTTAGCTACTATTTATATCTAAAAATTAACTTATGCATGTATTTTTCCAACGTTTCTAATAAAAATGTATAAATATTTTCCAAGGTATAATAAATAGCCTATGTGGTTGCAAGGGGGGATTTAATACAGACATCCAATAAAGAGTGGTTGTCCATCCAACTTGGATTGGAAAACCTTCAATTTCCTACCGTCCAACCTGGGTTATACAACAGAAAATGGATGGTCATCTAACATGCTTACAAGTGTGTGAAATCCAAGAAAATTATGCGCTCCCAAATTACCTTTGCCAAAAAATGATTTTCTATAAATTTTCCATCGATTTGAAAGTAGATTTTAGAGATTCTCCACCCATTCTAAACTAACTTTTTTAGGGTAGTCTTAAAATGAACCATATGTGTCTTCTTGTAGACATGGGAAGGTCTCCCTTTGGTCACCTGTCTACCCTTCCCAAGGAGGTGATGGGGAGGCACCTAGACAAAAGGTGTGGTTGTGATCCCTGTTGCTTTTGACTATGCCCAAGTCAGGGTGAGATGTACCAAGAGTGCAGTCAGGGGAAATATAGAGGTTGGGGCATGGAGTTAAAAAGATAGTCTGGGAACTCCAAAAAGTGTATATTGGGACTGGGTGTAGCCACTAGAAACAATGATCACTCGAAAGAGTGGTCACTAAACAATGCAGACACCTAAAGACCTGACATGAACTATGAAGGGAAAGTACTGATCTAAGCTCATATTTTGTCCCGAGGTTTAAATGCATGAACTAGAAATAATTGACCTCAAATAAAAGGTTAGAATAAGTAAGGTATATCGAGTCAATAATATGTTCTCCAGGTGGGTCATTTTACTGTCAATGGATAGATCTATGACCTATGAGATAAGTTAATGTCTTGTTGTAAATTCATTTGAGTTTTTTAGAAAGAATGAAGAAAATTTCTACATAAAATACATGAGAAAAAGATAAGGGAGAGAGATCCATGAAGCGAAATGGAGGAAATTGAGATAATGAAAGCATAACCATCATATGTTCTTATCACTACATGAGTCCTGGAGAAGGAAATGAATGCGCCCCTTGCATGGAACTTTTTCTTCAAGGAAGGCTATGGGAAAATAAATATCAAAATTCTTGACAATCCAGCTTAGTGCACCTAATGAAAAAATGTCCTATGTAAGATCATGCTAGATAGTCTAGATCAAGGGACCCCTAATAAATTACAAGTCATACCCCCAAAACCCTACTTAGCATGCAGATAAATGTTTACTGGCTTCAAAAATGATGTTTCCAGGTACCCACAGAAAACATAAAAATATTTGCACCCTTCCTAAACTAGATCCAAGCAAGTGCAAGATATGTTTAAAATCGAATTACAAAAATGCCTCAAAAAGAATTATAACAAAAGAAACATATCATACCTACCTAGTATAATTTTGTGAATGAACAAATAAATAACACAAATATAGACAAATTCATTAGGTAAGAACCATTAAACTTAGGAAATGACATGAGAAACATATATTAATGTTCTCAAATCCTATTAATGACTCTACATAAGAAATCATCTTAATACGAATGCCCGATAATTGGATCATATGGGGAAAAAAATTCATCATAACACAATATTTTCCTTTGATTTGCAATGCTTCTATGAATTCCCACCAAATTTTTCTCCCTTCATAGATCTTCCCAAAAAATTTCCACCTTCTTCTCCTCTCTCAATCCCACCCCTTAATTTTACTTTTTATATATATCAACTTATCTTCTTTGGGTTTCCGGGCATATTCTTCAGATACCCTTGAACAAATTTTCATTGCTTCTAACTACTCTAGGCCACCATGAAATCACAAATGATTATTCTCAAATAACTACCAATTTTTCCAACTGCCACCATATCTTGTTTACATCATTGATGACACAACCAAATATTTTCCATGTCATATAACATTTAATATTTAAAATTTTCCACATGTGTATAATCATGATGTAGCCAAAAAATGTTAATAGTGTGTGAGAAATTAATCCATTTCTTGAGACACGTTCCCCATAAAACATTTGATCTTATTTAAGATCCAGACATATCTGAAAATAAAAAATTGATATAGAATTAATAATAGAATGTTTATTTTTTCCATGTCAATACCACCACTATGCCTATTTAAGTGGTTTATAAGATCCTTCCCTTTTTCACCTATCATGTTTATATTTTCTTTAGATTTTTCCATAGCCACTTCCTTTTCACCTCAAAATTCCTAGTAATGGCTTCATCTTTTATGAGCACAAATTTTTTGGGGGAGGAACTAGCCCATTTGGGCCAATTTTTTGAACACTCAGGGCCAAATAATGCCCTAATTTGCAAGGTTTTCATCATACTAGATACTAGGGATAACCACCAGGATTGTATCCATTAGCCTACCCTAGTACTATCTTTCATGAATTATATTTCTAAAATGTGTGCCTCTTTCCCCATTTCCCAAACACTGCATTTCTACCTGGTGTGTCCAGAGTTCCAACTAGATCCTGAAGCCTTGAGAAATCACTAGTTTCATAACTACCCTCATGTTCATGATAATCATTGGAATATGATGAGGGCATAATATGCCTCCTCCCTTCTGGAAAAAGATCTCTATTTCTCCACTCAACATCAGGAACAAAACAATTTTTTATCGTCATGTGGTCATGCAAGAAAAAAGGAGGTGCAACTTCCTACTATAGATTCTTCCATATAGGATATTCGAGATGTTGTTCGGTTACAGGTTTTTTCATCTCAAAAAATATGTGCTCTCCTAGGTACCCCAACTAGCGAATTCACTCCCATTCCATAGGACTGTGTGAAAAGAGGAGGGCGTCTCAGCATATGAAAGAGGGGATATTTCTATTCCTGAATGGGAAAGATATCCTAAGTGAAGGTAGGAGTTGGTGGATATTATAAACAGGTCAAGGATGAGTATCTCTATACTGCATGAGAAGGGGGTGTTAAGGGGCTTGACAAGGGCCATACAATTTTTCTTCGGTGTTATGGCCCATGATGACTTCATTCGGCACTAAGACCAACTCCTGAAGGGTGTCCCCTGCATGTTTGAGGAAATGAAAATCTAAACTTGTTGCCACTATAATTATGTATCTATTAAATATATCTGGTTGTATCATTTTACTCATACATATTATACAACAAAGGGATGGGGCCCCATAAATAGGACCCCCATTTTGTTACAATAGCTATTACTGTGAATTGTTCTTCTGTGTATGTGTAACTGATATTCATTTTCAAGCATATCTTCATATTTTCTTGTTTTCCTTTCTTGAAAAAATAAGGACACCGTCGAAACAAACATTCCATTTCTCCCTCATGCCTTAATGCATTAAAATTAAATGCATATAACATATGAGAGAGAAGTAGGCATTTATAACTTTAATCATTCTTATGAAGTGGGTGAAACTGTTATTTTGTTCTTATCCTTTATACGTTTCAAGTTAGTTGGTCAGGTCCGGAACAACACTTGCGAATAATAAAAAAACATGACAAATGTAAACTGGGCCCTAGATCCTGAAATTTAATTTATTTTAAATGAACAAATACAGGCCTCTTCCCAGATGCTAGGGAAAAACTATCCTTATATCATTCCCAGGTGGGACCTAGAAATGGATAATACCGACCCACTTTTACAATGGGAAAAATATCCTGACTCAAATTTTTAGGGAAACTATTCAAGTTGATTTGCAATTTAAGCCATAATAGTTCCTAACCTCTAGGATTTGGGAATAAATTACATTCGTTACATTTTCACTTTGGCAAAGCACACCCACAACCCAGAATCTGCACTACCCATTCAAAATATAATATCCCAAGGACCTCAAGGATTTTTTGTGATAAAAGTAAGAACAATTGTTTAATCATCCATCCATCGATAATGCTTATCATACCTCAAGGAATATTCCTCCAAATTGATCCCCATATTGATCCATATCCTCAGAGAAATCTATTCAAAAGGAAAAAAGGGTTAAAATCAGGGCAGATATATTTGGGTACCAACACTCTATTTGAATGACTTTTCCTAAATATCTAAAAAGGTGGTAGTTACACTTCGTTAAGTGACCTAACCCTTAATGAGAGGTAACCATGATTAATAAATATTACTAGGAGAAAAGGTAACATGTAATTACATTACTTTAGGTTCCTGAGAACCTTTACAATATTTTAACTCCCTAACCTAACACCTAGGCCTATAAATGCTATCTAGGAAATTTAAATATTTGAATAGTAATTTTCGAGGGAAACTCCAAAATCACATTATTAGAATAATCGACAGATACCTTTGATTTAGAATAAATATTTTATGGTTTAGACGAAGAAGAGGTGTCATTTGATTTAAACAAAGTGTTGTTGTTGTATAATTGTAAGTTATTATCTTTTATAGCACAGATTTCAATATTTTTGGCCATAGTGAATACCTCATCGAATGTTTGGAAGGTTTGATCTTGAAGAGTTGGAGAGATATGTCTAGTAAAATATCTAGTAAATAACTCTACTAGTTTAGTTTGAGGTAATTGAAAGGTGAGTTGATTGATAAGGTTCTTCCAACACGAGACAAAATATGTGATAGACTCATCCTTAGATTGGCATAACAAATATAACTCAATCATGGTAACATTCTTGAGAGTGTTAACGGATAAATGATCAAGAAATACCTCGGCTAATTGATTGAATGATAAGATAGAGTTCCTGGGTAAATCACTATACCAATCTAATGTAGGTCCTATCAAGGACATTGGGAAAGTATGAAGGAGTAAGGCATCATCATGGGAAATTAGATAACCTACATGTTCAAAAGATAATAAATTTTTTTGTGGATATTACTTGTTAGTAAATTGGTTAAATTTTTGAATTTCCCAATGTGTGAGGTAAGGATAAATTGGAGTAGAAGGGTAAATAGGCTCATTACAAATCTTGTTGTAAGTCAAAGATTTATAGGAGCCAGAAATATATGCTTCTAAGGTTTGCATCTTATCCATCATCATCTTGATCAAATCATTAGTTAGATTGGATTGAGGTGGACCTCCAGTGGTATAAGGAGGTGGATATGATGAGTATGACATAGAAGGTACACCATTATATAGAGGTGATGAGTAAGCAAAATGAGAGGGGGGAATTTAAGTTTTTGAAGATGATGTTGACATATATCTTTAATAGGAAGTGTAGGTGATAGGTGGTGGCTAAGACAAGGTATAGGTGGGAGGAATGTGTGTAGGAACCCTCATGGAAATAGGTGGTAGAGCAACATGTATAGACATTACCAGACTCCAAAAAGGGGTTGATGCAACAAGAGGTTATGAGATAATAAGAACTAATGAGGTGGAAATCCCTACATTAAGGGTTGTAGATGATGGTGAGGTAGATGTCAAATATGTGATAAGTGTCATATGTATGAAAAAAATAAAATATGTGGGAGTGATATGAGAAACAATAGGTGGTAAGGTTAAAGTAGGTACCACTACAATAGTGGTGGCCAACATTGAAGTAGGGGCTAAAATAGGATAAATGGATACAAGCATACTATAGATAAGTTATCATGATGAGACACAGGTAGATGAATGAGCAAGATAATATTGCAAGGCAATAGGATTGTGATCAAGGTGTTTTGTGAATTCTTCGTCACCTGGATGTATAACAATATGTGAGATGGGATCCTTGGGTAAAGAAATAGAAGTTGGCGATGGACTAGATGGTAGCAGTTGAAAGATAAAATTAAACACTAGAGCATTGGCTTGTCTATGATTCAAAACCATGTGAATAACAATAGAACAAGTAATATGTGTTATGCAGATGGTACAGAAACACAAAAAATGATAGCAGAAGAAATCATGAAATTGGAATTTGGTCACTATTTTGATTGAAAAATCAAAACAAAGAGACTGACGCTGGTTGGCTAACCGGTGCTAGTAGGGAGGAGTAACCGATGCCGGTAGGGAGAGGTAACCAATGCTGGTTGTTGGACCAATGCCAATTATTGTGAATAAATGGTAAATTTGAAAATCTGAATATAAAGAGGTAAAAATCAAGTGAACTGGACTCTGAGGATGATACCAAAGACTCAAAAATGTGATGAAGTGACAAAATAAGTCACTTAAAGTGCCTCGAAGTAGATTGAACACTATTTTGAGAAAAATGAACAAAATAAAAATAAACCAAGAATAGTTAGTCAATTGATGCAAGTGTGACTATGTAATGAATTACGGTCACTGGACCGATACTGGTTACTATGAAATTTGGGAAGAAATAAAAAAATGAAATTTTGGTGATTTCAGTTAAATAAATAGGCCAACCCAAAAACTAAGTATGGCTATGATGAATCCTAACACACCCAAAATAAACATGATTATACCAATTGTGATGGGAGGCATGAAGGACGAGAAAAATGAAGAGAAATAAACTCACACCTAAAAAACATAATTAGTTAAAAGATAACAAACATGCAATCCTATGTTGTAGATTTTATGTTATGGATTATGCCTTTTAGGACTGAATGTAAGTAGAATAGAGTATTTGGTCAACGAGGGTGCCCTATAAGAAATATATGGTTGGTTTCAGGTATGTTTTAGGTAGAGGGACCCGATATACCTTTCGATATGTGTAGTACAACTCTGATATGATGACTGGCCAGAACACCAACTGGACCCGCCATTAATCCAATTATTAGTTGTTAACAATAATTATCTAGAAGGAAGATGTATAAGAAGTGTGTAATTTGTTCAAGTGATTTAGTTTAGGATGTGTGTGTAAGAAGTGACCTATGCATAATTCCCGCCAACCATGAACTGATAATGACCTCCAGTATACAAATAAATTTAAGTGAGCTAAATACAACATACACAAGGATAAAATGAAAAGATTTTTAAGCCTAAATTGAAATTGAAATTCGATGAGAGAAATAATGAATAGGCATAGAGTATTTCTTTCACTAATGTAATACATAATAAAATTAAGTGTTCTTTTTAATCCAAAACACAAAGTTCACTTAGACAAGTAGAAGAAGAATAATTTTCCCAGGGAGAAAGTTTAAAGTGAATTCTTTCAAAAGGAAATGGAAACACAATATTCCCTAAGAATGAATAATACAAAACAACCCAAATGATAGGGTCCTACCAGATGTGCCAAAATGTTTCACCTCAAAGAAATTTGATAAAACATATAAGAAGGTAACAAGCGTGAGAGGAATACCTGTGATTATGTAGAAAGAAAGAAGGCATTTTTCACTTTGTACATGTTTAATCATATTGATTGTAGAGAGCTTCCCTTTGGCTAGGAGAAACGAGTTGTATAAGAAACACAATGAGACTACCAAATAGTATTAAATAGAAAGATTCAGAGGATTTCCTAGCAAGGCTAGATCCAAGAAATGTGATGCTTCCTTGAATGGTTGTCAATCCTCTATTTAATACAACTTAATGCAAGAAGAAATGATAATCCAATGATACCTACTATAGTTGATAAGATTTAGGTATCTCCTATAACACACAAGAAGTGATTTTAACTTAACAAGAAAGATTATGATTAAATCTAGGTGGTTAGTTTGTTGGTTAGGGTCTACAAGTCTAATAAAGGCTATTGGTGAGGTCTGGATAAGACCGGGACAAGGTTCTAGGTTGTTTGGGAGGAGGTATGAGCTTGCTGGTTTAGGAAACATTTCTTATCTTAGAGACCGATGTAGGATTGGAAACTGATGCATGTTAGGGGAGTAGACTGACACCATTTGGTTGACCGGTGTTACAAGGGGAAATTAGGTGATTTCACAGAGAGAGATGGGGATTGAGATAGGTTGGTGGGAATTTTTTTAAGACTTGAAGATACTGATAGGTGAGTTTAGGAAAGGTATGGAAGGTAAAATGGGTAGAAGGTTTTCCAAAGGCATTAGGGATTAGATCCAAGTAATATAAGAATGAAGGGAATAATAGATAACTTAATAAGACAAACTAAGTTACTAGAAATGACAAAGGAGAGAAAACACTTACTTATTGAGTGTAGTGTGGAGATGGATTTTGGTGGTGATTGGAGAAGGTGGTTATCTGGAGTGAATACATAAGCATGGTAGAACGATACTTCCTAGTGCATGTGATGGAGCTCTGGAAGAAACTATGGATGATCTGAATGGCATTTGAATGTTGAGAGGGGCTCTGTTTTGTCGCAAGGTTGTAGGACTTCTTGAAAGTATGAATGCACGAAGTGTAATCCTAGAATTATAGATTCACAACCTGATAAATGATTTAATATTTTCTATTGAACCTAACTGATGATGGTTAGGTGACTGGTGCTAGCCAGGGATAACTGATGACAGGTAAGGAGAATAAGTCCAAGTTTCCAAAAATAACTTGATCTTTGCTATTTTTTGGCGTGATCTTGATTTTTAATACATGTCTTAAGTGATGGATGGTGTTTGGATAAGTGAGAGTGTTGTTGGAGAAGTAATAGGGAGTTAATGTTAGGATATACTAAGTCCTAGTTGGTTGTGATAAGTAGGGACTTAGTCTTTGTTAACTAATAGGCTAGGAATAGGTCTTAGGTGAGGTGGCTAGGTGATGTGTAAAGTAACTTAATTAAAGTTATTAAATTACTTAATAATGTAAGGATTAATATTAATTTAATTAAATATGATTAAATTATTATCAATTTGGGGAATGGGGACAATGGCTAGGTGCTTGTGTCATGTTGATGAGTCAAAATGGGTTAAAGGGATTGTGATCTAATTTTGGTGTCTACGAAAAGGCCTAGAGCCATATTATTGTAATCATTTAGGAACATGTTGATTATTGAATACTGAAATATGGTTGATGATATTTATAGTTGAAAATAATAAGATGATTTATTGATTTATATTTCTCAATAGAATTGATGGAATGTTGGGAATAGAAAGTTTGTGTGATTCTTTCATTATAAATAATGCAGATTTATTCTACTTGCTTCCAGTTCAAACATAAATATACTATGTGATGGACATATTATTGGATACTAAGTAGCTTGTCAATATACTAAGTGATGCAATTATATAAATTTCAATAGTCGAAAGAACTATTATGATCATATGGAAATGCTATTATGATTCTTATGTTGAATGTGTTGTAATGTATTATTACATTCATATTATTATGACATTATGCCTCTTGATCTGAAATTATAGAATTAAACTTTCATGAATGGAATTTTTTAAAGTATTGATCCTTTAATACTTACTTGTTGTCTTGTACTTATAAAATTTTTACAAATAAGGTATCATAATCAAGATTTGGTTAATTGAACACTTGGAGTCAATGTATATGTAAGAATGAGTTATTCTTATGTTGATGTGTTGATTAAATTGAAGTACATACTTGAAAAAAGTATGATACATAGCTAATTATATTAGCTATGTATAAATGAACTAATCCTACTAATTTGAAATAATGGTATATTATCATAATGTTTTCCTATGATTAATGTAACTAATTTATGGGAAAGGTACTTAATTACATCGATGAGAAACAAATGAATAAATGGATTAAGCTTAAAAAAAAATTAAATCTCTAGTTCTGTACCTAAATAATAGATCTAATCGATCCTGAATTTTGTAACTAATCATGTATAAACCTAATTGATCCTTAGGAATGACAACTAACGATGGACATATTAAACAGTGAAATTAACTTAATGTGAATTAATATGAATTAATGAACTTTTCAGTATTTGAAGTTTCACTTAACGGGACTTAGTGGGTTGTGACAACATAGTAACTTCTACACAATACCCACTTAATGATGTAATTCATTAGGCGGATACTGTGAAGGATCCATTATGGCACGATAACCCACTCAGCTCCTCTAAATGCATCTATTATAAAGTTTAGAATTCAGATTACTGTTATACACTAAATAATGATAGGCATATGACCTTTGGCTGATGTACACTTATGTTGACTAAGGGTGATGAATTAGATTCAAATTGATGTGAGTTGATTGAATGTGATTTATTAGTCTTAGTCACTATAAGTAGACCGTTAACACTAGTCTATGTGAGCTACCCCTTTTAGCATCTAACATGGACTTGGAAATGGTTGATGAAAGTCAAGGAAGTCTAATCTAGATAACAGTTTTCAAGTGGGGTGAAATACATATTATTTTTGATGAGTATGTTGTCAAGGAATAAAGGAATGCCATATATGTCCTTAACCTTTGGCCAAAGTATCACAAACTGTTGATTACATTATCTTGTAATCACTTGGTCTAAAGTTGTGTGATATTAGAGGAGTATTAATAAAAAATATTCAAATAAGGTCTTTAGAAATTAACACTTTATTGACCCTTAAAGGGTAAGGAAATAAAAATTTGACTTAGTATACACATTGGTATGATGAAACATGAGAGATCGGTATAACACCCAGTAGTGAAATGAAATATTGCTTTTATACTGAGTCATTAAAGCTGCATATGGTTTACTGTTATGTGATGGATTAGTTAAGGAATGTTTTTTCTACATTATATGAATTTAGAATAGTGAACATTAGAAAACAATCCCTTGTTTATTAAGTATTAAATGAGGATGTTACTTTTTGGTATCAGAGCTGAAGGTTGCAGCTCTTAGACCTATGTGAGTCCATATCCGATAAAAAATTATTTTCTTGTTAACAAAAAAAAGGTTAGAACAAGGGGTCAAGTTGTAAATAACTAGCCTCTGGTTGGTGAGGAAACTACAACAAAAACAATTGATGAGATATTTTTTGTCCTACTGAACATAAGAGATCATCTTGTTGTACTTGAACAACAAGTGATGGGAAATGAAAAGGAGGATGATGTTGATGATAACAATCATCCACCTCCAGAAAATAATGTTAATGTTAGAAATCTCAAAGTTCATAACATCAATAATAAAGTGAAGAAAAATGTTGTAAATGCCAAAAAAAAAGCTGAAAAATGTGAATGGAAATGCACCTAACCATCCTAAAAAATAATAAAGCAAGGTTGGTAGCTGAATTTTGGTGGTACTACACTAGGAGATGGAGCTAAGAATTGAGTCAGAAAGATGTAAAAGTACTTTTCTATAAGAAACTTCTTTCAAGAAACCAAATTTGTATGGGGATCTTATCAGCTTTCCCATGAAACATCATCATGGTGGGACAACTACAAGGTTGAACTGAATGTTGATGAAGCCAACATTACTTAGGACCCATTTAAAGGTTACTTTAGATAGCATTGGCTGCCACAATCATACTATGATCATAAAATGTCTATATTTCAGACATCAACTCAAGGAAAATTAACCGTGACTGAATATTGGGAGAATTTTACTAAACATCTCAAGTATGTACCGTAGTACCAAATTGATGAAAATATTAGGATATGTATGTTCATACAGGGATTGAATCCTATTATAGGAAGAGAGGTGCATGTACACAACCCAACCACTATGGAAGGAGTTGTTGAAAAATCCACAAGAAAATTTCTACGCATAAAGAGGAGAAATGTAAGAAAATTTCTAACTCTCCTTCACCTTTGGCACCTAAAAAGGTGACATGGAAAAAATTTAGGAATAACAACAAGTTTGGGGTTAATAGTAAGAAGAAAACAATAAATAAACCTACTACAAATAATAGAAACAATGTTAAGAAGAACAAAAATGGACAAAACAATAGCTACAAGGTTTATAATAAGTTTTATCTTAGGAAAGGACCTGTTGGGGGATGTTATAACTATGGAAAATACCATTACGCAAATCAATGCCCTTTAAAGAAAAATGACTACCAGTAGTACAAGGTACATGGTGTAGTAGCTGATAAGAAAGCTAAAAAGAAAGTAACACCTATAGTACCATGTAAGTTGTTTGGCATACCTGTAACTATAATTTTTGATACTGGTGCTACATAATGCTTTATTTCTAGTAAATTAGCTTCTAATTTAAAAATAAAAGTTGTAATTATGGAAAAATAATGGACTGTCCATTATGGGAACAATATTGTCCACACCGTAGATAAATTTCTTTTTGGTGAAACATTATAATTACCAATCTTTAATAAAAAAGTAGACCTATACATTTGATCTTTAGGGTCATATGATGTCATCATTGGTGTGAATTGGCTTGCTGGTCACAAAGCAATAATAAACTATTATGAAAAACACATAAAATGTCTTGATGATCAACAGAAAACAACAGACATACAAAGAATAAAAAGAGACATTTTAGTTAGAGAAATATCAACCATGTAACTTATAAAAGACAAAAACAAAGGTTGCATGTTATATACAGTAATTTTTTTTGAAACAATAGAAGAAGGTGGTGCTACTATGGAAATATATTTTCTGTTACGAGAGTACAATAATGTGTTTCTAGAAAAACTACTTGGTCTTCCACCAAAACAAGTGTTTGACTTCACAATTGAAATTAAACTTGGAACTGAACTTATTTTCAAAGCACCATACCACATGACTACAACTGAGTTCATATAACTAAAGTCACAATTTCATTAATTTTTGTTTAAGGGTTTGATAAGATCGAGTGTCTCGCCTTAGGGAGCACCAGTAATATTTTTTAAGAAGAAGGATGGAACACTTAGAATTTGTATTGATTACCGAAGGTTATCAAAATAAACAATCAAAAATATATATCCTCTTCCTGAGAATGATGATCTATTTGATCAGATGCATGGTGCATCGGTTTATTCAAAGATAGATCTATAATCTGGGTACAATCAGTTAAGAATAAAATATGAGGATATTAATAAAAAAACTTTTAGAATAAGGTATATACATTATTAATTCACTTTTTGGCCTTTTTATTTAATTAACACACCTACAACTTTCATGAATTTGATGAATAATATTTTTCAAGAATACTTGGACAAGTTTGTACTTATATTCTTTGACAATATTTGGATTGATTCAAAAAGCGTGGAGGAGCACAATGAAAACTTGAGGATTGTACTTGAGATCTTGAGGAAAACAAAATTGTTTGGAAGGTTGTCAACATGTTCTTTTTATAAAACAAAAGTACATTACTTGGGACATGCAATAAGTAAGGGTGGAATATAAGTTGATCAATCAAAGATTACAACTATGATTAATTGGCCAGTACCTAAGAATGTTCATGAAGTCAGAAGATTCATGGGGATTTCTAGTTATTATAGAAAATTTTTAAAGGACTTCTCAAAGGTTGCTACTCTAATTACTTCACTGCAAAAGAAAGATAAAAATTTTGTATGGAATGAAAACTGCGAGGAAAAAATTAAAACATTAAAGGAACAACTAACTACAACACCTATTTTTTACATTTTTGGATCCAAATAGAAGCTTTACAGTTGTCACAAATGTTTCAAGAGAAGGATTAGGGGGTATATTACTTCAAAACAATCATGTAATAGCATACAAGAGTAGAAAGGTCAAGTTACATGAACTGAATTAAGCCCCACATGACCTAAAGCTTACTTTTATAGTACATACACTTCAAGCATGGACACATTATCTCTTAAGTAAACCCTTTGGGATAAAAAATGACAACCTTTGGCTGAAATATATCTTCACACAGCCAAATTTAAATGCAAGACAATGAAGATGGTTAGAATTTTTGTATTAGTATGATTTTGACATCAGTTACATTAAAGGTAAAGAGAATAGAGTGGAAGATGTGTTAAGTCGTAGGTACCTTATTTCCACTCATGTAACCTTAAGAAATTTGTTCATGGATGAAGTAAAGAAAGCAATGAAAACTGGTTTGTTTTATCCGCAAGTGAAAACAACACTTGTTGTAGATTCTACTAATGTAATATAATAAAGGTTTTCGAATTGATAATGAAGGAATTCTAAGGTATGAAAATTGAGTGTACGTACCATTACAAAATGAATTAAGAAAGAAATTGATGACTGAATTTCACAATTCACCTTACTCTGGACAACCAAGAGTGATAAAAATTCTTGTTGATGTAAAACAATAATATTTTTGTAAAGGGATGAAGAAAGATATAGTTTATTTTGTTTCACATTTCCTTTAATGTCAGCATGTTAAGGCTAAACATATGCATCCAACAAGTTTATTGTACCCTCATAGCACAATGTAGTATAAATGACACGTAATAAATATGGATTTCATACGAGGGATGCTTATGTCTAAGAATAAGTATGATGTTATTCTATTTGTAGTAGAAAAGTTCACAAAAGTAGCTCATTTCTTCGCTAGTAATCTAAAAGATGATTTACCTATCCTTGAAAAAATATTTGTCATGAAACTTTCAGATTATATGGTGTACCCAAGTTAATTATATCTGATAGAGACCCAAGAATGACTTCATAGTTTTGGTAAACTCTAAATGTATCCTTAGGAACAAAACTAAATTTAAGTTCTACATATCATCTAGAAATGGATGGGCAGACTGAAAGAGTTAATCAGGTAATGAAAGACATGTTTAGAATGTAACGTATGGATCAACAATACAAATGGGAAGAGTACCTTCCTTTAGGTGAATTTACATACAATAACACTTACCATTCCTCTCTAAAAATGGAACCTTTCGAGGAATTGCATGGACGAAAGTGTAGAACCCCTTTTAATTGGGATAACATCGAAGATATAGAGGTAATTGGACCTAAAATACTTATTGAAATGGAACAGCAAGTGAAACTAATCCTTGAATGATTAAAGGAAGTTGTTAATAGGAAGAAAAGCTATACACACCTGAAAAGGGTTGATAGAAAATTTGAACTTGGTGAGAAGGTATTTTTAAGAGTCAAGCCTAAAAGGAGCTCAATTATCTTTGGAAAAACAACCTAGTTATCATCTCAATTTGTATGCCCTTTCAAAATTGTGGAGGTGATCAATCTTGTATCCTATCGTTTAGCATTTCCTCCCATATTGGCATAGATGCATGATGTTTTTCATCTTTCTTTTCTTAAGAAATACATTACATATTTGTGACATGTATTGAATTAGAATTATTTATAGGTCCAAGACCAAGGAATAATTGTGGTTGAACCCATAAGGGTGCTGGAAACCCACCAGTTGCACTTACATAATCATGTGATAAGTCAATGTAAGGTCCAGTGGAACCAATTTAGCAAAGAAAGTACAACTTGGGAGAATCTTGATGACAAAAAAACTACATTTCCTCATCTGTTTTGAGTAAAATAATTTTGATTTATGTGAAATTTAGATATTTATTTGGGAAAATATCTCTAATTTTTTCCATTTTTGGGAAAAAAAATTATTATGTGTTTGTACAACTATTTGATATTGTAATAAAACTTTGGAAACTTGATTTTCTACAAATATACTACTGTTTGGGAATTTTTTTTTTTTGATAATAGGTAAAAGTTAAGGTTGAGGGGACCCTACCCCATTACAAAGGGTTATCGTTTACTTATATATTGGCCAAAGTATTTATCTTCAAAGGCCAGTCATGATCCATAATGTCAGAAACAAAAAACTAGAATAAGATGACCATTATATATAATATACATTATATAGCAGTCCCAAGGGAAATACTAACAGCAAAAGAGTTAACCAACAACAATTTCTAAACAAAAACATATCAATTCTCTTTAACTAGCTTGTCCACCATCTCCATGCTTCCATTCCATTCTTTGACCAGGGTTGCGATGGTCTCCTTCCAATATTTGTAGTTGGGTTCTTTAATCACCACCTTCGGGCCAGTGCCATCCAACTCTTTTTCTTTAGCCAGTTCCATTGACTGAATCATCTCTGCCAACAATTTGAGATGGAATATTGTACTCTTACCAGCATCTCTTTCTCCATTTCCATTCTATTGGCAGTTGCATTTTTGAAATTTTCATTGAGGATGATGTTAGACATTTTATCAACTTTCTCTTGCAACTCCTTAATATCCATGGTGAGCAAACTGATTTTGTGCCTGTTAAAGTCATTGTTTAATTTGTAGTTCTCAAAATCTCTCATGAAGGTATGAGTTTTGATAGAAGTTTTCTGGGTTGAGAAAATCTCCATCTGGGCAGTTTTCAGATTATGAAGACAATGGATAGCTTCCTCAATATTCTTGGAAGACTCATGTTCTTTTAATCTTTCAACATCCTCCCTTCTCGCAGCTTCCCCATTCACTTTCTCTTGAGAGGATTCCTTCTTTGAAGGGGTTTCACCAAGGTCTTCATAAGAAACAAAAGAGATATTATCCTCCTCTACCCAACCCGAAAACTGAACTTTCCTGAACTGAGACAAGTTGCCCCCTTTACCCATGCTAGATCTGGTACATTTTTCCCCTGGGTTCCCCTGACCAATTTCATCACTGCTATCCTCCTTTGGTTCCTTACTCCTAGACCTTTTACCCAATGCTATGTTTGGGAATTATATGGCGAATAAGTTATACATACATATACATATACATATATATATACCTATGTTCTTAAAAATGTTAGTTGACTAAGTAAATCATCAAGACAATCATGATTTTTAGAGGGGAGGTATGTAACACCTCTGTTGTGATGATATATGTACTTACTTCTTTGACTGAAGTTGGAAAATGTTGACATGTGATTGTGTTCTGAATTGACCTGCTCTTTTTAAATGTTTGATCATGTTTGCTGGAAAGGTATCAGTTTCCTATTAAATATTTTGTTAATATACTTTTGGAAATATTGTACTTATGTTGACTTATCATCAAGTACTCACTTGACTAGTTTTTGAAGTACACTAAGTGGTCTCAACTTGTTAGGACAGTAGGATGAATAGGTAACCTGGTAAGTTATCTTTGTTTCATTAATATTTTTTGTTCCTAAGACTATAATATAAATTATAGATGAAAGACAATACCTTGGACCAATTTTAGTGATCCAAGACATTCTCCTTGATTAATTTTCTATTTTGATCAAGTTAGATAATTCTGAAAGGTCTCTTAATGTTTTCTGACTAATTGCATATTTAGACTTGTTGTTCCTAAGCTTGCATTGATGTTTCCTAGATGGCCTATATTCTACAGTCTTACTACTATTTGATTTAATTATAATAGTTAGGTTATATTTTTAAGGCCTAAACTAAACTATCCTAAGGTAATACTATACACTATGTGATCTAATATTATCCTTGTGTATGTGATTAATTTATACCAACCTAAGCTAAGGTTGACACTTTTCATTAAGGGGATCTACACCTAACTAAGATTGTATGTCTAACCTAAGACCTTAGTACGGTAACCTATTGACTATGGGCAAGAGTAAGGTTAGCATGACACAAACACATATAGTAATTTGAATTAAATGAAATTAAAAAGTGGCACTACTACAACCTTGGGCATAGACCAAGTCGAGCTTGGCATTCACATGAATTAAGATGACAAAAGAAGATACCAGTGTTGGTTAAACTATTGGTTATTTCTATATTTAAAATGGCGTTTGGTGGATTAATGGGGAAAACCACCAATCCTTCCATGAAAATTAATGTCTTGGAAAATATGGAAAACCACCTTGGGGAAAAAATGATGGTTTTTGGAAAAGAGATAGGATTTTTTTTTCATTTATGTTATGGTATTTCAACCACTTTGGCTCTGTATGTTGATTTTTTTATATTCAAACTATTAGTTTGTTTTTGTTTTATCAATGAATTCTCTATTTCATGGAGGACTTAACTGAGAGAAATTTGTGGTTTTAGATATAAAAATAATGAGAAAAGGAAATATGGTCTACTGTTGAATCTTTTCGAAGTTTAAGAGAAATATTGCGGGAAATATTGGATAGAAATTTTGGGAGCTTGGAGGAAATTTTTGAGAGATCTACTAGGCTTGATAGGCTAT
Source organism: Taxus chinensis (assembly GCA_019776745.2). Taxonomy (NCBI): domain Eukaryota; kingdom Viridiplantae; phylum Streptophyta; class Pinopsida; order Cupressales; family Taxaceae; genus Taxus; species Taxus chinensis. Next base: position 398,346,317 of record CM034157.1, on the reverse strand, counting down.
AACTCATTATAAGAACTCTTATCTTCATTTGGAATCGTATTTTGAGTTCTAGGTTATGTGGGTTTTTTTGTTATTCTTATGTTACCTAGTTTTTATTCATGAACATTTATGTATCTGGTTTTTAATTCGAATAAAATAACTCAAGTTACATGAATGAATTTGAGAAATTTGTGTGAATAAATAGTGATTTTATTTGTTACCAGTGTTTCGTTGAGTTCATTCATTTTCATACACAGTATGTTTGTTGGCTTTCTAGAATCGATACCCTCATTAATGTAAGATTGAGTGATTTTCAAAGCAATGTATCTTCCTAATGGAAACCCACCTTTGTTGGGTTTTTGTAAATCTTGATCTAAAAGTTTCAATATCTGGTTACTTACCTATCTGAGTATATAAATTTTTATGGTTTTGTTAGTTTTAACATTATGGCTATTTTATTTTGAATAGGGTTATCAAATCGACCTCTAAGGACTGTATATTATGTTTTTAGTTTAATTTTTCCTTAAAACTCAAATACTAAGTCGACACATTATTTACGTATTTTTTTTCAAATGTTGATAAAATTTTGGTTGGGGTTTAGCAACCGTGATTGAGGTTGTGTCCTGAGCCCCTTATATCTCCAATCTAGGCCATGATCATCATCTATATTTTAATATGGGTGATCTTTAAACATTTGAATATGCTTATTTTAGTATCCCTATTCATTCCACTTCATCGATGATATTTTTTGTTAAAAGGTTAAAGTGGTTCCCAACCACTGATGGTTTGAATCAGTTGCCTTAGATGGTTGTAGGTTAATATAGATGAAGTCAAGATATATCGACTCCATAGTATCAGATGGTTAGACTAGTTTCTTCACCTTTGATAGAGATTTAGTATTACATAGAACCACACCTTTAACCAAATTCAATACTGACTGTGACTTCCTTAACTTGTTCAATTATTTGAGTTATTTTATGAAAAGTTGATCGATAACATCAATTGATAATTCTTTGTCCTTCAGATTTTTATGAAATTAAAGGCTTTACTGGTTGGCTTGGATGAATGAATTATTGTTGACTAGTTAAGTTTTTTTTATCACTATTAATGTATTTGTGTATTAGTTTTAGTTGTGTTTATAAAATAACCTCATGTTGAGTTGTATTAGAAGTTGAATTATGGCTTTAGAACTCTTCTATTCTTGATACTAATTATGTTATAATTTGGTTTGTTCTGGACCATCCCTTATTGATAATTGGATAATTATATCAAATTATGTACTAGGAACTTTATATAAAGATCAAGAAAAGAAAAGAAATTAACTATTCTACCAAGTGATATTGTTGTTTAAATGTATTATTATTGTTTGAGTAGATAAGAGAAGATTCTTTAGTAAATTTGTATAAACTTGATCGATGAAATATGAGGTTCCAGTAATATAATTATGGGATTATATGACTACAAATTCATATATCTTAATCTTCATATATCAAATAAGACACTGTAGACACTAAAATTAGGTCACACTCCCCTTTGGTGCCTCATCAAATAAATAATTTGAACACATCCACCTAGCCATGGCCCCCTTCACCCCACTATAATGTTAATTTAGTTAATTTAATTAAATTAATTCATTATCCTCACAATATTTATTATTTAAATATTCTAATTGGGATAATGCCCATATATCCACCTCATCTGGCCACCTCATCCTAAGACCTATTCTTAATAAGTTGCCATAACTAACTAAGACATACCCAAACCCTAACAATCAATGCCTACATTCCCTCTAACCACATTCCCACCTGTTAGAAGGAAGCTTCCATGATAATCCACGGAGTAAATGAAACGAGATCCCAGAAAATCAAGAGGTTCTACCTTGTTTAGTAAACCTAGGAAATCCCTCCCTAATCGACGCTGGCTACCCTTAACCGCAACCGGTTAAGCCAGAACCATCATCGGTTACCATTTAACTCCCAAAAAAACCTTATTTCAAGGTTGGCACATTTCTGAGAGAGAGAGACATCTTTTGAGAACAAGTGATGAAACTAAAACTACATGCAAGTAGAACTAACACCCGTACCAGCATCAGAACACCAATAGCTAGTACCCAAAGGAATGAAACAGCCACCTGCCTTCACGGCAACATCTGTGGAAGTGCCAGAATTACACCAAGTTCATTTGATCACCCACCATTACCAACCAGACATCAAGCTCATACAAATAGTAATTTTGTTAACCTACATTGGTTCCTTTTCATTTGAGTAGATCCTTTTACATTTTTTATTAGTTTATTCTTTCATTTCCATTCCCCACCATTTTACCTCCATGAAAATTTGACCATAATTTTTCCCACACCATTGAACTATCCATATCTAGACATTCCTCATTCCTGTGCATTTCCAGGATCCATATGAATCTCACCATTTCCCTTCCACCTTCATCTAATCCTAGATCTATCACCCAGCCAAGTTTTATTGATTTTCATGTACCCGACCATACCAATGTCAATCACCCATAACCGTCACCGGTTAAACTAAGCTGATGTTGGTATCTGTATCTTTTACTAGAAACCCAGATCAGAGCCTAAAACAACCACCAAATACCCTAAACTATCCAAAACCTGACCTTGACTAATAATAACATCTTGATAGTGACCTTGACCTTCAGATTTAATCATAGCCTAGCTCGTTGTGAATGAATTTTCTTATTGTATATGAATGAGATACCTAAATAACTTTAAATAGAGTAGGATTTACTTTATTACCGGCATTAAGTTATTTTAAATAGTGGATTGATAATTGTCTAGGAAGTATCACACTTCCCGGATCTATCACAAGCTAGGCAGTCCACTGCATATATTGTTTAACTTTTATTTGGTGGTCTTGTGTTCCATTTCAGGTAGTTCCTCCAAGAAAAAAGGAAGCTCTCACAATCATCTGTGGATTCAGAAGTCATACGTGTGCAACAACCTATCAACCAACATCTCAATAGGTATTCCTCCTAGCCCATTACCCTCATTTGTTTCTTCATTTCCTAATAAACACTCTAGAATCAGGTGAAACATTTTGGCACACCCGGTGGGACCCATTCAGGGTCCCTTGCATTCATTCATTTCAAGGTGAAAACTTGCATGTTTGTTTCCTTTCTAAAAGGTTCTCACATTAAAATATCTCCCTTGGAATCTTTGCTTCTTTCTATTGTCTCAAAACAATCATGTTTTGGTGTTTAAAAAGAACTCTTCTTCTATTCCATTTGCATTTCATTAGTGAAAGATCATACTCTCTCCTATTCCTCTTATTGTGTCATCGAATTCAATATTTCGATTTGTGTTTAAAATTAACTTCATTTCATCCTGCTTTTCTTCATTAGCTCACATTAAATGAGGGAAACCTATACAATGGAAATCATGACCACTTGATGGTTGACAAATGAATTGTATAAAATAACTTCTTTCTCTTTCTCTTTCTCCAAATCTTACCAAACCTCAAAAAAATTGAAAATATACACATTCTTAAACAACATCTTTCGTGGAAGAAGTTGTAGGTGATCACATGATCACGGCACAGTGGAAACCCATCTCACTGCTCTATCGAGTCATACTTCAGAGTGAGGCCCACCCCCACCATAACATACCTAAAACCTCTCCTTGTAGATATCCTTCTTCATAGGAAGCCATCCTCACCAAAAAACTCTATTTTACAGTTCATGAGTCAGTCCTTAAAATAACATAAGCTAAACAAACATAATAGAAAGAGCACTCTTAGGATCATATTTTTCTTAGTGTTTCTGCTTGGTTTACAGTTTGAGGTGAGAGGTCATGGTCTTCAGTTTTATTTTTTCTCCTTGCACACTCCTCATCATAGTTAGTGTATTCTAGCTTTATCTGAGTGTGCCTAGACCACATTCTCATCATTCCAAGAATTTTGGGTTTGATTTCACATCAAATTTTAACTCACAACCACATTTTCTTCATCACTGTTTCAATTTCACAGTGACTAGTGTTGGTCCAACAACCTTCATCAACTACCCTCTGATTGTCATTAGTTATACCTAACCAACATCGGTTCATTGTTCTTTTGGTTGACCTACCCAAAAGGATACATATTCACCTTCTTCAACTATTTCGATTCCCTGTAACTCTTATCATATCCATTGACCTAGTAAATCTCATCAGCATTTTACATACCTAGTAAATTTGGCCTTATACTTCATTTGTGACCAATTTTCCACCTTCCACCATGATCGGAAGTGGTTACCTGTGACTCGCGTCAGTTTAACCTAACTGGCATCAGTTAGCCTATGTCATTTTCCAGCTGATATTTTAACCCCAATTCACATACCACTTCTTATTTATCGTACCTGTGCTATATTTTTATGTCACTTATAGAATGCAGTCTTACCACATTAGTACCTGTTCACATGGTACTGACTCATCGACAAGCAAGTGCCCTCGTATTCCACGCCAGTTGTCAACCATTCCCACCTAGCCCTTCACTACCTTCCATTTCATCACCCACCATGGATCTTATCCAACCTGTCACTATTTCCACAGGAGATGAGGAGTTTTCATGGCTCCTTGAACAAAATCCTACCACCTTGTAGTTTTACCTTTCCCACTCGTCCACTTAAGATGCCTCAGGTTAGTTGATATATGGCATGCCTGTATCTATCTCCCCAACTCTCGTTCCCACTTCTGCCTCATCCCCATCTGGCTCTGTGCTTCCCACATCTACCTTACCCCCAGTCATTTCACAGCTAGGCCCCATACCCGCTATGACTGCCACATATTCTACATCTGTTGTACCCACCACATCCACCATACCCTCACCAACCACCTAGAATACAACCTCATCCATGCCTATTATCTCTCATATACCTGTAGCTACACAACCACCCCTAGTGTTGGTGACCCCTACCCATTTTCAAAACATCATCCTTTCTATTCCACAATCGTTAGCCCCCATTGCCACTAGGGTCACCACGACCCTTCCACCTCCATATATGTACTATCAGCAGCCTCATGTTTCATATATTATTCACTCTGGGTACGTACCCCCTATTTCACTACCTTCTTCTCAATCTACCTACACAAAAACACCATATACTGGAATGCCACCCTTGTTACATGCCCAACACCAACCCTCTTACGCTACAGGAGGCACCCATCCATCACAACCTACCAACAACCTAATCAAGTTAATGATGGAAAAGATGTAGACATTGGAGGCATCAGTTTCTAGCTCACATGCAACTCTCTCACCTACGATGAGATTTGTAATGAGCCTATCCACCCATCCATTCCTATCTGTCCATATCCCATGCATTGGGAAATGCCTAAATTCAATCATTTCAATAGCAAGGAAGACCCACAACAACATTTAGCGGTCTTTCAAACATGGGTGCTACCTAATCGCCCATGATGATGCTCTGCTCTTGAGGACCTTTCCCATGTCTCTGACTGGACATGTGTTAGATTGGTATAGTGGGTTACCTAGACACTCTATATTTTCATTTAATCAGGTAGCCCAAGCCTTCTTGGATCACTTCTCCATTAATATTTAAGAAGGTTACCATGACTGACCTATACTCCACACGTCAGTATGATGACGAATCTATCACAGATTTTTTTGCTCATTGGCGTAGCCTGATCAATCAACTCACATTCCAACTACCACAAACCGAACTCATCAAGCTCTTCACACGGGCTTGTGCTAGACATATCTCACCGACCCTGCAGGTCCAAACCTTCCAAACCTTTGACAAAGCATTCACCATGGCACGAAAGCTAGAGATTTGGGCCATCGAAGAGAAGAAAATCCAACTACATAATAAGAATTTGACATTCAAGTCGAATGATACCTCTTCTTCTTCCAAACCACAAAACAATTATTCAAAGGCCAAGGGGACCACTAACGCAGTGGTACTTAAAGCCGGCCCAGCTCATCCATCAAATCAGGCTAGCCCCTCATCTAATCTCTCACCCATTTAGACTTTTCAATTCAGATGGGAACAATGGAAATATACCCCAATTGGGGAACCTTATTCTTCTGTCTTAGAAAAGCTCATTAAAGCTGGGGCCATCACCCTTCCTCCTATAAAACCACACACTGGTTTTGACCCTGCTCACCCCACACCCACATGGTATAAAGAACACAACTTCTGTAACTATCATCGAGTAAAGGGTCATAGTGACAGAAATTGCATCACTTTCAAAAACATTGTCCAAGAAATGCTCGAGAAAGGTGAGTTAACTATGGATAATCCTAACGCACCTACCAATAAAAACCTACACATATTCAAGAAACCCTTTCCTAATCATGCCCCTTCGTCTGATCAAACCGGAGAGACCTCAACTCATGATAGCCATACCCGCGAGGTCCATGCTATTTTCAGTGACACACCCATTGCTTCCCAATTACCTCATATTCCTTCCATAGAGGAAATTCTAGCCCGAAGTCCTCCTTCTGCATTGAACCCACCTCACCTATTCCTCCACCCACAGAGGAACACCTTTCACCTCCTTTCTTAGCTATGGAAGTGCCTTCTGCTAATATCAAGGCTATTTCACCTTTGGCTTCTCCACCTAGGGAACTGTCACCCACAGTACTTCTTCAGTCCATGGAGGATACTTGTTTATCTCCTCCACCCATAGAGGAGCACCCATCATCTCCTCCACCTACAGAGGAGCACCCATTTTCTCCTCCACCTATCAAGGATCCAGTAGAGATACCTTTGCCTCTAGGTGACCATTCTCCATCAGCTACCCAAGATCCTGCAGACCTACTTTCGACTCTCTTACCCATGGAAGCCGAAGCTAGAAAATTCCCCATCTCTAAGACACATTTTACGGGAATTTCCATTAGGTCCTCATCAACCTCACTAACAGACATGTCATTCTCACGCTTAGCCAATCACTTAGATTATGTGGATAGAGCCTTACTTTGGGGGCATCTTCTACTTCCTGTCTCAACACAAATGCAGATGTCACTTGCTGACACTTCCACTATCTACCCAAAAATATTTCAACCAATCGAACCAAACAACCACCTCTGTCACAACTTCTTCCACGACACCCAACATAGCTCAACATACACCCTCACCCATAACCCAACATAAATCTAAATCCAAACCTACACCTACATCATCTTCCTCGACTAAACCTATTACTACCTTAGGGGTCACCCCAACCACCAGCCTTACTCATCCACCTATCAAACTAGATTTAGCTACATCCTCCACAGTCAACACCCAACCTACTCCGGCACCCAAACAGAAGAACCAAACCCATAGAACTCACACCCCAGTTGCACCAATCATACCTTCATCACTTTCACCCTTTTCATCCATCTTAGGACCTCAACCTCCCAACATGGTTAAGAAACCTCCACCCATCAATAAACCAAAAACACAATAGCCCATTCCTTCCTCACAAACCTCTAACATACCCAAGCACCTGACATGACTTACACCCACACCTGCAACATCTTTACCACCCATACCTCTAATACCCTCAGTAACTTCTTCACTACCCACTACACTTCAGTCTCTGTCCCTCACACCCCCTACACAATCCGTGTCATCTACCTTCACAGGTCCTTCGTTATCTCCATGGGTAACTCAACTTCTTCCCCCATCCACTTTTCCCTCTAGATCTCATACACCCATATCACCTTTACCCAAGAAGGTGCAACCCAAAGACAAAAATCTGCTACCCTCCAATAAGGTAGTCAAAACAACCATACACCCTCCTGCCCATTCATCTACCATACCCCTACCCAAGCAAACATGACCAACACCCAAGACTACTCCAACACCCAAAACCATAGCTCGACCCACTCCCCCTCCTGCAAAGACCGTTCCTCAACAATCAGCCACACCTACGCCCAAACCCACTTTCACTTCCCATTGCGACCCACTAGCAGGGTCCTATGCCAAAATCTTAACCAACCTCCTTGAGACTTCTGTCATCACATTACCACCACTCAGACCTTATGACCCCCTCAAACCCAAGCCAAAAGGGTTTGATGACACTAAAATTTTTGCCTACCATCGTGTGCCAGGGCACGATGTGGAGAAATGCAAGGCTTTGAAAACCATCCTTATCCAGTTATGTCCTCCTGAAGAAAACTTTGATACGATGATGACCTTCTTGATGAGGACCCATTTCACCAACACCCATTCCCACAGTCCTTCCCTCACTACCTACTCAACAACCATGACCTCCACCCCCTCAACTCTTAGAGCCACCCCCAAGATTTGAAATTAACATGGTTCACATCAGAGAACTTGCCACACCATCACCTAAATGTCATTGCACCCAACTCACTTCACAAGGCTTTTCTCCCCCAGTAGGTTTTTTCCCGTCATGTCATTATACCACTCATCCTACACCTTCTCCATTTACCAACTCCCCTCAAATCAACATGATCCACGTTGCTACCCATGCTCAGAAGGACAAAGGCAAGGAAAAGGCAACTGACTCGCCAACCAATCCTATACCCAACATACCATCTGCACCCACACCTAAAATCACTATCCATGGCCCCACATATCCTATTTCTAATGGGGTCACACATCGCACAATGCTCAAACAACTACACCAATCCCCCCTCAAAATGTCCTTATATGACCTCATCCAAACCTCGAAATCCCATCGTCAAGCTCTCATGGAGGTCCTGCAATCTATTGAGGTTTTACCCAATGACCCTACACCCGTAGCCTCCATTATCACACCCCATCATGTAGCCTCTCTCACCAAATTTCCACCTTTATCCACACCTCACCCTACTCACCAAGTAGCCTCCCTTAGCTTCTCAGAGGAAGAGATCACACCGCACCAAACTGATGACCCAGACCTAGCTCTCTTCATCTCTATCCACATCGATGATATACGTGTACAACATGTAATGATCGATGGGGGCACTAGCATTAACATCATTTCATCCCATGCATTTGCTCAAATGCACATACCTAACAATTACATGCATAAACATCCTGTCATGTTGCATTCATTCAATGACGCTATCACCTCTACACTAGGCACCATCATCCTCCACATTCGTGTGGGCCCCCGCACTATTCCAGAGTTATTTTACATCTTGGAGGGGGAATTTCAATATAACCTATTGCTTGGGAGACCCTGGATTCATGTCATGGGTTGTGTTCCTTCCACTTTGCATCGTTGTGTAAAGTTTGAGCATGAAGGACACACCTATACTATTCCAGTTGATCCTTCACCTTTTAAAACATGCAACATGCTTTACCGACCCAATGACATGCTTATACCCATTAAGGCATCTACCTCCATGACCACTACCACTTCACCTACACCTTCGCTTACCAGTACAGTTCGCTACCTCAACCGCACATACCTCCTCCATTCCTACCACTGCCACGACCTCCACGGCTGACCCATCAGCCTCCCAATCCATTAGCTCCACCTCTGCGTCAACCTCTGACACATCATCTATTCCAGCTACCCACATACCAACCACCGATCCCTTGGAAGGAATTTTTCAATGCCTCACTCTGGGGGAGTATCGCCTATATAGTGTCAACACATTCCTTACTCCACAAGAGTATGGAAGTCTTCACCAACATCCTCGCTATGATCACCGCATAGGAGAATGATTCCTTTATGGTCCTCCTCACCTTCATACCAGTATCACCTATGGGGGACTTAATACTACCACTTACACACCTGAACCACCATCACAAACCCACCCATTTTCTGCTGACTTCCAGTCTCTCACTAATCACCATTTTTCCCACACCTTCCTGCACCGATGTGCATGGAAGGGTTTTGGTTTTGGATTTTATGAGAAAGGCCACCATACTATTATTCCATGTACTACCCGCAAACATAACGACCGTAGTGGTATCAGCTTTGCTGAACCACCTACCAAGCAGGCCCACATTGAACTCATTGAGGACATCAACCCTTCTCCACCCTCTTCACCTGCTCCACCTTCATCACCACCTTCACTGATGAGTCGATGGATCTAGAATCTATCCCTCCTAATTTTTTTTTTCATAAACACCATTTCCTTGGGGCCTCTGACTTATCAACGTGAGGGCGAGGCTCCTTCCTCTCTTCCCTTCCTGTATCCTGAAATGATCGATGATGATACACCTTCAATTAACGTCGTTCAATGTCAGGATGATGAATCTATACTCACTTACCTTGGTGCAGAAGACTCATATATTCATCGGTCATTACCCTCTGAGACACAAACCATGTTGAATGAATCAACTATCGAGATCAACATTCATACTTAAGACAACCCGTACATCCTAAAGATTGGTCAATCTTTAGATGTTGCTGAACAGGAAGCCATCACTTCTTTTCTCAAAGATCATAACCATGCTTTCACTTGGTCTTACGCAGACATGCCCGGTATTGACCCCACCATAGTGGTCCACAATATCGTAACCATTCCCGATGCCAAACCCATCAAACAAAAACTGAGGAAAATGCACCCTCGCATTGCCCTTCTCGTCAAAGAAGAACTTCAACGCCTTCTTTCCGTTTCCTTCATATTACCCATTGATTATCCTCGTTGGATTTCTAACATTGTCCCTGTCACTAAGGTGACAGGGGGACTCTGCATTTGCACACAGATTTCCATGACCTCAACCTAGCCTTGCCCAAAAGATGACTTCCCTCTACCCGGTATTGACCAACTGGTTGACCTTATCACTGGTCACGAGATGCTATCACTCATGGATGGCTTCTCGGGTTATAACCAAATCTTGCTTGCCCCAGAGGATCAACACAAAGCTGCATTCATCACCCCTTGGGGGACCTTCTGCTACCGAGTCATGCCATTTGGCCTTAAAAATGTTGGTGCCACATATCAGTGGGCTATGAATTATATCTTCCATGACATCATGCATCGTATATTGGAAGATTACGTGGATGATCTCCTGGCCAAATCTAAACGCCACTCCAAGCACCTCACCATCCTCAAAACCATTTTTTACCACCTCATTAAATATTGTGTTTTCCTTCAGCCTAAGAAGTGTGTCTTCACAGTTCTCTCAGGAAAGCTCTTAGGATTTTTCATTTCCCTACGTGGTATAGAAGTTGACCCTGACTAAAGTCAAGGCCATTCTGGAAATGCCTCCTCCCACTAACCTTAGACAACTCCGTAGCCTGCAAGGTAAGTTGCAGTCTATTCACCTGTTTCATTTCACAATTGTCTGATCAGTGTCAACCATTTCATCATCTACTTAAGAAGGATGTCTCCTTTAAATGGGATGATGACTGCCAAAAATGATTTTGACTATGCCTTAAAACAATACCTTCTCCAACCACCCGTACTCATTGGCCACCTAAATGGGGTTTGGACAATCAACCCCCATTCTTCCTACGACATCAATGGATCATCACTGCTATAGAATACTACACAAAATGGGTTAAAGCCATAACCCTCATCTCCACGAAAGCCAAGAGAATATGTGAGTTCATAAATCATCACATCATTTGTCACTTTGGTGTTCCTCATCCCCTCATCACTAATAATGGAAACAATTCAAAAACAAAACATTGCCGAAAACTTTGTGACGCCTTTGGTATTCAGCTAAGTTTCTCGTCACCTTATTACCCAAAAACTAACAGCCAAACTAAATCCACTAACAAAACCTTAAATAAAATTCTCATGAAAGTGGTTAATGATACTGGGAAGGACTGACATATGCACATTCCTTTTGCCCTGTGGGCATACCGCACTAGTATTCGCACTTCCACTACTGCCACACCATTTTCTCTGGTCTACGGTACAGAGGTTGTTCTACCTCTCGAAGTCCAGATTCCCTCACTCTGCATTTCTCTCCATGACATGCTCAATGATGATGAATTTCTTTAGGACCGTTTAGCACAACTTGAGTTATTAGACGAACGTCATCTTAACACTCTTGACCACCTTCAAGTTTACTAAAAATGTATCAAACGTGCATACGACAAATGTGTTCATGAACAAAAGTTCAAATTTGGTGACCTTGTCCTGAAAGAAAATCAACATGTAACCAAAGCAGAAAAAAGTAAACGGGGAAAATTTTCTCCTAATTGGCTTGGACCATACATCGTGACCCATACTTACAGATCAGGTGCTTATCATTTATCTTCACTCAATGGTAAACCCGAACCTGAGCCCCTTAATGCCTTGCATCTTTGACCATTCTACTATTGAATTTTAGTCCTACCTCACTTTTTGCCTCTTTCCATGCTCGTCCCTTGAGCGCTATCCACTTCTTACACCTCACCAATGATTAAACAAGAATCATGTGTGTACCCATCACTTGTTATCTTCTCTTGAATATGTGTACCATGGCGCTGCACATAGCATGATTCTCATGGATACTTTTCATCTACCTTTAGATGAGATCCCATGGTCATTTCACCCTACTTTCTGAACAAGAATCCTATTCTTCACCTTGGTCTTGTCCATGACTTCAAAATCCCTCACATGGGATCCAACTCCTTGAGTCAAACTTCTAATAAAAAGATGACTCCCTCAAAAGGACATCTTCCTCTCTACAATCACTGCTATAAATAGACTGCTCCCTCAAAGGACAACTATGTAAAGCTCTTTCAATAAATAAAAATTAAAAAAAAGAAGCGAGAGAATCCGAAGCTTCCCGCATCGATCAGCTTCACGAAGACCTCAAGGAGTTAATTTCCTCATCCCATATAGACTTCCCACATCGATCAGTCTATCTCAAATATCAGTCAACACATAAAGCCTTTTAGTCATGGACTTGCCCATTGTGACCTTGGATCTCTTGCCCAAAGAGCATGCTACCTCATACCATATCAAAATTAACCACCTTTCACCCCTCTCACCATTCACACTCCCATTTCCTACCGCCTCAAGGGACCTCTTGGAAACCATGACATTTGGTGATCATGTGACTACTTTTCACCCTTAGAACAATCAATCATGCAATGTCTTTAGGGTCTCACGTTCATCACCTCCTCCAAGGTATGACCTACTCGGTATGATCCTAACCAATCAGGTGGCTTTCTTTCCCCCTCTTATCTTTTAACCTTCTTTATTACGTATTGATTACCTTATACAGGACTTGGTCCTCGACACTTACCTTTGGGGTAATCTTCTTCTTCTACCACACTAAAATAACCTATACCAAGTTCCTATAACTCACCCACACCTAACAGACCTAAACCCAAATCATGCCTAAAACCTACCAACTCATTTTCATACATCCTCATATTCTTCCCTAGCTTATGGGAGAATTACATCAGCCTGAGGTCCCTTTTCACCAGGGCTATGTAGGCAACACTCCGAGGGCATGGGGCCCTTGGAGGTTAGCTCAGCCACTCTCTACCCTAACCAATTCATCTTTCATCTTCCTAAATTACATTCTACCCCACTTAGTTTCCTTTTTATGTCAAAAATTGGAAATTAAACCAAACAAACAACAAGTTGCTTAACATTTTTATCATCATCACAACATACATTTATTATGACTACCATTTCTCTACCATCATCATGCATGTATTATAAAGCATCTTAAACATGACCCATATCATCATTCATTGCACAAATTAATGAATCACAACTTCAACCAATTTAAACTCAACCATGCCTATTACCTAATTCAACCATGCCTAGACCAAAAACCTAAATCAACCATGCCTAACTTCACCAACTTGACTCAACCATGCCTATGACCTAACTCAATCCATGCCTATGACCTAACTCAATCCATGCCTAAACAACCTAATTCGACAATGCCTAGACCATAAACCTAACTCAATCCATGCCTAAAAAACCTGACTCAATCCATGCCTATGACCTGACTCAATCCATGCCTAAACCAACCTGACTCCATCATGCCTCACTCACCTAGTTTCCGTCCATATCACGACAAAAATTAAAATTCTCATAAAACATGTCAACATATCATCAGAATCTCATCCATCTAATCATATAAACAAATATGTGTGTCCCTATACAATATACATATATATCCAATCATGTAAATATCTCAAAATCATTAGTACACTGGTCGATAATCAATACAAAATTTCATCGATGTGCAGCCTGGTATCATATACAATACAACAATAAACAATACAAAATATTTTCAGCATGCAGGCTGGTATGTGATAAAAAATATAACAACTCCCAGCATGCAGGCTAGTATATATCAAAAATCAAAACTGTGTCACAATCTATATCAGGCATCATCTCGGTTTCGTGACATCCTCTATATCTACCGATCGCCTGTACCCTCTACCTCCGGTCATGTCTAGCAACCCCCAAACCCTCCCCTCTTAAAGAGCTCCCTCTCCTATCTCTTTTCCCTACCCATTCTCATCTACACCTCCCCTCCACCCCATCCCATCCCCTAATCACCCACTTACCTCTCTCCCTACTCTTATTCTAGACAAATCACCCTATCACATTTCCAATTTCATTTCCCCCCACCCAAAACAAAAAATTGGTTTGTCAAACCCTAAATTATCACCTAATCTATCTAATAAAACACAACATGGGTTTTATTCTTACCTCATCATGTTGATGTCACCATGGTGGAATGTATGGCCGCAGCACTAGTGACCCTCCTGATCTCTCTTTGGCCTCTGCCATCACCAATCACTAACTATGCCTCTAACCAATCAAATCACACAATCTGATCCCATGGACCCACATATCAACTACCAATCACCCACCTTTTGGATCTCTAACTCAACTCTTCGTTTCATCTAGACACTTTCCCCCTTTCTCTCTCTCTCTCTTGTGTCATTTTCCCAATTTGTAAGAAGACAAATGATTTGCGAAAACATGTAGATTTTTATTTTTTATAACATCCCCGACCTAACCAATGCCGATTTTACCTTCACCAGCATTGGTCACGTGCCCTACCTTACCATGGTCGGTTACCCTTACCGGATGTTGGCATCAGTTACCCTTGATCGACATCGGTCACCCTCTCTTCCACATTGCCCCTGAATTTCACCCTATTACCCTACCTGTCACTCTTTTTTCCACCACCTAACGCTTCACCTTGACCATTCACCTCACCCTCTTGACCTCATCATTTACTACCTACCCTCATCCTCATTTGGGGACTCATTATTTTACCCATACCTCAGCCCTACCCATGTGCTGTGACCTAGATTCTTGGACCTGGAACATCGCTAGTGACCTTTGACCTCATGTGTTCGCTATACCTTGCGACACTGTTACCTGTGTTGATTGACCTAATGACCTTACCTTACCTCTTTCTGTGACCATTTATCCTGACCCTACCTTTGGTGTACCAGAACACACCTAAACATTCCTGCACCTGAACCTACATCATGTTTCCTGACCATATCCTATACCTTGGATACTGGAATCACCTCAACCTTGTTTGGATAAACCTATCAACCTTAGACAATGTAGAGTTTTCCTGCTCTTCAACCTGGTACCGTGCTGCATTTATATGTGTGTGTGCATTTGACTGTTACTACCTTTGACCCTGAACCCATTACATAGATTACCCAAGTGGACCTTTTTCCCTTTTTTACCCCCATTTCCCACCTTCCTCTTCATCAAATTCACCTTTTATCAAACCACTCACTGATTCTACCTTCTGCCTCGTCAGTTCCTGGTTTGAGGGGGATCACCTTCACCCACACATGGGGCAACCACATCTTATTTTTGTCAGCGTCGCTTACCAATACAAGCTATGCAACAAAAAGGGGCAAAATGTAGACACTAAAATTAGGTCACACTCCCCTTTGGTCCCTCGTCAAATAAATACCTTGAACACATTCACCTAGCCATGGCCCCCCTTCACCCCACTATAATATTAATTTAATTAAATTAATTCATTATCCTCACAATATTTATTATTTAAATATCCTAATTGGGATAATGCCCACATATCCACCTCACCTAAACACCTCATCTAGCCACCTCACCCTAAGACCTATTCTTAGTAAGTTGCCATAACTAACTAAGACCTACCCAAACCCTAAAAATCAATGCCTACATTCCCTCTAACCACATTCCTGCCCATTAGAAGGAAGCTTCCATGCTAATCCGTGGGGTAAAAAAAACGAGATCCCAAAAAATCAAGGGGATCTGCCTAGTTTAGTAAATCTAGGAAATCCGGCCCTAACCGACGTTGGTTACCGTTAACCACCACCGGTTAAGCCGAAACTATTTTCGGTTACCATTTAACTCCCAAAACAACCTTATTTCAAGGTTGGCACATTTTTTAGAGAGAGAGACATCTTCTGAGAACAAGTGATGAAACCAGAGCTACATGCAAGTAGAACCAGCATCCGTACAAGCATCAAAACATCCATAGCCATTACCTGAAGCAATCACATAGGCACCTTCCTTCATGGGAGCATTCAGGGAAGTGCCAGCACTACACCAAGTTCAGTGGATCACCCACCATTACCAACCAGGCATCAAGCTCATACAAATAGTAAGTTTTGTTAACCTGCATTGTTCCTTATCATTTGAGCAGATCCTTTTACATATGTTATTAGTTTCTGCTTTCATTTCCATTCCCCACCATTTTACCTCCATGCAAACTTGACCATCCTTTTTACCACACCATTGAACTATCCATATCTAGATTTCATCATTCCTGTGCATATCCAGGATCCATACAAATCTCACCATTTCCCTTCCACCTTCATCTAATCCTAGATCTATCACCTAGCCAAGTTTTATTGAGTTTCTTATACCCGACCATACCGACATTGGTCACCCATAACAGTCACCGGTTAACCTAAATTGATGTCAGTCTCTATGTCTTGCATTAGAAACCCATATCAGAACCTAAAACCACCACCAAATACCCTAAACTATCCAAAACCTGACCTTGACCAATAACAACACCCTGACAGTGACCTTGACCTTCAGATTCAATCATAGCCTAGCTTGTTGTGAATGAATTTGCTTATTGTAGATGAATGAGATACCTAAATCATTTTAACTATAGTAGGATTTAATTTATTACTAGCATTAAGTTGTTTTAAATAGTGGATTGACAACCGTCTAGGAAGTATAACACTTCCTAGATCTATCACAAGTTAGGCAGTCCACTGCACATATTGTTTAACTTTTATTTGGTGGTTTTGTGTTCCATTTCAGGTAGTTCCTCCAAGCAAAAAGGAAGCTCTCATGATCAGCTGTGGATTTTGAAGTCATACACATGCAACAACCTATGAACTGACATCTCAATATGTATTCCTCCTATCCCATTACCCTCATTTTTTCATCATTTTCTAAGAAATGCTCCAGAATCAGGTGAAACAAACACTATTGGTTATTTTTGTTTGATTGTAATTTAATACTTAGATAAGTAAGATAGTAAAATTGATGAACAAGGTAAATGATTTGAAAGATGTAAGAATGGAATTATTTGATTGAAGACATATTACACTTGTATTTTTGTTTTATAATTGAATTGGATCAAATGCACTTGTCTTGTACCTTGAGTTACTAAAATTATTAGTTATAGAATAATTGTGATAAAGTGTATGACTTAAATTAATTTCTTTTATGGTTTCATTTATCTTGATTTTTTCTTAGTATGCTTAAGAAAGAGTTGTTTACTTCTTTGAACCTTAATATGATTTCATTAAAAAGAAATGTTATTTTTATGAAATTGTTAAGTTAAATAATTTTTTTTTGAAGGTTTAGTACTTACCATGCTTAGTTCCTATGAACTGACACATGCTAACAATCTTACAGATGGATTTCATAAAAGGTGAAAGAATAAATACTTATGAGAAATTGTATTTATCTTATTAATGAAGTTAATTGATGTAATTAATTGATTATTATATAAGTTTCTTGGAGTGGTTCTGTTTTGGAATCATGAAAGGCCTGGAGCCATATTATTGTAATCATTTGGGAACATGTTGTTTATTGAAGACTGAAGTATGTTTGATGATATTTATAGTTAAAAATAATAAGATGATTTATTTTTTTATATTTCTCTGCAAAATTTATGGAATGGTGGGAATAGAAAGTTTGTTTGATTCTTTCATTATAAATAATGCATATATATTCTACTTGCTTCCAAGTCAAACATAAATATGACTTATTGGATACTAAGCAACTTGTAAATATACTAAGTGATGGACTTAGATAAAGTTCAATAGTTGAAAGAACTATTGTGATCATATGGAAATGATATTATTCTTCCTATTTTGAATTTGTTGTAATGTACTATTACGTTCATATTAGTATGACATTATGCCTCATAATATGAAAGTATAGAATTAAAATTTCATGAATTAAATGGTTTCAAGTATTGATATTTTAATACTTACTTGATTTCTAGTACTTATAAAAATCTGAAAAATAAGGGATCATAATAAATATTGGTTTAATTAAACACTTGGAATCAACTCATAAGTGAGAATGAGTTATGTTTATGTTGATGTGTTGATTAAATTTATGGAGTACTTACTTGACAAACTTATCAACCATACCTAATTATATTATCTATGTATAAATGAACTAATCCTACTAATGTCAAATAATGGGACATTATATTAATGCTTCCCTATTATTAGTGTAAGTAATTTATGCCTAAGGTACTTAATTATATTGATAAGAAACAAATGACTAAATGGATTAAGCTTAATGCAGAATTAAATATATACTTGTGTACCTAACTAATAGATCGCATCTATTCTTAATTTTGGAACTAATCATGTGGAAACCTAATTGATCTTTAGGAATGAAACCTAATGATGGAAATATTAAACAATGAAATTAACTTGCTGCAAATTAATATGAATTAATGAACTTGTTAAGATTTCAAGTTTTTCTTAGCATAACATAGTGGGTTATCGCAACATAGTCATTGTTACACATTACTCACTTAATGAAACAAGTCATTAGGTGGATAATTTGACACAACCATTGTGGGATGATAACCCACTCAACTCCTCTAAATGTAGTTGTCATGTATTCATTATTTTACCATTAATACTTCTTTCTAAACCCAAGCGTGTTGGCCTATCACCCAGTGAGCATTGGGTACTCACCCGAGGAAAATGTGGGCATTGAGCCCATCATTTATGTGTGATTTTTGAGAAGTTTCTACCATTAATGGAGGATTATTTGCAGAAACAAAAGTATAATTACTTGCTTTAAAAGGTTGAAGATACAACTGACATATCTACACATTAATGCATATCAGAAGCTAAATGACATTATAAGAAGTATAATAAACTAGATATAAGCCATGATAAGTCATATAATATGAAGGTTTACATGCATAAAAAAATGTGCAAAAAAAATCCACGTATATTGATTTAAAAGAATCTCTGACAATAATACTACATTCAAAAGGGTCATCTCACACCATATATATTAAATGATGGAGACTTAAATACTATACGATTCTCTGATATGAGACCCTAACTATACTTTTTCCCATTCTATCATTTCTTATAGATCCTAGTACCCATACATATGCTTCATGGTATCCATTATAACCCTTAGCATTAAGTGATCTAAACCCTAGCACTATGAACTCTAAGCCCTTAGCATTTCTATAGCACTTTGTTATCATCCTTCTCTTTTTGTCCATTCTCTATGCATTCTCTCTACCTTCCCTTCATGCCCCATGTGTTTCTATATATGTTTTTATCCTGACCCAAGTATATCTTTAAATAGGATCATCAACCACCACCATGACTTATCTCTTGAGTAGATTGTGTGCTAAGTGTTGATGTGGTCCTCCATTGGTGAATACTTATCTTCTTTACAAACATTTCACTCTCTGTAATGATGTTTTTGGGAATATTCCCTATGTGGAAAATCCTTTTCTTGGCATCCAAGGCTCTAGACTGTCACCTTATCCACTTATCACACCTAGTCAGGTCCTCACACTTTTCCTTAAGTTCCTCTAGAATGTCAAATATGGCTAAGTCTTTTAAACGCATGTTGTGCCTCCTACATGACTTGGTTTCACTTAGAGCCTTCTTAAACCCCTTTTTCCTACATGTTTTCCCCTTAGGGCCCTTCTTCTCACTATCCTACATGCACACAGCTCTTGGCA
The DNA here is from genome assembly GCA_019776745.2 of Taxus chinensis. Classification (NCBI taxonomy): domain Eukaryota; kingdom Viridiplantae; phylum Streptophyta; class Pinopsida; order Cupressales; family Taxaceae; genus Taxus; species Taxus chinensis. Next base: position 398,326,283 of record CM034157.1, on the reverse strand, counting down.
CTTAGCCAATATTTTAGGGTCCAACATCACCCCACACTATGTGTGTTATCCATCCTTCAAAACAACTTTATTCTTCAAAGAGTAAAGAATAGTGGAACTGAGACAATCTGAATAAAGAACAAAAGAATATAAGAATCTTCTCCTGCTATAGGAAAACTAGGAATTCCTTCTTCATGGTTTCCTCAATATTCTCCCAGGAATCTACCTCAACCTGTTCCTGCTGAAGTAGATCACCTACGAGAGCGCTTACTTCATCAAAAATCAATTCATTTCTCTTAGCACTTAGTGTATCTACAGTGCCTTCTAGTTTCTTGCTAAGATCACCAATACGTCCATTCTACAAGTGACCTAGATATATAGCTCCTTAATTTTATTCTTAATAGAACCCCACGAGGTTTTGATTACTTCCAACTTTTTCTCAACCTTGGCTAGGATCTTCTCACACTCTACCTAGTGGCCTTTATTATTTTTCTTGAAATTCCTTTATATCTACCTCACATATAGCAAAAAAATATACTCACTACCCTATCTTAGTTAGTGTAGTTGTCATATACAATATTGTCCATTTACGTGATGCTCTTTATAGTTGTAAGGAGCTTGGAATACCAAGTAACCATCTCCCTAATCTTTAGTTTTTCTTCCTCCTTCTGGTGTACCATCACCTCTTCCACCACATCCAATGTGATTGGCTACCTTTCCAAGGAGAGGATGCAGGCTAAGTCTTCCAAGAAGTGCATGGTTGACTCGTATTTCTTCTCAGGTGGGGCTAAGTCCAGGTCCTTCAAGATTATAGAGTCTTAAATGACCTCTATCTTCTTATGGATTTCACACACCATTGAATTGTCATACCTTAGTTCATGCCTGAACTACGCACTGATCAATGCCTTCTATTTTATCTATTTGTCCTACTCAATGATCTTTTCATTATTTTTCTCAAGCTCTTCCTCCAAGACCCTTATTCAGTCATTTATCCTGAAGATTCTTTCTTCTGCGTCCACCAATACTTTGTTAAGTGCATTAAAAACTTGCTCATCTGATAATTTTTGGGCATTCACTAGAGGTTTTACTACCTTTTCATCTCATATCTTCATCAATGCATCTTAGTTGACCTCAAATTCAGGTTCATCAACATGGGACTCAAAATCCCAAGATAAAGTTTTCCTCGTGTGTGGGTATGCACCCTCTTCATTAAAAGAAGACCAAATAAGGAGTTGGTTTTTAGGCATGGTACATTGTAAACATGCATGTAATACCTTGTTTCGATCATTAATGTAAGTAATTTCTTGTTCCTACACTGCTAATATATCCTTTTCACTTATGTATGCTACCTTTGGGAAGCTTATTGCTAAGCTAGGGTCTCTGACCATGCTTCCATATTCCTTTCCCACACTTACAATTTATTACGTTTCCTTCAGTACCTCCTTGGCTCTGCACTCCACCTTTTTATCAACTAAGTCCTTTATAATTCCTAATACCTCCCACTCTGTGGCACCCTCTATATTATGCTTAGTCAGGATTGGAGTCTTTTGATCCTTCATGTTTACTTCTTCACTTCCTCCTTTGCGATAAGACCTCCTTCATCCTCATCCTTATCTTCATTTCACTCTTCTTATGACTCATATACATCGAACAAAGGGTGATTATAAGCCACACCATGATCTTCATCATCTTCTTCACCCTTTTCAGTCTCCATGCTCTTTGTTTGTTTCGAGTCCACCTTTTTTGGTATTATTTTCTTCTTCCTAACTAGTGATTCTAATATAAGAGACTTTTATTTTTCTTCTTCCCTAGGCAACTCCTTTCTCATCGGTGAATTTTTTTACAAGGGACTTGTCTTACTCTGGCACATCTTCCTCATGTGTCTTATCTTTTTCTTCTGTGGGGTACTTCTTCATCTATGCATAGGTTCTTTGTCTAGTGCCTGACTCTTAGGAGCCTCCTCTCTCTCCCTTTTCCTTGGTGCGGCCTTCTTCTTTACGGTGGGGTCTTCTGGGATAAAGATATCATTTTCAACATAAGTTACTTTCTCATATTTTCACCTTGTACATATGTATACCCTTGTTGCAGTCCTATGAATAACATGAAATGTCACTTGTTTCAACATATGTATGTCATGAGAGACATACTTCTCCACATAGGTGTGCTTCTTGGGATACATCAATTTTCCATGCAGCTTGTGGTAATCTTGGTCTATCGTACTAAGGTCAAACTTGAGCTTTGTTTCCTCTTTGAATCATATTACCTCAACTTGGGAGTATTATGTTGTGAAGGAGAATGATAATTCACACTAGGGACCCTTAGAGCTATCTGTCAGAGTAAACTTTCCAATACAAAAATGTTTGTATATGGTGAATTCAACCTCACCTTAAAGTAAAGTAGGTAACTACTCATGTATTCTCCATTCAGCGTTGAATGCGTCATGCATATGCTTATACCATTTTTCAAGGTGCGCCTTGTGGGCATCAGTCATGGTGTCATAAGTGTATTTCTCAAATATTTTGGCGGGGGAAGGTTTTTCCTCTGGGTATTCCCAAACAAATTTATCTAGCCCATCGGTTAATCCAATCTCCAAAAAGACAAATGTGAGGAGGACATTACCAAACATGAATTTCTCTCCATCATGCATGTCGTTGATGATTTCTTCTACTATGAAATTCGATAGGTTATATATGGTCCCCTATGAGATATTATGAAATTTTTTCAACCAAACCTTGTTGATTTGTGTCCATCTCTCCTACCCATTAAACTTTGTGACCAAGTGCATGTCCATCCTCATTATAAGGTCAGAAATTATAGAAATGTCGAAGTAGAGTGAACCCTTCTTATAGTCATAAGCTTCAACAGTCTTCTTAATGGCATCCTTATCATCCAAGTCATCTTCTAATGATTATCCTAAACAAATAATTCTAGTAAAATTAACACTCAAATGGGGAGTTATTTACATCCTTCGTCCTGTGAAGTAGATGTGATCTTCATGCATGTGGGACATTAACCACCGGTATAGTCACTTAGGTTTTCCAAAATAGGGAAACTAATAGAGTTATAATTACTCGGCCTTCTCCATCTTCACCTTTAACTCATAATCATATATAGGAATTCCATTTGGTGTCATATTGTCTGTTGGGAAAGCCGATTCTAATGCCATCTTATTCTTTGTGCTTCTCGTTCGATGGTTGTAGTGACTCACGACCATATTTCTAACATATGATACCCATTATTTACCAAGTAATACACCATATGGAAAGTGCATCTTTGTGTACCAATTTTATTGAAACTTGTGGAGACAGCTTGTTTCCCCTTGACCTTTTCTTTATTTGGTTCCATTTCTTTGTCGGTTCTTTAGACCTTCTTGATTTCTCCTAATCCTAGTTCTTCTCAACTTTTTAGCTCCACTCCTTTACAAAAATTCCTTCAAACCCCATGCCCTAAATTATGCAACCCTTACCTGGAAAACCCTTTTTCCATAAGAATATGTAATCACCTATAGGATTCTTCCACACAACCTTTTCTACTTACGCTCATGTACTTCTTTCCACTCAGCTTCGCTGATAAAAATAGCTATGCAGACAAATCTTCAAAAATCTTCTAAAAATTTATTCGCAAGGCTTCCCTAGTTCACAAGAGCTCTTTGATTATAGAAATACAAGGTAAACAATAATTCACCTTGACCTTCTTTGTATAGATTTTATTTTTTTCATAATAAATGGCATGCTACCTACCAACATACTTTTGCATTAGTTTTCCCTAAATCCAAATTTCAACACTTTTACCCCCGTGACCAATCCTACACAAAAATTTCTAAAACATTCTAGCATGCAAAAACCCTTACTGACCTAATATCCTTATGCATGTACTTTCAGTGTCGAAGGAAATTATTTTTTTCTTATCCTAATTTTTGACATCGCATACCTAATATTTTTCCTATGCTTCTCACCCTTGTACATGCTTTTTGTAAATCCTTTTTGACACCAAAATCCTCATTTTCACCTTTTATATGTGCACTCTTCTAACCTATGCACTTTCCATCCCTCAAACTGGGTCATCGAAACACAACTTCCAATACCAGCTTCTAGTACTTGTCGCATCACTTACCGCAAATAAAAATAGATGTGCGGTCCTCTATGCATAATTTATTTTTGAAATAGTAAGTGGCTACTAGCACACAATGCACACATAATAAGAAAAAATAAAGGGAACAAATAACGAGAAAGGGAAACATAGAGAAGGTAAAAACATTAAGGTAAATCCTAGGCTAATTGACAATACTTCCTTATTTACAAACATAAAAAAGACTTATTTATAATAGGGCTTTAACCTACTCCCATTGAAATTTCTTGGTAACCTTGTTCCATCCAGTGCTTGTAATTGTCAAGTTCCTGAATCAAGTATGTAGGATACATTGTATGGGACCATCCAATGGAGTTTGAATTTCCCAGGATGGCACAAAAAATAATAATCATACAATAGAACCATTTACCCAACCTCAAACTATTTATTTTTTATGTGTCTATCATGTCATGCCTTCTTCTTGGCTTTTTCTATTTTCTAACTCTAGCAATAAATAACCCACTTCTCATCCAATTACATTAATTTATCAATCCTCTCTTCAAATGATTTTTCATCATCTAATCCTCTTGCGTGTGGTATACACAATGATGGTAACATGAATTTAATAGGTAAAACCACTTCCATACCAAACACCAATTCAAAATGTGTTTCCTTTTTCAGTCTTTTATAAGTAGTCTAGTATGACCATAACACAATTTTTTTTTTATCATCTAAATCCTTTCTTCCTACATCACAAATATTTGTTAACATGTGAATCATAATTTTCTTAAACACCTCAGTAGTCCCATTAGCTTGTGGGTGATAAGGGGTAGTCTTGTGGTGGGCTACCATGAATTCTGCCAACATGATCCTAACCATCTCATTTAAGAAATGAGTACCCCTATCACTTGTTAAACTCAACAGGCATCCATATCTTCTGATTATGTTTTCCCACAAGAACCTAACTGTTGTTACAATTGTTCAATACCTTGTAGGTGTCACTTTTGCCTAAATTTTAAGATAATATGTGCATGTAATGATATAGTGTGAACTAGTCCTTCGTGTGGCTAGGTAAATAGGGCCTACGAATTCAATTGCCCACTTCTCGAATGGTTATGCACTGGTAATCAATCTTAATGGCATTTCATTTCTTTTCCCTGGTTTACTTAGGCACTAGTAGTAGTCACAGGCCTTACAATACTTGATAAAATCCTTGTAAACCATTTCCAACAAAAATCTTGCCAGAAGAATCTTGCATGTGGTTGCATTCCCTACATAGTTTCCTCCTGCAATTCCACCATGTGCTTCCGCCATAATTGCAATGCATGCATGCTCTAACACACACTTTTGTAAAACCTTATCATGGCCTAACTTATATAAGTCTTGACTAATTAACATATAGGTTTGAAAAGTGTGGCTAACTGCTTCCTTTCTAAAGTATTCATCCCCTTTGGTGCCACACCCATCTTGAGAAACATAATAATATCTTCAAAGTTAGAGGTCACATGCCATAATATAAATAGTTGTGCATATAGCATTGTATCGTCAATGCTATGGGTGTCCTCCCCTGAGTCAATCCTTGATAAATGGTCAAGTCCCAAATTACTCTTACTTAGCTTCAAAACAACAGTAAGCTGAAATTATTGAAACAATAGGACCCACCAACATATACACCCTTATAAAAAGGGCTTATTTACTGAGTACTTTAATGTCATGTGGTCCATGTAGAATGTAAAGAGTGTTGCCAACATATACTTCTTGAAATTGTGCAACGCGTAGATCATTAAAAATGCTTTGCGCTCAGTAGTACTATAGTTGTGTTATATTGGGGTTAGATTTCTACTATCAAAGCATAAGAGGTGGTCAAAAATTCCCTCTCCAGGTTGTCCTAATATTTCCCGAATGACCATCCCTAAAGCATCAACATGTACATGGAATGGTTTATCCTGAGAAGAAAAGTGTAATATGGGCATAATGATAAGCTTATTCTTTACTGTATCAAACACCATCTACTTTCCCTCTCCCTAGTTAAATGTACTAGCATGACAACTATACCCATGTGTTAAGTTTTTCAATTCCTATCTTTCCAAGACACCCCAGGTCTATCCAATCAATCCAAGTGACCTCCTGATTAACATAATCTCATCCCCTAGGTGATTTAGGAATTTCCATTCATTCCCCCTATATGATTTTAGGATTTCATTAAAAGTTACAAGCTTCAGGGAGTTGTGGGAAGGGCTATCACTGGCCTTCCTAAGACTGGAGCAAACCCATGAGAGCGGAGCAGAAAATCCAAAATAGATGTGGAGGAAATTCAAAGGCCTTGGAACATTGTGGAAGTGATTCAAGAAGATTCTGGAAGGACTTGGAGAAGTTGGGATAGTTTCACAGAAATTAGAGTTCATAAGCCTAGTGCAGTGCATAGGCCAAAATAGTTGTTGAACTTCCGAAGGTGATTTCAAGAGCTTTGGATGGAGTTAGGAGAAAAAAAAAACATCTTGGGAAATGGAATTCCAAACAATAAAATATGGTGAAATTATTTTTTTCACAATACTTTTGCACATTGGGTCTAGAAGTAGTTTTCTCATGAACAGGTGGAGTACCAAATCAAAAATCCATTTTTTCAGGGATCAAATAGAAGAATAAATACCTGAAACTGCTAAAATTGTATTCAAAATATCATTTCAAGTCAAGATCATATAAAATTTCATTAAAAATTCCATCAGGGAGCTCAAGTTATCATCATTTCAAGTTGTCCTCTTAGAGTGAGTTTGGGAGTTAGTAAAATTTTGGGAGGACACGTATCAGTTCCAAGAGCCTGGTAGGATTTTTTGTCCCTCACGTCCCTCAAGGTTAGGGACATCAACCATGGAAAAATTTTCCTAGCCCCTATATGACCTCTGGATTCTCATGCAACCTCCAAGATTGCCAGTTCAACCCCCAGGTGCTTACGGGAGCTCAAAGCCTCAACCGTCTGATCACTGCCATGTGTCATCACTAGGAGTGTAATGGAATGTTATCTCCCTCATACCCCTCATAATTCAGTGACATAAAACATGAAATGATGTTCTCAGCCGCTCTAAGGGATACTTCTGGTCACCCATATGACCATCTTCCAGCCCCTGAATGCTTTAAAGCTGATTTTTAGCCTTCATTCCCTACCATCAGATCTCCATCACGTGTCGTTGCCTTGCTCACCATGGAATTTTATGTCCCTCACATGTTAGAGACATTAAAAATTGAAAAATTCACCCATCTTCCTTCTTAACTTTATTTCAAAATTTTAAAAAATCCTTCATACTTTCCCGCTTCTAACATTGCGAAAGAAAGTTCCTATGCACAACTTCATTCCACCATAGCTCTTCCAAACTTGCTCACACCAATTCAAACCATTGATGAACCTTGAAAGATATCAATAAAAATAATCACATCCTTCAAATAACATAAAAACATGTAAGAGTCCTAGAAGAAATATTGATCAAAGAGAAGAATGAAGAAGAAGTCTTGAAAATCTTCATTGTCGTGAAACTGAAAATTCGAAGAGATATTGCAAAGCGGTGCACAGAATTAACAAACCATATGTTGCTGAGTTATTATCTCATGAAGGAAATTAAAAAATCATATTCATCCCTCCCATTCATAGTAAGGAATTATCACAGAAAATAAATTTTTCTTCTGGCTCCACGAATAACAAAACTCAATTTCTTGTCAAACCGGCAACCAGATCGAAGAGAAATTTCACTAGTGAGACAAGAAGAAAAAACCTATCACAATGGATTTTATTTCATCATGAATGGAGAAAAAAAAACATACCTTCAAATTTCAAGCTCCATTAATGGTTGCCATGACAAAGTAGTGGAAAAAATCAGTGAGCTACCTCTCCACTTCTCAAGGTTCCAGTGGGTGAAATTGCGCAAAAATTGGAGGGAATGATCATTGAAAAATCTAGTTTAACGTGAACTAGTTTTTGTACCATGAATTCCCTAATTTTTAGGGATATAGAGGAATTATTTTTCATCAAATTTTTTCCCTATCAAATGAATAACATCTACAAAAAAGGAAATGAGCTACCTCTTCACTTCTTTGGCTTCAAGTGGGGGAAATTGTACGAAAATTGAAGGGAATGATCATTGAAAATATAGTTTCACGTAAACTAGTTTTCATGCTATGAAGTCCCTATTTTTTAGGGATATGGAGGGCTATGTTTTTTTGTCAATATTTTTCCCCTGCTGATGAAAATCTCATTTTCCCACATGTTCAGATGAAGGAATTACTCAAAATATGGAACGTGTAACTCTGAAATAAAACCTAGATTTTTAAGACATGTTTTGTCGCAATCTGAAAACCATGGTGCACTTACTAAAAATAGCATGCCTTCCTACATATGGGTATGTTTCTTTGGGTAAGCCATCGTTTGAAGAGGCTATGAATAAAGCAGTGAACAATGAGGGAATATCACAGGAAAAGTCATCAAAAAGGTAATCTCAACTCACAATTTACATTTACTAAAAAAGTAAGTGGTTCCACAAGTCCCTGCCTTAAATAGCCAGTTGGTCCAAAAGGTGAGAGGAACACAGTAAGAATAAATAATTCAAGCTACCATATGGTTAAGGTTATAAAAATCAAAACTATGAAACTTACTAAAAATAGTAAGTTGCCCCATCTGTACTTACTAAAAATAGCAGGTTATTCTGAAAGGGAAAATTTGGCATAATGGGACATAGAGGGATGACCATTCAGGTCAACACCATCATTTTGGATCATCCATGGGCATTGATTATAGGGTATTTTAGGTCCATCTCAAGGAAGTGGAAAATGTTTTTGACACTCAGTACATAGTTCGGGTCACCGGTATATCATACGCAGGATGGGAGTTATGATCATCAACAAAATAGTTCATTCAACTTGGAAAACATTCATGAGCTAATTTGAAGGAATTTATCAAGGTGCGAGGAGTGTGAAGATTCAAAGTCTCACTACACTTGATTTTTCAATCAACAAAGATTTGTAAACATCATCAGGGGTGACATCCCTTCTTTTCCTCCTCCTTCTTCCCCCCCCCCCCCCCCCCCCCCCCAACATTCTCTCTTCTCTATGTTATAATTTTGTGTTGAGGGTTTGCACTTTTTGATTTTTCTTAAAGTGAATTTAGAGACACGATGTAAAATTTAAGTCACCTTATTTTCATAAAAGGGAATTGATATTCAAATAGGAATATGAATAATCTAAAGTCAAAATGAGGAATATGAAAGAGCATCAGGAAGATGAGGATTCAAGTTTAGCACTATAAATTTTAATGAGCTCTTCATTCAAAGGGGTTCTAATTCTAAAATTCTTCTAACTAGTTATATTCTTTTAAGTTCATGAGAGATATTTTTCTCACTTGTGAGTGAAAAGAGTTAGCCACTTTTCCCTTATTATCAATGTCTTCCATTCTCATACTATGTACAATTTCTACTTGAGAATCAATACAAGAAGGAGTTTCGAGCCTTTTTCAACTAAGGGGTTTACTGATACTTTGTGTTCATTAAATTCTAATTGGTCTTGTTGCTATTTGTATTATTATTTCTTCTTAATTTTAGTGCATGTGATGAAATTTCTAACTAGTGTGTGTAGGAATATGATTTTTTATCTGCAACATTAGTTCTCCTAACTCTTTTCTCACTACTCTTTTCCACTCTTTAGACAAAGTCTTACCTAGAAAGAGACTGCTAGAATTTTTGTAGGGTTAATGGAATTCCCCTATTGGATCCCTGTCCAAAAGGCCACCTAGAAAATCCACCTTTTCTCATGCATACATATATAGAAGCTACACCGGATAAGTAGAGGGACTTAGATTCCCAGAGTATTGGCAAGAAATCCACCAATAGTTTGTCCACCTGAAAAATTTTCTCGCCAAGAGTTTGTGGCGCCCACTGTGGGCCATATTTAGCAACATTTGCACCCAAAATATGACTACGAGGTCCAAAAATTCAAAAAAAAATCAAATATTGAAAAAGCAACAAAAAAACAAGTTCATGGGAATCCTTTACTAAAAGATACATTGGCAATTCCTGCATGTGACCTTTCATATTCCATAGTGTCCTTTCATATTCCCACTGCAAGAGTTTCCAAAATATGGTTGCAAGGAGATACACGATGTGGGATAGATCAAGAGGAGTTTTTGGTTCCACTTTCAAGGATTTGTAAAACTAGGAATAACAAATCAGAGACAACCATTTTTTATTCTCTCAGGCCTCATCCCCATCTGAGTATTTAATCAATTCACCTAAAAATACTATCCAAACTCCTATTGATACTCTCCCTTCAAATTCTCCCATTTTCTAACCTCCATTGAACATTGAATTCCTAAGTGAAGGAGAACAAGAAACCAAAGAATAATTTGAAGAAACAAAAGCAGAAGTGATAATGGAAGATGAAGCAGAAAGACCTTAACCCATTGCTCCATGGGGAAGAAATACAGTCTCAATCTCTCTTGAACCACCTCTTCATGACCTACCAATAGGTTCCTGTAAGAACTTTCCAAATTTCAAAGGTGATGGCACACAACATCATGAAGAACACATCACTACTTTCACAACATCATGTGTAATTATTGGTGTCCAACATGAAGATGTTGTTGTAAGACTGTTTGTGGGATCTCTCTAAGAAAAAGAATCATAATGGTTCTATCTCCTACCTTCCTGATCCATCACTTGTTGGAAAAACATAAAGAATACCTTTGAGGAAAGATTTAACTAAACTAAATACTGTCAAGACCTCTTAATTTAGTTGGCTCAAATGAATAAAGGAGAAAGTGAAACTATGAGAGACTTCATGGCCCATTTCAACTGGTTACTTCATAGGATACCAAAAGAAGAATCACCATCTAAAACTAATGTCAGGAGATTCTTTATTAGTGCTCAATCACTGGAGGTGGGAGTTTTCCAATGAATATTCAGCCGAGGGATATTGTAGAAGAATAAATATTGGCCATTGAACTTGATGAGGATCTCATCCTATCTCGAAAGATCTAGAATCATCCAAAGGGTAAAGTTCAATGTGTTGGAGATGAAAGAACTGATCCTTTTCACAGAAAATGGAAAATGAAATGGCGTCATTGAGGAGGAAAATATTTTAACGAGTTTCTTCTCAAATAAGTACTATAAATAAGATTGTAGGAGCACCCTGAAGGCTTTCCTTGGATGCCTCACCTATCAATACAAATTGTAGGAGTAAGGAAAATTAAGATGAGCTTGAAAAATAAATTGAAGGTGGTGATTCCATAGAAATTTATGAGTTTGAGAATGATACACAAATCAGGTTCTACGAATATTCTAGAGGCGATGAAGATGACGAAGAAGATGCACCTGGCTTCTCATGTGTGGTATTCACTTATTCTCAATTTGAGAAAGGGGGCTCTTCCTCTACTATTACAAAGAAAAATAAGACTGAAAATCCTCGTATGGCTGCTCTAAAAAACAAAATAATTAGTCGAGAATCTCTGCTTTCACCCTCCATGGAGTCTGTATTGTTGAAGCTTGGTCTTATACCAAATAAGAAGTGTCCAGCAATTCCAAGTAAATATTTTGATGCCTCTTCTAATTCTAAATCTAAATCTTCTCTTGTAAAATATGGTACTTTGAAAGCTCCTAGTGTACCTTTCAAGATCCCCTCTATTCCCCAAAAATATACTCTTACTTCCAAACTTGTCCTAAATCCAAAATCAGTCCCTTCATCACCCCCGCCCATATCTGCTCTTTTTGACTTCATAGAATATGCAAAAAAATCCAAAGTGTAGATTACTGAACCTAAATATTTGTGGAATCACCCCAAACAATTTGAGAGATTTATTCAATACATAAGGACTGGTATTTTAACACCCAATATTGTAGCTCCTAGTTCTAAAGAAATACTACAAAACCCACCTACACCTCCAACACAGAACATGCTTTCATTGAGTGCATCCAAGACTGATAAGGTTGAACCTTTCTACGTATCTCTTCTTGTTGGAGATTATGTATTGAACAACTACATAATAGATTATGGAGCCTCCGATAATGTAATTCCTGTAAAGGTCACCAAGGCTCTCAAATTCACCATGACTCCACCTAGTGGCTTTTATTACTCCCTAGAGTCAAAAGAGGTATCACTTGTAGGGAAGGTCAAAGATGCATAGGTGGATCTCGCCAGATTTCTAGACAAGAAAATTCAATTATGATCTTGGTAGCAAACATTCCAGCTTCATTTATAATGTTACAAAGTTGAAGCTTCTTCCAAGACTTGGGAGGGAAAATTAAAATGAATTGGTCATCCATAGCCATACCAGTGAAGGGAGACATGGAGAAATTGTTTCTAGAGAAGAAGATGAGGTACACAGTGGGAAATTCTGGATGCCCAGAAACTAACATATTGTATCAAGATACCAGGTAGATGAATCACTTTGTGACAACTAAGGAGGAAGATGATATTCCCATCTTGATAGGGCCAAACATGCCTTCTCAGAGAGGCATGGACCTTGAATAAGCATTGAGGAGATTTGAGTTATAAGAGGGCGCCCCCAGATTTCTGGATGATGTAAACCATGAAAAAGAGGAAATGGTTCTTAATGATCTTCAAGAAGAAAAATAAGATTTTGTGCTTATCCGTGATGAGGAGATATTTTCATTTCCATTCAAAGATGAAGACTCCCTTCATCATATCACCCTGGAAGAGACCAAGCCAGTCTATAATAAGATCTCAAATAGTGGGAAATAACCATCCGTACAAGAATTGATAAGAGCCACAGAAGAAATAGAAGACCCTGAGCTCAATCTCGAACTCTTGATGTAAGCCATGAATCTTTAAGACAAGTGTGAATCTGATTTTAAATCCTTAACCGGTGTGAATTTTGGCCATGTTGAAACAAATCAAGATGATAAATATAATTCCCCTCCTTTTCCAATGGTTGATGGATGTAATGATGAAATCAAGGTATTTTATTTTCCATTTGAAGATGAAGACTCTTTCCATGATGAATAAATTGAAGCAAGGAGTTTTAAAGCCTTTGAAGCTGAAGCCCCTCTAGATAAAGGAGTGATAGAATGCAGCAATTACCAAGATGATGGATTAATCCCTCTAGATAGTTACCTTGAGCTGGAAAATAAAGATCCTTCGAAGGCATACAAAGATGAGCTACATGAAGCAACAAAGGAGATCTTTGTGTAAGAACTATTGGATGTAGTAGAAGGTGTGGAAGACCCCAAGCTGATTCTTAATCTCTTAACTCATGTCCTAGCCATACAAGACAAGTATGAGTTTTCCTTTGATCCTCCCTTTAGTAATCAAATGCCTCACATTGGAGTAGAGATAAAATATGATTCTAAGGTTTCTCATGGAGAAGATTTTAATGAGCATAGATCTGGGAAATAAAGTAACTCAAAATATTCAAGAAATTTGAACAAAAATCAGCTTTAGGGTAGCGATGAGATGCTCAACGAAAAATCAGCTATGTGGATAAACACAGAAAGAAACTGACACTATGAAACCGATATCAAATAACGTGAAGGAAATGGAATTTCTAAGTGAAGGCCTAGGCATCAATAATATCACATGGAATCACTCCTACAAAAAACATAGATGGTAATGAAATCACCCAACTTTCATAAATAGTTAAGAAGAGGAGGCTACTTTCTGGAACCAGTCAATGGCTTCACAAAACAACATCACTCAGGGTTTCTCACTCAAGGGTAATTTTTAAGGAATGAAAATTTCTTCAGTGAAAGGGGGTTGTCCCCCACCTTGTACCATAGGTGATTGCTAGGTATTTTTCCCTTTATATCACATTTTTTCCCTTCATGTTGTGTGTCATGTGTTTATTTTTCATCATTTTATATGTGTGTGTGTTTCCTTCTTCATTATATTTCTCTCTTGTAAATTGTACATGAATCTACAAGGCCTAATGGATAAGGCACTGGTCAATGGATGATTTTCTCTAAAGTTGAGATTATGTATTCCCCATGTTATGTCTTTACTGCACTCACTCCATGGAATGTCCCTAAGCTAGAGACAATTGTTGTCATGCAAATGTGCAACAAGGAAATTAACAATTTCCAAGCATGACAACTATACCCCTATGTTATGTTTTTCAATTCTTACCATTTCAAGGCACCCTGGGTATGCCCAGTCAGTCCAAGTGACCTCCCAATTAATGTTATCTCATCCCCCTAGGTGATTTAGGAAATTCCATTCATTCCCCCTAGGTGATTTTAGGAGTTCATTAAAAGTTGCAAGCTTCAGCCAGCAATGGGAAGGGCTATCATTGGCCTTCCTAGGACTAGAGTAACCTCATGCAGCGGAGTAAAAAATCCAAAACAGACATGGAGGCAATTCAAAGGCCTTGGGAGATAATGGAAGTTATTCAGGAATATTATTGAAGGAATTGGAGAAGTTAGGACAATTGGACCAAAATTAGGGTTCACAAGCCTAGGCAATGCACAAGCCAAAACAATTGTTGAACTTCTGAAGGTGATTTCAAGAGATCCATATGGATTTAGGAGAAAAAATCACATCGTTGGAAAGGGGATTCCAATCCCTACAATATGGTGAAATTATGTTTTTCAAAAAACTTGTGCATTGGGTCTGCAAGCAATTTCTTGTGCATAAGTGGAGTACCAAATCAAAAATCCACTTTTTCAAGGATCAAATGGAGGAATAAATACTTGAGACCCCATCATTGGATTCACAATGTCATTTATAGTCAGGATAATATAAATTTTATTTAAAAATTCCATTGAGAGCTCAAGTTATCATCGTTTCAAGTTGTCCGCTTGGAGCGAGTTCAAGAGTTAGTCAAATTTTGGGTTGCCACATGTTAGCTCCAGGAGCCTGGTGGGATTTTGTGTTCCTCATGTCCCTCAAGGTTAGGGACATCAACCATGGAAAAATTCACCTAGGCCCCATATGGCCTCTGGATCCTCATGAGACCTCCACGATCGTCAGTTCAACCCCCAGGTGCTTGTGGGAGCTCAAAGCCTCAACCATCCGATTACTGCCATGTGTCATCACTAGGAGCACCTTATAATTTTATGTCCCTCACATGTCAGGTACATCAAACATGTAAAAATGTGCCTAGCCTCTAAGGGATACTTCTGGTCACCCGTATGACCAACTTCCAGCCCCTAAGTGCTTTAAAGCTAATTTTTAGCCTTCATTCCCTGTTGTCGGATCTCCATCACATGTCATCACCTTGCTCACCATGAAATTTGATGTATATCACATCCCTCACATGTTAGGTACATAAAACATTGAAAATTTGCCCATCTCCCTTCTCATCTTTATTTTAAAAATTTTAAAAACCCACCTGCTTCCCGCTTCTAACATCTAACTCTCATGTGCACAACTTCATTCCACCATAGCTCTGCAACTTACTCACACTAAGTCACACCATAGCAAAAAAATCCTCAAAAACATAAAAACACATAGGTCCCAAATAAATATTGATCAAACAAATAATGAATAAGAAGAAGTTTGAAAATCTTCATTGCCATGAAACTGAAAATCAAAGAGATATTGTAAATTGGTGCACAGATTGACAAACCATCTGTTGTTGAGTTATTCTCTCTTTAAGGAAATTAAAAATCATATTCAAACCTCTCTTTTGTAGCAAGGAATTCTCACAACAAATAAATTTCACTTCCGGCTCCATGAAGAACAAAGCTCAATTACCTGTCAAACCGGCGACTAGATCGAAGAGAAATTTTACCAGTGAGACAAGAAGGAAAACCCTATCGCAATGGAGTTCATTTCATCAGGAATGGAGAAAAAAAACCTACAAATTTCAAGTTCCATTAATCACTACCATGACATAGTAGTGGAAAAAATCAGTGAGCTACCTCTCCACTTCTCAAGGTTCCAGTGGGAGAAATCATGCAAAAATTGGAGGGAATGATCGTTGAAAAATCTAGTCTTCTATGAACTATTTTTTGTACCATGAAGTCCCTACTTTGTAGGAATACGTAGGAATTTATTTTCATCATAGATTTTCCCTGTCACATGAAGAACATCTATGAAAAAGGAAGTGAGCTACCTCTTCACTTATCACACTTCAAGTGTGTGAAATCACATGAAAATTGAAGGGAATGATCGTTGAAAAATCTTGTTTCATGTAAACTAGTTTTCATGCCATGAAGTCCCTATCTTTTAGGGATATGGAGGGATTTTTTGTCAATATTATTCCCCCACCGATGAAAATATCATTTTCTCACTTATTGAGATGAAGTAATTCTTCAAAATGCAGAGCGTGGAACCCTGAAATAAAACCTAGATTTTCAAAACCTGTCTTGTCACAATCAGACATCCACGATGCACTTACTAAAACTAAAATTTCTTTGTACATATGGGTCTATTGCTTTGGGTAAGCCACCATTTGAAGAGGCTACGAATAATCCAGTGAACATAGAGGGAGTATCGTAGGAAAAGTCATCATAAAGGTAATCTCAGTTCGCAATTGACACTTACTAAAATAGTAAATGGTTCCACAAGCCCCTACTATAAATATATTATTTGTCCAAAATTTGAGATGAACATACTAATAATAAATAATTCAAGATACCATATCTTGTTGAGGTTGAGAAAAGATAAACTATGACACTTACTAAAAATAGCAGGTTGTTCTCAAAGGGAAATTTTGGCACAATAGGACATAGAGGGATGATCATTTAGGTCAACACCATCATTATTGATCATCCATGGGCATTAATCATAGTGAATTTGAGGTCCATCTCAAGGAATTGGATAATGTTTTTTGACACTCACTACATAGTTTCGGTCACAGGTATATCATACGCAGGATGGAAGTTGTGGTCATCTGTGGAACAATTCATTCAACTTGGAAAGCATTCATGATCTAATTTGAAGGAGTTTCTCAAGGTGTGAGGATTTCAAAGATTCAAAGTCTCATTGTACTTGATTTTTTAATCAACAAGGATTTGTAGACTTTATCAGGGGAGACATCATTTCTTTTCCACCTCCTTCTTCCCCCCCAACACTCTCTCTCCTCTAAGTTCTAATTTTGAATTGAGGGTTTGCACTTTTTGATATGTCAAAAAGTGACTTTAAAGACATGATGTAAAATTAAGTCACCTTATTTTTATAAAAGGGACTTAATATTTGAATAGGAATATGAATAGTCTAAAGTTAAAATGAGGAATATGAAAGAGCATCAGGAAGATGAGGATTCAAGCTTAGCACTATAAATTTTAATGAGATCTTCATTCCAAGTGGTTCGAATTCTAAAATTCTTCTATCTTATTGTATTCTTGTAAGTTCATGAGAGATATTTTTCTCACTTGTGAGTGAAAAGATCTAGCCACTTTTCCCCTATTCTCAATGTCTTTCATTCTCATACTATGTACAATTTCTTCTTGACAATCAATACAAGGAGTTTTGAGTCTTTTTTTACTAGGGGGTTTACTGATACTTTGTTTTAAATAAATTCTAATTGGTCTTGTTGTTTTTTGCAGTATTGTTTCTTCCTAATTTTAGTTCATGTGATGAAATTTCTAACTAGATGTAACATCAATTCTCCTACCTCTTTTCTCACTCCACTTTCCCACTCTTTAGAAAAAGTATTCCCTAGCAAGAGATTGCTAGATTTTCCATAGGGTCAGTGTAGTGCCCCTGTTAGATCCCCAATTGTAATGCCACCAGGAAAAACCCACCTTTTTCACTCACGCATGCATATACAACAGATGCACCCATTAAGTAGAGAGAATTAGACTCCGAGAGCATTGGAAAGAAATCCATCAATTTTTCCCTGAAAAAAATTCTCACCAACATGCGGAGATCTTGGCATGCCCTCTAATAAATTTTTGGTAATACCCTATATGCCTAATGAATCTATGCACTTTGCTATAGTTAATAGGTTCCCCTAATCCCACAATAACTGCAACTTTGGCAGGATCCACTAGCAAGCCTTCCTTACATATAATATGCCCAAAAAGGGTTCCAAATGGAGTAGCGAAAACACATTTCTTAATGTTCAAGGATATTCTCAACTGTCGGCATCTTTCAAAAATTGGCCTCAGATTGTCATAATGATCCCTCACTAATCCATATACCATCTAATCATCAAGGTAAACTTGATGAAAATTATGGATTAAGTCTTGGAATGCCTTCACTAGAATGCATGAAAAAATAGTAGGTGTGTTATTTAATCCAAAAGGTATGACTATGTAATCAAAGATTCCCCATTCATTGGAAAAAGTTGTCTTTTCTTGGTCATGTTTTGCAATTATAACCTGATGATATCCTGAGAATCCGTCTGTGAAATAATAGATCTTACACCTAGCTAATCCTTCTAGGATCTCCTCAGTGAAGGGAGTTGGAAAATGATCAATAACACATACTGCATTCAGATCCCTATAATCAACATAGATCCTTATCCTTCCATCCTTCTTAATGTTGATGACCATTGGACTTATCCATTTTGATTCTTTAGTAACCAAAATGATGCATGATGCAATCATCTTGTCGATCTCCTCCTTGAATTTAACACATAGATTCAGATTCATTTGATAAGGTATCTTTCAAATTAGGCGCGCACCTTCCTTTAACTTGATATTCAATTCTCCGAAGGAGTAGTGAAATCCTTTAATCTCATGGTACCCACATGGAAACAAATCCTGAAATTCATGTAACATGTCGATGATCTTTGAAACCTCCTTTTATATCTAGTAATCCTCAATAGCATCCTCCTTAGGTTCTACCTCCAAACAAATGTTAACATTCTTGGTTTTCAAGGGTTCATGGTAAATGCACCCTTTCTCATCAACACTATCAATAACTTCACGTGTACCCATAGTATGGTTAACATCCAAATTTTTCACCTCTTGACCATCAATCACATAGACCAATTTTCCTTCTCTTTTTCCATGCATGCGTGCTCAAGTTGTATCTCCTCTAATTATTCATAATTAAAGCACGCTTCTAAGCTATTTTCACCTAATAATTTTGTTATTCTATCCTCTTTAAATGGCACAATATACCATAGTTAGTTGCTTTAAAAATGAAACACCTCATCCACCAATGACTTAGTATTCCAATATTTGAAATCTTGAAGGAGGTTAGCCGTCAACTCCTTCCAGTTTCATGTCTGACGGCACATCTCTGAGTGAATAGAAAATGCGCACGTGTAGCCTTGTAAGGTGGATTATAACTTATGCACCCATACAGAAGGTGGAAAGGCTTCCATGCCTTCCATCTAACCCTTCCCACATGCTTGGATGTGTAACGAGGTGGGTTCCTTCCCATGAATATATTATATGATAGTAGGAGCATTGCTCTAAACAAACCTAATAGATAACGTGATTCTCACTTCATGCCATTCTAGAAGGTTATCATGATGGTTCACCCACCAATGTGTTGCGGTCCTGAGAAAGGTATAGGTAAGCATCCTTCTCATTTTGATCTCACATCTCCACTGGGTCTACATTTCTCACAGGAAAACATCAGGGTTGGCTCCCCTAGAATAACTTAGAAACTTCTTTCCTCCTAGGTGCTTGACTAAGCACACCTTTTTTACTCTCATCATAGAGCCTCTTAACTACCTTCTGACTAACTCATATGTCTCGTGCACCCAATTGTCACATGCCACACTAGTTGTATCACTTATAGATTGAGCTTTTTCCCCACTGAATAATGCCTTATTTTGTTGGTTACTCAACCTTAGGATCCTTAATAGTACGCACATAGATTCTATCTAGGTATTCTTATCCCAAGGGCTCTGTATAGGGCACTGAATTTCCATCCATCAAAGGAATCATAACACATTCCTCCTTGTTCTCAAAACCTATATACCTCTTATTAAAACGTAATTTGGAATTTTTATTATAGTACTAGGGGGTGCTCAGGTATTGTTATAAATTTTTTTGCCTCAGCAAACATCAAGACTTTGAAGTCTTCAGTGAATTTTTACCCTTGGATAGTGATATCAGCATCGTTAAAAATAAAAATGGGCATTGTCTTTATCTTATTAGCCATATACAACACATTTGAAGATGGATATAATGGGGGCCTTCCCATTTGATTTCATACGTCTAGGGTGATAACTTTAACTTCTACACCCATGTCAATAAAAAATATTACTTAGAATCCATCCATCAACAATTACAGTCAAGATAATTTCCTTATTAAATTCAAGGTTGTGAGGAGGTAGATAAAGCATGCAAAACCTACCTCTCACACTCTCCTTGAGTTATTTGTACTTTATCACTCAACCATTCTCCTAATAGAGGGATGATATTCTCTTAGCCTATCATCTTACACACACCTCTTTGACATCATCTATATCCACCTAAGGGACCTCAGTACTTTTTTTCTATTCTGACTTCCTAGATTGCTCTTTTAGAAACTAAATTTCCCCTTGAAGACTTCTGATTATTTACATGGTATCTTGATAGACTCCTTTCTAATGGGTAGGGTTAAAATACTTCCCATATACAACTTCTTCTCTTGTAATTAGCAGTCTATGATTTGGTATCTCCCTAGCGTGTACAACCTCAGCTCACATCATCACTAGTATAGGTTCTAACTCTAACTCACGCACCATCATTGGCATCCATAGTTGATCATCACACTTTACGCTCACCATCCCAGTGCCCTTATCCTTCTCTTGCTTTTGTATCATGTGTTCAAATAATTCCAGACATTCCTTATACTTGTGATTTTTCCAACAGCAATAACACTATAATAATTCAGGGCACTTGTGCTTGTAGTGTACAGTAGATCCCTAATTATAGCAGGTTCTATGAGGGAATTCATTCATTCCACCCCCGTGATTGCCATGACCTATAAATCCTCCTCAAAAGACTCTACCTTAACCTTCTTGATCTACACACCCTTTATAATGATAACCATCATCCTTGGAGCTATTTTGAACACTAGTATGGTGCACACTAGTATCGATGACATCATGTATTTGGTCAATCAATCTACAATCGTTAGTGTCATGAGTAGTAGAGGTGAAAATTTTGAAATAGCAAGACACGTTCTTATGGATCATGCATTGTAGTAAAGGAAACCTACTTGCATCATGACCTCTGTGAAAAATCTCATAGTGTACCATCATTACACGTACCAATCTCTGAGGACAATTTTCCTTCATATTCCCTTCTACCTCACAATCCATACACCATAATCCAATGTGAGTCTCATGAGCTGAGTTCACAGATAATTTCTCTAGCTAATTTTTCATTGCAGCACTTTGGGATTTTAGGCATGGACCAACTCTTATATCAATGCTTCCTATTGCCTTAGCATGTAAGGCATCCTCCCGGGCCTCATGTGGATCTATGAAAGTATTATGTGAAAGTGCATCCTTAATGGAATTATTAGTCCTCCAATGAACCACTAAGAATATTGTGAAGGGTGAATGTCATAAGATAACTTGGATATGAGAGTTGTGAAATGTGCATCATACTCTCGTACACTCTCTATCATTCCTTGTTTAATTTTATTCAATGCACTGATTCTTTTCTATTCAAACTTAGGTATATAGAACTCCTCCAAAAAGGCATTACATAGTGCAATGTAATCTACCACTATCTGGTGTGGGGTCATACTTCATGTACCATCTATGCATGTGTCCTTGCAACTTGGTTGCAAACTAAATTTTGTTCTGCTCCAGGGTAGTGATTCCTTTCATGTGCCATAATAACTCACACTTGTTTACATGTTCTATGACATCCTCAACACCCTTGTAATCAGGTAAGTGGAGTGACATCTCATGAATCACCCATTGATGGTGTTGTAGACCTTATCTACTAGATCCCATACCTTTATTCCCTATGGTGTTACCTCCACCACCAGACCCACTAGATCCACTAGTTCCAAATCCTCCATATCCACAAGATCCTCCTCCTATCATAGGAAAGGGGCCTAACATATTTGCACCCTATTATCCCACCATCATGTTAAACTATGTGCCGATAGTCTGTGATACTGAACCCCTCCCATATGTGTTTCCCCACACCGCTCCTAGACACAATACTCAAACCTTGTGATCCCACACCTTTCCCAAATCGTTGTGCTAGATAAAATACCCCCAAACACAGGAAATTATTGTGTAGCCATAGACATACCAAATGAAAAATTATACTTCCTAGGTGTTGCTCGACTACCAATATCGATACCAATTGGATTATCAAAACTTATCTCAGGAACTGGAAAACTAAGCACAAGGGTTTGGTCTTCATGTATGTTAATATGTGTGCCTACGGCTCTCCTCCTTTCTTCATATGATGAGATATCTCAAAAATTAGAGGGGTTTTCTCTTCCACACTTCCCAAGATGGGGTAGCTTAGACTACTCAGGTTCCATGTCCTTTGCACAAACCTCAAATTCTTCCCACTACGTCTGCCTCCATGAATCTATCACTCATGTATCTTTTCATGTGTTCTTTCTAACTCCCTCTCACTGATATTCATTATACTTCATTCATGCCTCTCCTACTCTCACCATTTCTGTCAGAAGGTCTACCATCCTCCTACCACACTAGATTTTGTGCACCTAGCACTCTACTAGGAGTTTATCTAGCCATGGGAAAGGATTCCAAAATCAAATGTAATGACCAAGATATTGATAGCCAAAGTGGAATAGAATGTAAGAATGATCCTTTAGGATCCCACAAGAACTCAAACTCAACAATCTCTGGGAATGAATACGTAGAAATTGTTGTATTTCAAAGTATAACTCAGTTATCACTCTACTCCACCAGATGATAAACAACATGAAAATCCATGTCAGATCAGACATCATACAACCTATGGGTATTCCTCCTAGGTCCAAACATGAGGTATATAGTACCAACTTGTTGTTAATTCATATGTTCATAGCCATATAACTCTACTGGGAAATAACAACAAAATAAGGTCTCATATAAATCAATGATACAGAGTGATCTTGTACCCATTTACGTGCATCAAACTGTATGTCCAGTGTTAAATATTTGAGAAAAATCATCCTCCATGATTTCCAATCCATGCTTTGACACTATCCAAGGTTAAATGACTTGCCATCATTGCACCATTTCTCTCATACATAGCTTTGAAAATTTGTCCCGACAATGGAACCAAGATGTATTCATTATTTTACCCCCAATACCTCTTTCTAACCCTAAGTGTGTCATCCTATCACCTAGCATGGGACACTGGGCACTCACCTGAGGCACGCACGTGTGCCGATGACAAGTTCCTCATTTTATGTGAGATTTGTGAGAAGAGATTTCCACCATTAATGGAGGATTATTTGCAGAAACATAGAATTACATGCATCTAACTATAAAAGGTAGAAGATATAACTAACATATATACACATTAATGCATCACAAAAGGTAAATAAACATTATATGAAGCATAAGAAACCAGATCTGAGTCATGAAAAGTCCAAATAACATGAGGGTTTACACCCATAAACAAGATGTACATAATAGATCCATGTATATTGATTTAATAGAATCTCTAGGAGCCATACTACATTCAAAAGGGTCATCCCAGACTAGATATATTAAATGATAGAGACTCTAACCCCTACAAACCCATCTGATTATGAGATCCTAACTATCATTTTTCCCATTATAACCCTTGTTGTAGACCCCATTACCCATAAATATGCTTAATGATATCCCTTACAACCCTATGAGCACCAAGAACTCTTAACCCTGGCACTCATGAGCTCTAAACCCTTAGCATTTTCTGCAGCATTTTTGTAGTACCCTCATTACCCTCCTTCTCTTAGCACTCCTATACATTCTAGTGCCTATTGCACTACCTTCTCCCCTCCTTCCTTTTTTTTTTTCCCTAGCACTATCTTTAAATAGGATCATCGATCCACTATCATGACTTCTCTCATGAGTAGATCACGTGCCAAGTTTCAATGTGGTCCTCCATTGGTGAATGCTGTATCCTCCTTTGCAAAACCTTCCACTAACTGTAATGATGCCTCTAGTAATATTCCCTACATAGTAATATCCTTTTCTTGGCCTACTAAGGTTCCAGGATGGCATCTTATCCACTTATCATGCCTAGTCAGGTCTTCATGCATTTTTCCTCAAGTTCCTCCATGATTCCAAATATGGATAAGTCATTTAAACCCTTTTTCTACCTCCTACACATGCCCTAGTTTCACTTAAACCCTTCTTAAACCTCTTTGTCTTGCGTGATTTCCCCTGATTTTCGCCTTGTTATTTACTGATCCTACTACGTGCATGCGTCTTAGTACTTAGCCAATATTTTAGCTTCCAACACTTCTCTTATCAAAGGTTACCCCTGAGTGGGGTACACATTGAGTTATGATGTTCTAAAAATCCTTTGAATGGTTCCATTAATATTATCCTCCTCTCCTCAATTTCTTAGTGAAAGTCCAGTGGTGCTTTCGTAGCATTTGTCACTACTACATAGTACCTTGTTAGAGTGAGCTCTAAGTCATGAGTTGGATACTGTGATGCTTAGCACCTTTGGCTTAAGATAACCCATTTCCTTCATTTTATTGTGAAATGTAGTTATCATACTAATAGTTTGGAATTCAGATAACTGTCTTACCCTACATTATTAATCCCTCATATGAGCATCTGGCATCACTATCAACTTGAGGCTGAATTTTTTTTTTGAATTATATTCGAATTGACATCCTGAGTTAATCTGAATACAATTGATTCACTATTCACGTTCACTAGACATTTTTTTGTAAGAAACTAGTTGATATGAGTTGTCACTTTTGACTCATTATCATGGACTTATGAGGTGTTTGAATATCAAGTTACAGGGGAAGTCAAAAACTAAATCATATCCATCTTGTAGTGGCCATGGATTGAGCCAAGAATTTGATACTTAGCTCGATGAGTATATTGTCTGGGCCTTTTGTTGCTTCCAAGATCTACTTGTATTTAAACTTCGGCTTCAAATTATCATAAGTTCCATAATTTCATCTTCTTATGTTGCCTTATATGAAAAATCTGTCATATCAAATGAGCATTCAAGCATAGCCATACTTGGATAGGATACTTCTTCAATATATTGAGGATCCTTACATTTGATCACTTCTTCAAGGGTAGAGCAATCCAAAATTTGAGAGCTTAGTAAAACTCCCTTTCTTCAGACTTCTTCATAAGAGATCAGTATTACTCTAAGTCCTCAAATGGGAAGGAAAATGCTTTACTAATCAGTCATTAAAGCTACATATCATTTACTCTTACATCATGGATTAGTTAGGAACATGGGGTTCTTTGCCTTAACTTTATTTCATTGTAGACCATCCTTTGCATCAGTTGAGAAACAAATAATCCCCTGGTTATTAAGTGCTTATCATGCACATCCATAGCTTACAATGTTTCATTGAAGCTCTGAGAAACTAAGTTCAGGGTCTTTTGTTTCTTTTTGATAGCTCTCCATGATCTTGGTCAATACATACTATTAGTTGTCAAACCTTTCCCTTAAGGGGTCATTAGTTGTATTTTGTTTTTTCTTCATCATATGTCATGATTGAGAGTGTATTCATCTTCAAATGGGCCAACTGATAATATATCATCTTCATGGGCAATCATACAAGGGTGATTTTCTCAATTTGATATTTTCCAAGAACCACCTCTTCTATAATTTATTGACCCACATCATCCAGCAATTAAGGGCTATTATCTTACAATTAAAGTAGATATCTTGATGAATCTTTCTCCTATTTGATTGGCCACACCCCTCTAGAGAATGGATGTTTTTTCACTTTTCTATCAAAATGGGGGTTAGATCTAGATCTTCCTCCTCGGTTGTTAAAACATCAATAATAATAACTTTCTTATTTTTTTTAGTGTTTTGCTATATAACCACAAAGGACTTCGAAGCCTTTTACATCGTGTACCTCATATAGGCATTCTTATGGAAGTAATTATGGTCCATGTCTCCTTTCACTAGAGTATTGGTTGCAGTTACAGACCAAGTTATAATCTATATTGGTACCCCCCTAAATTTTTGGTGGAGTGAAAATGATGTCCTCAGGTATGGGTCAAACAACAGGTCCAAATGAGGTTAGAACATCTGCTACCATGAAGAGGGGTTGCACCATTGAAACCTTCTTATCCAGAAATTCTGAAGTTGAGAGTGTTTGGAAGACCTATAAATTTTTGTCTTCGAGGTACAATTGGAAGACTTATTTTGACTGGGATAGAGTAATGGAGAGCCATCAAGAGGAAATGGAGGTGGTGAAGATGGAAGAGATGAAGAAGGTGTTGACTACAACACTTGGGAAATATTTAGTAAAACACTTAGATCTATCACTTCAATTGATTCATAATGTATTCACCACGTTTGAGAAGGGAGACATTTAAGAGGGTCCTTATCAGATTTTGAACACTCATAGTAAGCATGTTATGAGGCCTGGAGGTATAGGTGAGTTTTGAGTCACCATTTTTTCTTTTAAAGGGATAGCATGTCCCACTGATAACTGTGCTTGTACAAATTCTATGGCCAACTAGTGTGACAATTTAGGCATAATTCTGAAGGTTGTCATCATTTCTAGGTTCTTTGTATAATGGTACCCAACCTTTCCTTCATGTTACAAAACTCCTTGAATAACGAATTTATCCATGGAAAATGATGATTCATGACACTATTTTGCTTGTATGAAGGATCCAACACCTGATCATCATCTTTTAGGCCTTAAGAAATGATTGCAATCCCATAGTGACTTGCTTCAGGTCCAACCTCTTAAAATCATTTTCTCTTATTGCATATTCATCTTGGTAATGAATCTAGATGTATTCTAATATAGGTACATGAATGTTGGATGATCCCGTTATACTTGATTTATCCTAGTAATCAAAGTTAGTGTGCAGATGGAATGTTTTTCAGAGTCATCTGAGACATCTCTCCTTCAACATTCTTAACCTTATATGTATATTAACATCTATGTATTCCTATAGTTATAGGAAACTGGTCCCCTACTTTGTTTCAATCATGTCGGATCTTATGATAACTCTCCAACTAAAAAATTGGTTCCATTAGGACCTGCTTATTAGTTGGGCATCTTGGCAGCTTGTTTGGAGCTCCTATAAACCAATGACACTTCTAAAAGTTCAAATTTGGAAATTGTGAGGAAGATACCTCCCCATTCTAGTACTTCTTTCAAGTAATTCATCTGAGATTATCCATATGTTGTATAAATTATTATCAAATAAGTACATTAGAAATGATAAAGAAAACATCACTTACTCTACCAAAATTATCTCCTTCACAACTCATGGTGAGTTGGGGTTCTCACAAGACACTCAAGGGAACTTAATGATTTGTCTGTCATTTGTAGCCGAAAGAATCTATCTGACTTGTTTAGCAAAGATTTATTATGTGTTCACCCCATCAAATGAGATATTTATTATTCTTAATTGTGGCAATATAGTGATACATCCACACTAGGAATTCCCTAGTGTAAGAAATACATGTAACCTTTCTTTGAAAGGAGGTGAGAATATCATTAATTTCCAATATGAAATCAAACTGGGAAGTGTCTTGGGAAAAACATAGACAATGAGGTTTTATTTGAACTCAATAGAGTTGTCTTAATGAGATCTCTTATGGGTAGTGTTTTATTTTGAATAACCCAATTTTGTAGAGAGATGTTTAGACAAGTAGCATATCCTTCAATTTTATGAAGATTTAGGAAGCCTTCAAAGATATCACTATTTACCCTTATTACCATTGTGCCATCCTCATATTTTATGGTATCTGAATTTTTATCAAAGTGAGATGTTGTGCAAAATACAAAGTAAGGACACTAAATAGACTATGGAAATGTATCCGCAAGAGTAATTCTAATATTATAAATAGCTTGCATCTATGGTTTTTTTTTTGGGGCCTTTTACTCTTTCCCAAAATTCAAACATGTCCATATGTCCAAAATATGTATCACCAATATTCTCTACATCAGATGAGATAATGGAAGGGAGTGATACCCATTGGTAGGTATACTTCATTTTTTCCATTCCCCTAGATGAAGAACCAGACATATGACATGTTGAAGCACCCAAAAAATTAGAGTTAGGAGTAGAAGTGTGTGACTGCAGAACACTTTGCAAAACCAACCTAAACTCCTAAAATTCTGAATCCTGAAGTTATGAAGTTGGAACTTAACCTTGTTGAAAATTTCCTAAATCCCAAAGTGGTAGAATTCCAAAATCCAAAAATATGAAGTCCCCAAATTATTGTGTTCCAAAAATGGACTTTAAAACTTTGAAACCAACTCTAAATGATGAAGTCTGATGTAAAACCAGAATTCCAAAATCGCTCTCATGGTTTGAAAAATTCAACTTCCTCTTTTTTCCTTGAAAATTCTGTACCTTTTTTCAAAACCCAAAAAATCCTCCAAAAATATCAAATATATTCAAAGGCTGAAGTTTCGGAGTGAAGCACCAAGTAAAGACCATCCAAAATCTGAAAACTTTGAATACTTGAATCTCTATAAATCACTCCATGCTTCCAAAAATATACTATTTACTCTTGTTGATGAAATGTTTTGAATTTGATATGTCAAAAATGATAAAAACAACAGAGGAAAGAACCGCATGGATTAGATCCTAGAAATAACCCTATGAAAATAAAGAGGAATGAAGAAATGGAAAAATGAAATAACCCTAGAATAAGAACTCCAAAAGAAATGAAAAATAAATAAATTGTAAAAAAATTACCCAAATAAGTAAGAAAATCATGAAAATAATGCTTCAAAAATCACCTTAGAGGGTATGGTGGGGTCTGCAAAAATGTAATCAAATTAGTATACTTAATTAAGACGACCCAAAATAACCAGTAAAAGGTTCACATATTTATAATGAAGTCAAATTAGTTATTTCGAAGCTCCTTGAGCTCCCATGTGTGGGGGTGGTTGGGAATTAATGGATTTGGAAATGAGACTTTGGAAGTTAGAGAGTAGACTGCATGTAACACGTAACATGAACTCTGAAGTCCAAAACTCTGAAGTGGTCAGGTTTCTAAAATTGGGATTCCATGTGCAGATTATATGTAACATGTCCTTCAGAATCCTAAGTCCAAAAAAATAGTATAAAATCAAACTTCAAGTTAAATTGGAAGAAAAAGTTCCTATAGTTCTGAATTTTGTTTCCGAATTCCAATAGGATCAGACTTTGGAATTTGGAACTCAACCTCCATTTTGAATAAAAAATTCAAGTCAACCTCCGAAATCTGAAATTGAGTGGAAAATTCATGCTAAGGTAACGTTTAAATAAAATTTTCAAAAAAATCTAAGGAATGGGAAAGGCTAAAATTTGTAAGAAAATTTTAAAATTCTTTTTAGTCACAGGTTACTTGTAAAGTTAACACATTGTTTGTAGAAAATTCATAAAGATATATCAGAATAAGATTCATATCCATGATGTCCAGTGAAAGATTGAGTGAATAGATGAGGAGGAGTATATTTTTGTTGTTTATGAAAGTGAGGGGAAGGATTCCAAAAAATATAGGGATAATTCATAACTACATTAATTCATGAAAATAAGGTAATGGATGTGAATGTATCTCTTTATCAATGGAGGAAACAATATGATCAATAGAAACA
The DNA here is from genome assembly GCA_019776745.2 of Taxus chinensis. NCBI lineage: Eukaryota > Viridiplantae > Streptophyta > Pinopsida > Cupressales > Taxaceae > Taxus > Taxus chinensis. Next base: position 398,296,670 of record CM034157.1, on the reverse strand, counting down.
CACAAACATCATGTAATGGACACGTATATGATGAGTTCAAGTTTTGAAAAAAAATTCCTAAGAAATTATCTCATTTTCCCATCCATCTATGGTTACTTAAAGTTGTTATCGATGTTTTTTTACACACTAATAAAGAACTCTCAAATAGTAATAAAGGGATTTTAATTGTCTCTCTCACTCATCTTAAAACCATATTTGGACATGTGGATTCAAGGTATCGATTAGTATAGGATTTATAACTTTAGTTTGGATGTATGAAACCTAGTGTTAACTTATAGAGGGATTGGTGTGTCTAGGCATACCACCTATTATAATTCTAATTTTGGATCTTGTTTACATGAATGTGTATTCAACATACTATGTTAATGATAAAAAAATTCATGCAATATTACTATTTTTTTTCATACCTCTACCTTGAAAAGGAGGAGTATTAATAGTATTATAATTATTAATAACGAATATGGATCTTTGCTAGACAAGTACGATGATCTTTATAAAGATGTTGTTTCTTACTTCATCGATTTTCTAGATCCCTTAAACCCTTAAAATCAAGGTAATGAATAAATATTTTTGAATTTTATTTTGAATAATTTCTCCTAGGAAGATAATATTTTTCTTTCCAAAATACCTTCTAAAGAAGAATTTGATTCTAGATAAGTCTCATAGTCCTAATAGATTTCTTGTTGTTTTTTCCCATTGTTTTTGGGATATTATCAAGGAAGATGCTTATAAAGTGGTTAAGGAATTATTTTCTAAGAAAAATATGTTGAAGGAATTGAATTTCACTCATATTTTATTAATTCCTAAAACTTCAAATGTTAAGTAATTTGACAATTTTTTGTCTTATAAGTCTTTGTAGTACCATTTACAAAATTTTCACAAACATTATGGCTCTAAGGTTACAATTGATTATGTCTTATCTAGTTTTGGATCAACAAGGTGGTTATTTCATGGGAAGAAAAATTTAGTATGGTAATATTACTATTTAGAAAACTGTTCATTCCATTCAACAAATGTAAAAAGAGGAGATGATTATTAAGCTAGATATGGTTAAAGATTATGAAAAGGCATCCTAGATTTTTCTTAAGAAAGTGCTACATATATTTGGTTTTGATGATTCTTTTCGACAATTGGTTAAGGCTTATATCTCTATAACTCATTTTTGTATGTTGAAAAATGGATCTCATGTTGGTTTTTTCCAAGTACTAGGGGCCTTATACAAGGAGAATCTACCCCCCTTCTTTTCATCTTAAGGATTGAATCCTTAAGTGGGGATTTAAATATGGATGCTTAAAAAAACATTATTATGGGTATCTCTCTAGTGACTAGTTGTGAAAATGTAGTTTATCAATATTTTATTGATGATATTAGTCTTGTTGAGGAATCTTATTTCCTTAAACCTCATATTTTTATAATAATTTTGAAATAATATAAAGTGGTGATGGGTCAGAAAGTGATTTATAGGAAAATATTTGTCTTCTTCATACATACTTCTATTTAGAGGAGGATGAAAATTACAAATATTATATAATATGATTTTGAAATTATGTCTACAATGTATTTAGGTATGCCTCTCGGTATAAAAATTCCTAGAGCAGTTGAATGGAACTTTGTAATTGACATATTCAATAGGAAGTTAGCTAGGTGGAAAGGTGTTTTTATCTCTCAAACTAGGAGAATTACTTTATTAAAAAGTTCCTTACAAAGTCTCCCTGATTGGGATTGATTGGATCTTGGAGTCCGGTTAGGACTATTTTTCTTAAACTTTGATAAAGTGAATATTCAAAAGTATAAGATTTTGATTTAGTAGGATTGATTTTAGAGTCTATTAAGACTAATTAGGATTTCACTTAGATCTTGGGATAAAGTTTTGTAATATGCAAAGTATTTAGGGGGTTTGATTGATCGGATAGGATTGATTTTAAAGTATGATTAGACTGATTTGGATGTTGATGTGCTTATAGGTTGGATAAAGTGAATATCCAGGAGTCATGGGCTAACATTTGATTTGATAGGATTGATTTGATGTGCTTAAACTTGGATTTGGTGAATTTTAAGGATAATGCTTGGATGTGGTTTGATTTTTACTTAGATTGGATATCCAAGGGATAAGATTTAGACTTAGATTTGATAGTTTACAAGTTCTGAGTTGATTGGATAGAATGTAAGTTTTGATTAGATTAAGATAAATTTTGATTAGATTTGAATATGTCATATCCTATGAATAGGATCCTGATTCAGATTTGGGTAATTTTAAGTCCAAATATGTGACTAGAATGAAATTTGGATGTTGAATCTAGATCCAAGGCTATAAGATTTTTAAGCTTTGATTATTCAGGTTGAGGATCCTGAATTTTATTGGATATAAGATCCATGGAACATTAAACTGATCTCTTAATCTAAGGTAAATTTGAAAAATATGATAGTTTTTGGCCCCGATTTTTTTGGATTCGTAGGGATTTTCTCTCACAAATGCTCGTATGAATGATTACACACACTAGAAAAACTATGAATAATATGCAACTATGACCAAGAACTCACATCAATCATAATGGGGGCCATTACCAGAGACAACATTTGTTTTTCCTCATAGGTGATACAAATCGATCAAGACAGGGCACTACTTATTTCATTGACTGGTCTTCTCAATGTGTCAACCTTATCTTAAATGGAGTTCTTAATGGTACTCACTCACTAAAGAGTTTTAGTAGAGTTGAATGCCTAACAACTACTTCAGTACAGTTATCACAGATGGGTTTTACCCTTATCTGAACCTGTAATGAAAATGTTTTGTATATTATATTTAATGAATTTTATTTATCTTTGACCAAGGAAACCTACATGTAAGGTATCAGTAATTTATTACTTGATTTTGATAAGATTTCCAAACGATGCTGTCATGCAAAAAGGGATTAGTAGTTTTCTTGAAAACACAATATTAGTAGAAAATAAATGATCGTGACCATTTCTGATTCTCAAGATCGCTCAAGAGTGCGAGAGAAGGGCATAAGAAACATTTGAGAAGAAGAAGTGGGCCCTGATAACTCAACCTTATGTGGTACCCATGTATAATGGTCAGCCCCTGAATAGGTAGATAAATAAGTTAGAACAAGAAGGTCCCCTAAGAAGAGTGTCGATGATGTGGTCATCTGCATAAAGATGAAAGAGAATACACCTATAGAAAATAATGTTCATGCCCTTGGGAAGGAAAAAAAAGGAGCACTAAAAGTCAGCCCACTCCACAAAGGAAGAAGATTCCTACAGTACTATTATATCTACATATAGTCTATAATTGAAAGGTGGTATAGGTATTGCAACCATGTATAAAAAATACAATGGTAATGCCACTGTATTATACATGTCAGAGAGATAAGATGATGGGGGGCCAATAAACCTCACAAAGGGATCCACAAGAAGAGTTGGATCATGAAACATCTCTAAAATAGTGGAAGTGAAAAATTTCCCCAGGTGGGAACTCCCAACAAGAGAGATTAGTGTGTCCTCCAGAATGTTTGATGTCTCAATGTAGGTTGCATGATACGCTAGCATAAATTCTATCATGGTAGCACAAATCACCTGTAGCTAGACAAAAAAGTTTAAAATGACCAATTTGACTATACTTTTTTGAAAATACTCACAATTTACTCTGTGAAAAGTATTGAAAATTGGTTAGTGATTGCCAAACAAAAAGGTTCTCTAATAGAACAAGGTTAATTTCACAAAAAATGATGAAGAAATGAAAAATATGTTGGTTTTCCCACTGTGCGTGGCATTAATGTATACAGAGAAATCCTACACAACAAAATAAACAATACAAATAAAAGCAAACCAAATCTCTTCCTTTGTATCTCCTTGAAACCTCAGATGAGATAGCTAAAGCTTGGAATGAAGCACCGAGCTTGTTGAAAACATCTTGAGGTACTAGATTTTTTTGTGGAAGTGTCACTCTCAAAAGGTGTTCCAAGGTCACCATGGAACTATTGAATAATGTTCAAGGTACGAGCAAAGTGATTGAACTCAACGATTTGATTGTTGAAATCGTGATCATATCCATGGAAATTGTAACAACATGTAGGTCATATGACCTCATGGATTATGTTTGAACACAATAACAATGCAAATTTCAAAGTCTTCCATTAGACTTGATAACCATACTAGTGGAAGTGAGTGCTTATTTATAGATGAGGGCATAGAGCAATCATTGAGAATCCTTGATTCCTGTCCGAGATTAAAAGTTGTCTGAGTAGAGAAGCTAAACTAAAGTATGATTGGAACTGTTTAGTTGCAGTTTAAACCCCCAACAATGATCCCAGGATGGCGAACCATTGTTACTTGAGTTTGCATGGATACAAGTTATCATTGAGTTTTGTTAAAACCCCACCAAAATGTGGCATTTTGAATAATTTTTTAGCTGTTTGCATTGAAATATTAAATTCATGTCTTCATGTTTTATTCACCCATGAGAAGTACATGCAAATTTTGAGCTTTGGGGAGACATTACTTTAATTTTGGAATGTCATCAATCAAAAGTTATGGGATATGTTTAGTTAGCGTCAAATGCATGATTTGATTTAATCTAAACTAACTCAAACTGATTACATATATTTAATGGTTTTATCTTTAGATTGAAAGGGGGTTGCTCTAGTATAACTCATTAGAATTGTTAATTAGTGAAGATGATAAGTGGTCTAAGAGGTGAGGTGGAAATAGCCTCCTGCTAATCTAGGCATTTACCCTTAATCTTGTTCTTGAGAAGATACAAAATTTATCTAATAAACATTACACAATAATGGTCCCCTAAGGGATGAATGCCATAAGAGTGATATGATTTAATTAATTAATCAATAAGAATGGGATATCCAGTGTAATAGGGTTCATACCCTATGAATATTTAATAAGATCGAGACCATGTGTGAGTGATAGGAATGTCTCTAGGGACCACCCTATGATGGAGTGATGTCAAAATTTTCACATTAAAGTGTCGTAAAATAGAGAGGTAGGATATAGTCAAAAGTGGATCAAAAATGGTTGACAATGTACTATTCAAGTAACTCTGGGATGACTTGTCGTCAAAGTGCAACTTTCAATGTAATTCATCAAGTGCAATATTTTAGGGATTATCTGCATACAATGGAAGACACGTGGAGGAACACTTACATCGGCATGAGATTAGTGTTTATGGATATGATCTTGAAAAACACCAACTTGCATGCCTGAAGCTTTTCAATGAATTTTTGGAGTCAAGGGGGTAAAACTAGCGTATTCAATGCCACATTATTTTAGATTATGTAACCCTAAAATGTAGAAGTGTAAAACCCTAATTAGGATTGAATCTAAAAACTATGTATATTTAGGATTAATAAATTACAGTCACATAACATAGAAGTATATGTGATATGCACACATCTGATTAATCTGAAACATGCATTTAACAAATTAAGCCACATGATTGGAAACACTGTAGTACAAAACAATCAGAGGAGTGATCCAATATATATCCTTTTAACTTGACGACTCATTTACCAGACTTTCCTCTTTTGATATGAAAATCCATATTTGAATAAGAATGGATGAATTTCATGAGGAAATTCAATCTCTATTGATAGAGTGCGCACAACCCTATAGGGACACTAGTCACCAAGACTATCATAATATAGTATAACATTATTTCTCAGTCTTAGTTATATGGTTCTATCTATGTGCTATCTGATATGCACTTAAAATGATGATATTCAAAGGATCTCCTCACATATCACTTGTTATGCCTTATTACATGTGGAGACCATTTTTGAGACTATGGAGGATGTAGATAACTGGGAAGAGGTCGACGACTAGGGGGTTGTTGATCATTGATCAAACCCTTTCTTGCACTGACAGTCAACATAAAACCATGTCTTAGTATGAAAAATTCTTTTGTGTGTGGATCCAGTTGGACATTCCCTTGACAACCATATCCCCTTATGCTCAGTGTCAAGCCAATTTCTACACTCGATTTTCCAAGGAGTTGTATGGGATTAAACTCCATGTAGTTCTTCTAAAATACCACCATGCAAGAGTAAGATATGTAAGGTTCTAAACCTAAAGCATCCCCTCATGCATTCTACTAAATATAGTGTATTCTGATACCCTCAGTGACAAATAGCTACTCTAGGTATAATTCATATGCATCATCTGTGAAATGCCGAATAGAAATGAATTGTAAATTTCATCATTTTGATAACCAGTAACGCTTTGTAAAACATGAACTTATCAATGGAAGTAAACTGACAATTCATAGCCATACTGAACCATGTTTGATTCAAATCTATTCTTAGCTTGACTTGGGAGTTTTTGACTAGGTTTGAAGTATTCTATTCACCTATTTTTGAGTAACTTTAGTACTTGTATATACATTTCACGAGAATCACTCTAATGTATGCTCTATTAGAGTTTTTGGATCTCTAATGAAAAATGAATGCACGAGAAATTGTAGAAATTGAAATAACTAACAATAAGATGCAATATGATCAAGAACTCATAAGGCAAGAATGAATCCAAATCAACTCAATGCCCCATATGCTCCATATTCACCATGAGGATAAAATGATGCAAGTGATGTACATATAGGAGGTGAATGTGTAACCTCGTCCTAAATCAATGTTGAGTAACTCTCAATAACTAACACTAGAAGTAGAGTTGAATCCTCACAACTAGTATGCTAACTTAACACAATTGATAAGCTAACTACACACAACTTACACCTAAGCAAGCATATCCCATGAGTGTTGGAAAGCTCCAAGTAAATAAAAAAATACAAGGAAAATGAATATTCTACACTAATACCCCCATAAGCACAACATAAATTAACAATGAAAAGGAATGTGGGTCTTAGAAAACAAGGCCTGATGAGGTACCCACACACAATTGAAAATATCTCATAAAGTGGAGAAAAGGAGAGAAAACCATTGGGAAAAAAATCCGCCCCAAAAGAGAGACATGAAACTCACTCAAGAAAACTAGAAGAAGAAGCAGGTCCTAGAAAACCTCGACCTAATGAGGTACCCACATACAATGATCATCCCTTGGAGTAGAAAGAGAAAAAATTGATGACAAGAAGGTCCCTTAAGAAGAGTGTCGATGATGTGGTCCTCTGTTTAAAGATGAAAGAGAATCCACCTTCCTACCGAACAATGTTCCTACCCTTGGAAAGGATAAAAAAAGAGCACTAAAATTCATCCCACTTCAAAAAGGAAGAAGATACTTATGGTACTATGATCTCTACATCTATTCTATAACTGAAAGGTGGTATAGGTCTTACAAATGTGTGCACAAAATACAATTGGTAATGTCATTGTAATTTATACGTGTCAAAGAGAGAAGATAATGGGGGCCTAATAACCCTCACAAAGGGATCCAAAAGAAGACATGGATCATGAAACATCTCTAAAATAGTGGAAGTGACAAATGTCCCAAGGTGGGAACTCCTAATGAGAGAGATGAATGGGTCCTCCAGAATGTGTGATGGCTCAATGATAGCATATTCTTATAATTCAACACAAGTGGAATCTTCAAATAGACAAATTAGGTTGGGTTGATACTCATCCCAATGGGGTTTCTTGAATGAGAGAAAAGTCTGACAAGAATGTATTAACATCAAAACATGAAGTAGGAGGAAAAGACTACTGTGAAGAGCTACCGGAATTTGAAGATGAAGTAACACTAGACTAAAAGGAAACAACCAATGTATGTGGAGTTTCATCAACTCAAAAATCAATAAGAAATGGAGCACAAGAGGAAATGGTCACATATTTCCTAGAGGAAGGTTCTCCAATAGAACACTGCTGCAGAGAGAGAATGGAAGCATGAACATGGATGATAATGAACTCTATTGATGCAACAATAGGGAGAGTATGCACAATGAAAAGATCCTATGGTGAATGGTCAACATGGGACTCATGGGTAGAAAGAGGTGTAGAAGAACACTCAGTAATGAAAGGGATGTGAGAATTAGGACAACATATGGAGGAAATAGAGTGGTCTATGGAAGCATCACTTTTAAATTGTGAAATAAGGTCACTGATTAAAATATGTCAGAAATGACAGGAAGGGGGTTTGTGCATATACTCATTAGAATCTGAAAAGAATACTTAGCACAATGGTTTATCTTGTGAGGGGGAATTGGTCTCCTACCAATCTAAGCCTCAACCTTCATCTTTATTAGGTAAATATACAAGGTTTAAAATCAAACAACATAATAATTTTCCCCTCCTTTACATTGTCGATGATATTTTTAAAATAAAATAATAATAAATGTTAGATATCCCTTATACATTAACCCTAAATTCGATAAGCCAAAAAATATTCATTGATTTTTTTGAGGACCCACTCATGAAGGAGTGAGTAAGATGACATGTATGAGATCTAGGATGGAGAGGTATGAGATAGTGAGTTTTGTAGGTGAGTTCGGCAAGCTATCTGGTCAAGAGAATTGTGTAAAAGTGTAATTTATGATATAAACGTTGAGTGCACATAGAGCTTATCTGTACATGGATAAAAATTTGAGGTGTGTGTGGGATCGATCTTATCATGTAGGTATGTCGTATGGCTACACGCCACATGCATCCTCAATGTCGACTTGAGGAGTAAGGAATGAAACCAGGATCCGGTGTAAAATCATTTGAGATTTGGATCCAAATGTAGAAGAGTTGACCATAAAACTTATTTTTTAACTAAAACCTTTTTTATAGTCATGTAATATATGAGTATAGGTTTTGCACACATCTGGTCAATCTACACATGCATAGAGCTAGCTAAGGATTTTACTAGAAGAAATTTATGTGAAACAATAAGGTGAAAATATATATCCTTTTAAATTGACACCACCTTCACCATAATTTTCTCTTTTGATCTGAAACTCTGAATTTGAATAGAACAACAATATATGATGAAACAAGGTAAATTGATAGACTTACACAACTATAGATAGATCACGTGCGTCAACAATAATAAAATATTTCTTAGTCTTGATGAATGCACAACTATGCATATATGATATGAAATAAATATGATAGTATTCAAAGGATCTGAAAACATAAATGTGTAATATTTACTAGATGTGGAGACTGTCATTGAGAATTTGGAGGATGTAGAGTATCGGGAAGAGTTCAAAGACTAGGTTTTTTCGATCATTACAAAAATTTGAGCAAGCAGTCAATGTAAAACCAAGTTGACTATTAAAATGGAGGTAAATCCATTACACCAGGTTGACAAAATTTTAGGGTTAGAGTGAAGTAATAGCGAACCAGAGGGATCCATCAAGGCAGAGTTGATCCCACAAAGACCACCATGAAGGAAATATTTGCAAGGTACTCAACCTGAAGTGTACACATACACAATCCACTAAGTATAGTTATTCCACAATATTTATCCATAGATAGCTACTTTATCTACAAAACACCTAGAAACATCCATAAAACAATTTACAAATTTCATGATTTTTAAACCCTAGAATTTGTAAACCTTTAACTTATCAATCTGTAAACACTAAAAATCACAACCAAAGTGAACCAAGACAGTGAAAAATATATTTACACATGAATTTTTAGTTGCACAAATGAAGTATCAAAAAAAATTTAAATAATTGAGGAATGAAAAATGTATCAGTGGAATCAATTTGATACCATATCATAGTTTATGGATCTCTGATGAAAAAAGAATGCACGAGTAATTGTAGAAATTTAAATTATTAACAATAAGATGTAATATGATCAAGAACTCACAAGACAATAATGGATCCAAATTAACTAAATGCTCTATATTCTCCATATTCCATGAGATATAATGATGTAAGTGATGTATATATAGGAGGTGAATGTGCAATCTCCTCCTAGATCATTGGTGAATAACTCTCACTAAACAAAAATAACAAATAGTAAGCTAACTTACCACAACTGATATAATAACTCAACAAAATTATCACCTATGCAAGCATATCCCATGAGTGTAGGAAAGCTCTGAGTAAATAAAAAAATACAAGGAAAATGAATATCCTACACTAAAAAATTATCTGGTTCTTTGATATTAATGTGCATTATAGCATAAAATTTTCTTATGGTATTTTCTTTCAAGATGATATATGTGACTTCATTTGGAATAGAGTGTTGAATAAGGAGATCATCCCAAAGATTAATGTATTTTGGTGAAAATATTTACATAGCAAAATTCTTATGGTGGATAGTTTTGTTAAGAGGGCATTATCTTTGACTAATAGATTTTTTTTATGCAAAAAGGATTTATAAAATGTTCCTCATCTCTTCCTTTATTTTAATTTCTCTTGCAAAATAAGAAATCATATTGTATTTTTTTAGCTTGAGTTGGGTTTTTCCCAAGACTATTTGTGAGTTGTGGAGCCAATGGATATGTCCTTAAAAAATCTTGATTATTAAGTAATTATGGATTGCTGGTTGGAACATTTATTGTTGTAGAAATAATATAGTGTAGGGGATGACAGTCCCTCCTCTTTAATGGGGATGTTACCTTATTGAGCCAAAAACATGGAACTCTAAGTTATTTACAACTATATAGACTAAATAATTCTTAATGAGGATATTGGTGCACATGAATTGATTCATGATTCTCAATACAAAATATTAACAAAGAATTAGGAGTAGAAGAATTACAATAGGAGGATTATGGAAAGTAAGATTAATTAGTGAAACATGGTTATAACTAACTAATCAATAAAGCGTATGAAGATCCTCCTTAGTTTTACAAGATTACCACTTAAATTTATGAACAAAGGAAAGAAGAAACATCACTTTTAGATAAGAAGACTATAGATCTTAACATACTTTTGCATGCGAATGAAATTAAGGAACATATGTGTTTTCATAAATGGAAACTCCAAAACACATAAAATGTAGATTGAATAAAATTTTATCACATCTTACTCCATGAATGAGAAAACAAATCTTCACCTTCTTGATAAAACAAACAACATATTAATGAGACCAAGAAAGGGAGATTGGAAGAACATTAATTAAGAGAAATAGGGTTCTTATTTTATATTGCCAAAAATTTATATCTTTACATTCAAATGCACCAATATCCAACCCATTTTACAAAGAAAAGAAAGCCTTAATAGGCTAAGGGGAGGGAGTAACTACCTTAACTAACTAATTGCTCTTAAATAAGTATTAAAACACTTAATTAATTGAATTACATAAATTGAATTTATATTACAATCTTTCTTTTTTATTCAATAAAGTCAATTAAAAAATAGAACATTTAATGAAAATAGTAAATTGAGGAAGAAGGAACAAAAAGACTAGCTAATGCAAGAACTTTAAGCTTCAGAATGTCCACCTAGAACTTGGTGACCATAGTATAAATATTTGTATCCTTGGTGATGATAGTGTTCAAGATATTTTTCAACTAGCTGACAAGGAAAGACTTCATTTATTTTGCTATCCCACCATACTGTGTAAGTCACTTAGCCACTTCTATGATAAGATTACTGAGTTCAATAAATCTATCATTATCTCTTTTTTAACTAGTTCCTCCTTGAATGGATTCTTTTTTATGAGTGAATTGAATTTCCCCTTGATATGATCAAATAAATTTCTCTCGTATGAGAGATCTTTGAATAGTTGATAGTGGAGGGCTTACAAATCTACAAATATTTCATCTTTTAATGATTCTCCTTTCTATACAATCCATTTTAATTCAGTGGCATATTCCTTAAGGACTATGATTCTTGAATCAGAGCTGAAATACAAAATATTAGAAAAATTAATTTTAGAATCATCAAAAATATTTTCCTAAAGGTGTATTTTTTCATCTGTGAACACCATGATTTGAATAATCTAAATAAAATTGGTGCAAATATTAAACTCTTTATCAATACCATCAATTCCTAAATTGATTTGATTTTTGGTTGATATGATGTTATCATATATATTGCATTCTTCATCAATGAATTACAACCTTGAAAAAAAATATCATAAACATAGGCTTCTGAAGCCCTTCAAAAAGTAGCATGCTTGTGATTTTTTGTTATTTCTTTGATATCAATCCTAGTAATGGAAATAATTGGTGGAAGAGTAGATAGGGGAGTTAGATCAAGAGGATTATTATTTGATGAGAGGAAAGAAGTGATGAAACTAGCAAGAATCTCACCTTCTCCTCAAGTTTCTCCTGAGTGTGTTTCCCTTAGGATTTGATTCACCCAATGAAACTTTAGTGAACTCAATATTTGAAATTTATATATCTTTTTCATTTTTTCCTCTTTTTTTCGATCAATTTTTAAATGTTTCTACCTTATGGTGTCTACAAGAAGCCAAAAAGTGGTCTTGGATTTCTTCAAAGGAGGAGGAGATGTGCCAAGGAGGGAATCCACTTAATCAAATTCAATAACTTCTAACTGAGATTGATCCTTTCTCTTCTTTCTATCAACCATGGGTTAAACTCAGGTGAAAGAATCTCTAGAATATTTTATCGGAGGAGGAAATACAATACTAATTTGGGAACTTGAAACTTAAGAAGTAGGAACCTAAACAGTGGAAGTTACAATAGAAGAGGAATGCCTTCTAACCTCTAGTTTTGTCTTTGAAACATTAGTATTTTCTAAATCAAGTGCAACTATTTCAAAAACATCTTCTTACCCATCATTTTATTCACTTTCCTCTTATTGTTCTTGTTAAACTTATTTCTTTTTAGCTACCTCTTCTTCAGCTTGTTGTTGTTTTTTCTTAGGATCTACCTCATTTTCCAATTCTTCTATATTAGGTTGTTCAACTCCATGATCATATATTTCCACTATATTCAGCCTTATATTTCTTCATGTAAAACTTGGTTCCTAAAACCAAAGGAGAGAGGGATGGATTTTTCTGAGTTAGAAAATCCTTTTGTGAAGAATGTGCTTCTAGAGAAGAAGACATCTTTTTAGATTCCTTAAATTTTCTATTGAGCCAATTCCTTGTTCTTAAGAAAACTGAAGTATTTAGATAATTAGCTTCTGGGACAAGTCAATAGTGGGATGTTGGAATTTATAAGGATTGATAAGGTGGGTGAATCATTCCTAAATAAAACCTTTCACACTATACTTCAAAATATTAAACACAAAAACTCATGAAGCACAAGTACTAATTTGTAATAACAAGAAAATAGACTTTGCCATGAAACATACTCAAAGAAAGGATCATAAGATATACGTAAAACCAATTATATTGATAATAAAATCACATCACCACGCTTTACTGATATTCAAATAATATCATAATGAATTGATGTCTTCAACAATAGTCAACAAGACATAATGAAGAGCTACTAAGACAATCAAATTGTCTCATGAATAAATATGATGATATACTTCTTTGAAAATACATTCAACTCAATATCATATATGAAAATACTTTAGAAACCTATAAATGACATCAACATGCTAAGGAAATAGCATTAAAGCACATAACACCAGATTTTCAACTCACCATCAAGGAACATCACTAAATTTGCTTTTCTCAAATAGTCCTAATGAAAAATAAACGATCTACTGACCTAGAATGAAATTCAAGGGTTTTTTGGCTAGGCCAAAGGGATTTTTATTTGCAATAAATGGATTCTCTCAAAGAAGATAAAAGGGGTTGCAAAAGATTCACAACAATGTGCCCATAATATCACTTTTATAGCCTCTCCATAATTCAAATTCAAACCAAAACATTTTTCCTCCTTTTCTGTAACTAATAAATCATAAAAAAACATCCCATATACTTTTCATAACAGCTTCAAGTGACCCATATGGGTTGGCATATGAAAAACCCTTCTTCCATGCACTAAAAATCCTCAAATCCCATGCATTTCAAAGACAAAAAAATATCCTAATCCAAAAAATATTTTTATCCATGCACTAAAAATAACCACACATGTTTAAAATAAAATTTAAACATAATAAACGGTCTCAATTTTCATTAACCAATCAAAACATTTCATTAAATGGGACCACTACTTCTTGTTCATCTCAAAACATATGTTTCCAGCACCCTTTAGGATGTTGTCAACACCTTTAGGCCTCTAGATAACAAAAAATCATATAAACTATAGAATATGACAAATAAATGGAAATTTAATATCATGTAGAAAACTTCTAATAAAGTTATAATTATTGAAAAAACCACTTCTTCGAACAACATCAACTTTTGCCTTCTCCAAAACATACTTCCCAAAAACTAGTTTTCAAAAATTACCCGGTTAAAACCATTATTGAAACTTTCAAGACCCTAAAATGGATTCATTATATGAAAAATTAATCTCTCTTCACATTACATGTGATATAAATCATCACCCAATCCATCCCATTCTCTAACAAACTCAATATTTTAGAAAATGCATTTCTTTCCTAGATAGAAAAAAATCTTCGTATCTAGAAAATGACCTGGAAACAATATCTAAACTAATAATCATGAATAAAAAATTATATCACTAGAAATATATATTAATTATATTTCCAAAAAACCTTTAATAACCTCTTAAATCCTCATGTAGCTCCTGTTATATCCATTTCACTGAAGACTACTTTTTACAGCCTCAAAAATGCCCTTTGACCTGTTAACCTAAATAGGTCAGACTTTGGCATTTTTATGCATCCTCATGACTTGAAACCTTCATGTAAATATATATAAACTCTTGGGATATCATAAATTTTAATATCATGTTTTATTTATTACCTCATTTGGATAACGTTTCCACAAACTGGAACTCTTCAAAAGAATGTATTTTTAGTTGGGGCCCACATATCACCACATGGTATAACATATATTTATTGAAATATATAATATTACTATACAACATAAAATCATCATCCATTCATTAGGAATATATCTTCACCACTTAGGAAATAAATCTCACAAACTACTTTCAAGCTAGGGTTTCAAACTCATAACAAGTTATTTACCTTATTAACATTCATTCATAAAAATGTGAACATTAAAATACCTAATTATTTTTGTGAAAAATTATAAAATAAATTTAGAAACATCCTTTAAATCCAAAATGTCCCATGAAAAGCACACAATTCAAGGTGAGCATCAGAAGTTCCAATTTTAGTTGGAAAGGTAGTAGTTCTTAACCCTATTTACCAAAAACCTCATATCTTGAAAAATTATCATCAGGGAAACCTAAAATTTTTCCCATATAATAATGAAACACCATAATAAGATATCCAATCATCATAATATCATAATTACCTCTCAATATTTCTAGCCACTGAAACTTGCAAAGCTACCTCTTAGGATTTTACACTGTAAAAGCTAGGGTCAATTGAAAGAACACTATAAATCATCATTAAATCACTAAAAATGGTCCAAAAATACCTAATGAATCATGATACAACTGAATACATGAATATATGATCTCATACAGCTACATAACTCAATCCCATACCTCCAAATATCCATACCTGCTCCAAATGAGCACCTAAAACATGGTCACCAACCTGTATCTACATTATGAATCTCATATCAATGCTCATGAACTCTGAGAAAATTCCCTCCATCATAAAAAAATGATTCTCAAGAAACCAATAAGCTCCAAACTCAATGCATCATCACCTAGGCTAGTTACATCACCTGAATAGGATTGTTAGAGCACAACATCATCACTGAATCAACTTGTGCAACTAAGAACATACCTAAATATTCATGTCATCATCACTTTTAACATCGTATAACCTTACTCCATCATCCAATTTTTCATTAATGAGGTTTTTCATTAATGACAACACCAATTTAGAAGCATACAACATTCTAAAATGGGTAAAGGAGTTAACTGAATATATTTTCTATATTCTACAAATATCGGAACCATCATCAACCATTCCTTTAAAAACTACATACAATTTGAAATCCTTTATTTACTGGAATGATAGCCTGCCAAACATTCTTTTCTTGACTTCATATTCATCAACACAGTCCTCCCAATAATCCTCAAATGTTGACAAGTGATAGTATTTCATCCTTGGATTGTTTGTAATGAAACTCTTTCTATCAAAAGAATCCCTTTTTTGGTACAAGTGGAAATTGAACAAACATATGGTTCTTGCAAAATTCTAAGCATTAATGGATGATCTACATGTATAATTACTTAATGTGATGGGAAATTGGATTCTTGAGATCTTTTTATCTTTGCATGTTCTGTGGAGAACATCTAGTTACCTACAAAGATGACTAGAAATATATTATCATTGTAGTATATTGGAAGTTTGTATGGTGCTCCTTCAAACCTAGTTGTTCGAATATAGGAGAACTTCCTGAACTGTATAAACAAGTTGCCATAGGTGGGAATCAGTTGTCTAGGCCTCCTTGGATACCCTATTAGTCACATTCCCTTCAAGAAATCTTACCAAGAACATGGTGAAGGCATCATTAACTCTCCTATGATGAATTTTGTTGTTCTCATAGGTGAGTTGAGTATAAAAATCATATATAGTTGAAATTTTCTTGTTGTCTTGA
The DNA here is from genome assembly GCA_019776745.2 of Taxus chinensis. Lineage (NCBI taxonomy): Eukaryota > Viridiplantae > Streptophyta > Pinopsida > Cupressales > Taxaceae > Taxus > Taxus chinensis. The sequence continues at coordinate 398,280,189 of CM034157.1, read as the reverse complement.
CCTGTTAAGCCAATCCATATTCTATACCCTGTTATAGTATACATTAGATATGAGGTCATATAGAATGTTTTTCTCTGGTGAACTTGGGTGAGTTGATGAGTCATATTTTCACAAATCATATCTTCCCAGTTCAGGTGTTGTGTGACTTCACAAATTATGTTGATATACACGCTCATCCAGTTCTGAAACTCATTAGTTGATGGAAGACCCATTACCCTTGCAAGAAGTGTTATTATATCAGAAAGTTCCTCTAAGAAGTCAATTATGTAGAGGGTTTTGGGTAATTTGGATGGTCCCTTTATTTTAACTCTCAACCATGTCTTAGAAATCATTGTTTTATTTTTTGGATTGAGGTCAAACAATCTTTGAGCTTCTACCTTGGTTAAGATTTTAGAGTCTTCAAAGTGGGAATACCCAAGGCCACATTAATATGGTGGGAATCAAGTTGAGTGATGACTTGTCCTTGAGGATCTTTAATTTTTTATTTGTGGATAAAAATTGGAAGCACAAGCTAGGACAATGTCAATGCATTGGACTAAAGTGGGGAAACCAGTAACATGTGCCAAACCACTATCTCTAACACATTGGGCCAACGAGGTTGGGTTATCATCTCTTATCCTAGCCCAAAAATCCTCTAAATTCATATGTTTTACATCACTATCACCTATCTTAGGGACAAAGGTTTCTAGGGAGGAAATATGCTTGTATCCAACATATTGGAACTTCATGATGATAATTTGGGTAGGAATCAGGGGAAAAATGATGAGTTTTCAATGATTTTTGAAGATATTATGGGGGAAGGGCTCCAAAACTCAAATAACTTTTAAAATGGACAACACATGGATAAAATTACTCACCTCTTAGATGAAAATGATGGATAGTTCACAACGGTCCTGATGTATGTAGAATTTTTGAATTTGGATAGGAAATGAGGAAGTTATGAGGCAAAATGTACTTTCACATGTGGGAGGAGGGATGGACACAACACTGTAATAGAAAAGTCTATGTAAAAGCGAGAATTAATAGAGTGGGGAAGGAATTTATATAAATATTAGGTTTAACAGTCCAAACTCCTCTATTGAAATACAAATTGGTGAATCAGAGGTTAAAAGGCTCATCGGAACACTTGCAATGTCATTTCCGCCCTCTATTTCATTTAAATCAAATAGAATGAGTGCAGAGAGAATACACATAACACAACTCATATTAATTTATTTACATGTAATGCGGGTATATCGATTATGCAAGGAACTCAAGGATCAGAGGAAATTATTCAGTGTGTTCCCAAATTATCCACTTTATCTGATTTAACTAATAAGAGGGAGGGATATAGATGAAACAGACATGTACAGAACTCAAGGCATGAAAGAAATTGTTTCAATTGTTCTAATGGTTTGAAAAAATTCCAATCTAACTAATGAGAAAATGTAATGGGAAATCAGTCATGCAGGGAATCAGGAATAGGAGGAACTTAAGAATTGTTCTATGAGTTCAAGAAAAGTCTTATTTACTTTATCAAACTAGGGATGCAGCCCAAAGTGGTAATGCAGGGAACATGAGGAATGAATGAATTGTTCCACTTATTTCATAGAAGTCCAATCCATCCAAATTGAATTATGACATTCCAAATTTGAATAACTACTTAATGTTTTCTCATTTTTTGGAATTAACAAGATAATTACATTCAAGAGAAGCAAGTAATTTAACAAAAAGTTTTTTTAAAATCACATTTTTTAGGTTTGTGACAACATATGGCTCTTTTTGGGGCTTGACATGGATTGAAATAAGGTGTAAACAAGAAAAAGAAAATAAATCCAAAATATCTTGGTTCACAAGACCAATGAAAATCCATTGGGAATATATAGACAAGATACATAAAATACCAAAACAGAGGAAAACATACAAACAAACACAAACAAAAATGAAAAAAACTATGTACAAGACTATGTACAAAGGACTGACACCCACTTAGGACTTGAAAAACTTGAGATATTTTCCACTATATGGAAATGGAAGAGAGGTTTCATCCATATAGTCCAAATAATAAGAATTTTCTCTAGAAAAGTGTCGAATCTGAAATGGACTCAAGCCAAAGTGAGTCAAACTTACCATGGCTCCCGTGAGGTTCTCTCCTTTTGTCCCAAAGTAGAACAATATCTCCAACTTGAAAATATCAAGACTTGGCCTTCTTATCAAAAATATTCTTGACTCTCTTTTGGTGAGCTGAGATTTGATCAACTACATGATTTATTTATTATCCTAACTTCTACAAGTACATTATCCTTTTTTCTAAAGCATCCTTGAACTATTCATCTTCAATTTCTATAGTTGAGTGTAAGGCTGGTAACTCAAGAGTGACTGGAAACTGAGCATCCATTCCATAGACCAACTGAAATGGTGACATTCCAATAGCCCTCTTAGGTGTTATTCGATCAGCCCAAAGGGCATCATACAATTTCTTATCCCAGTTTCGTTGTGATTCATCAACCAGTTTCCTGACTATAGTTACCAAATTCTTGTTGGTTGATTCAGCTTGCTCCCATTTCCCTGTGGGTAGTAATTATGAAGAATGAGAAAGGGAAATTCCATAACCATAACAAAAATCTAAGTTCATAGGAAGAAAAGTTGAGAGCATTATCTTTTATAATCTTATTGGGAACTCCAAATCGAACCAAAATGTTCTCCTTAATAAAGTTATAGACAACTTCAGAAGTAGTTTTCTTGACCGGGATGGCCTCTACCCACTTTGTGAAATAGTCTATTGTAGTTAAAACATGAGTGTGCCCTACACTGGAGTTTGGATTGAGGGTTCTAATGAAATATAATCCCCATTGTTGAAAAGGTTCTTCAATCACAATGGGATTCAATGGAAGAGTGGCCAACTTGGGTCTTCCAACAAAATTTTGACAAGCTTCACACTTTGAGACCCATTTAGTTGCATCTTTGAACAAGGTTGGCCACTAATAACCACCCCAAAGTATCTTGTGAGCTATTACAAAAGAAGAGAAGTTCCCTCCACAAGCTTGATCATGATAATCTCTTAACAATATTTGATGTTGTTCCTTATCCACACATCTTAAGAAATGACCATCAATGCCTTTCTTAAAAAGGGAGTTGTCCCAAAGAACATACTTAGTAGCTCAAAGTTTAATGGCTCTTTTCTCTTTAGCATTAAGATGTGCGGGACATTCCCCATATGTTATAAAGTGGGAAATGTTGGAATTCCATTCATATGTGGAACTTAAGAATAGAAAAATGGGAATTTCAGTAGATTCACTATTACTCAAGTTTTATTTTGAACAATTAGTTGACAAAAAACCCCATCCTTAGACCATTTTAGTTGGGTTAATATCAAGGTCATACTCCTAAACCTTTGCAATCTATTTAAACCCAATTACCTATCTTGGATCCAAACTCTTGTTGAGTTAGAATAGACTTCACAGCTGTATCTGGAACAAAAACAATGGAGTGAGAATTGAGGATATAAAATATGAACTATTTCACATCCTTAACTACAAAAAAAACATTCTTCTCAAGATGAGAATACTTTAGTTAATGAGATTTAAATACATAACTCATAAAATAAAATGGAAATTCACACCCTTGAAAATTATTTTGGACTAAGATGGCAGATAACGAGTTTTCATAAGCATAACAATAAATGATAAAGTCCTTGTCAAAATCATGGTAAACCAGAATGGGTGTTCTCGCAATAGCCTTATTTATCTCTTCGAAAGATTTCTTTCCTTCAGAAATCCAGTGAAAATATTGTTTCTCCTTCATCATTTCTGCTATACTTTGAGTCAACTCAAAAAAATATAGAATGAACCTCCCAATGATATTGATCTTGCTGAAGAAAGAGTGAACACCTTTCTTACTTGTAGGAAGAGAAATCTTCTGAATATCTTGTACCCATTACGCTTTAGATCTATCTTGATTCCATCCTTTGAGACAATATGTTCCAAGAAACTTTCCCTCAGTACTCCGAAAAACATATTTCTTGGGATTAAGTGAAATGTCATGATCTCTACATCGTCGGAGAACCTTCAAAAGGTGTTGAAAGTGGTCTTCCCTATTTTTAGAGAAAATAGTAAGATCATCTAAATAAACAACAATGCACTTATTTTTTAAATCCCCAAAGGATAAATCCATAGCTCTTTGGAAAGTTTACACCTACATTTATTAGACCAAAAAATTCTTGATAATAAAATGTTCCCCATGGATTTCTAAAGGCATTCTTATGCTGATCTTGAAAATCTACATCAGTCTGGTTATATCCTGAAAATCCATCAAGGAATGATAACATCTCTGAACCTCTCACAACCTGTAGAATTTGATCCATCATTGGAAGAGGATAATTACCCTTTGAGGAGGCCTAATTTAAATTGTGGAAGTCTGCACAGATCCTTATTTCTCCATTCTTCTTCCATAAATGCACAATGTTGTAAATCCAAGATGAATGATGAATGGGAAAAATAATATTTGCACTTAAAAATTTATAAATTTCTTGATAGATCATTCCTACAATCTTAGGATTATATTACCTCTGCTTTTGTCTGAAAGGTCGAATGGCTAGTTTCAGAGGAATATACTGTTGCATTTCTCTAAGCTTGAAGGTATTCAAATCTTCATATGAATAAACAAGAACATCAATGTATTTTATCAAAAACTCAACTAGTTTCTTCCTTTCTTCAGTAGAACAACACTTCCCTATATTAATAAACTTAGGCTCCTCATCATTTCCTAGGTTTAATTTCTCAAACTTAGATGATTGATTTGTGCTTTGTGGCATTTATCCCTTAATATAACGATCATGCTTATCAAATATATCTTCCAATATTACAATACCCTTGGGTATCTTATTTCCTTTCAACTTGATACACCCATCTTGGTCTGATTCAGATTCAATTCCATCCTCAATTTTGGATGATGTTGACTTATGATAACTAACTTTACTACCTTAAAAGTACAATTGGCTAAAATTGTCTTTTAGTTCAAGAAAATAAATGAGATGTCGGTCATCATTGAACACTTGCCAATTATCTACATTTTCCAGGACATTGGGTCTTAAAATCATCTCAATCGTGAACTTATCTTGGTTAAAATCTGATGAGGGATAAGTAGAGAATCTAAAACCGTTAAAATATCCGAACTTGGAATTATTATCTCTTGTTAAGAATTGAGAAAGCATAAAATAAATTTCAATTGAATCCATACCTTATTTCAATAATGTTTCAACCTTTCATTCTTAACTTGAAATGAGCCTCAAACCTATTTTACTATGAGCTCTACATCTCCTTTTACATGAAGGTTCTTAATTCCCATCTCTTTCATTATTTCTAGGCCAAGAAGGAGGGTCCTAATACTCAGCAACATTATTAGTATTGGAAAATTGTAATTTATATGAGAATGGGTGAAGTTCACTAATGGGTGACACAAGAACTAATCCTTCTCTAGAACCTATTGTAGAACATATTCCATCAAACTCAAGGGTCCAAACATCATTTGAATAATCTTGAATGACCTTAGGAACATTTAGTTCTGATCCAGACATTACCATATAATTACCATGTCTAATGTATTTGTAAAAAATCTTTGCTTGAGGATCATCAGTCTTCTAGACTATGTATTTACTTGTCTCTCAGGAAACAATTATTCATTTCTCCTTTCACAAGGATCAGTGCATGAGATTAGTCCATTTGAAATTTCCCCTCCTACATCTTTGTAAAAAATTCTTCTTAAGAGCATTCCATAATATGGAGGTATGTCACTAACCAGGATAGTAGCCTTGAATCGTTTTTCAGGAAAAGCAACAAAAGCTACTTGAGCATTTTTTATTCTTCCTACCAAAGGTACCTCCTTAGTCTCCTATGGAGTAACATGAACCAAAATTTTCAAGTTAGACTAAGGCCTAATGTATGGGATACTTGTGCAGGAATTACATTATTTGATGCCCCAGAATTAATGACACGGTTTCTTAATTTATGCCTAGTTATTAGAAAAGTCACATAAAAGGGTTCAATATTTTCAAATATGAGGGGAGTGGAAGCCATTATATTTTATAGAGAGGGAGCGTTAGGAGTGGGAAAAATTCCTTTGGTGGAAGGGGTGGTCTAAGAATAATTGGCATTTACAAACTTGATAACTTGGGTAAAATCCTCTGGATGAGTTTGATAATATTCAGCTTCAGAGATCTGAATTTTTGTTTTCTTTATATGATCTATTATATCAAAATATATTGAAGATGAATGGGTTTCTTGGCTAGGAACAATGGGGGTTTTAGGCTTATCAACTTTAGGAGTTAGATTTGGTTTAGACACAGAAGTTGGGAATGAAGGAGTCTTTGACGGTACAAGTAGTACTTACCTTCTTAGTCGCAGGAGAAGGAACATAGTGATCCTCTCTCTACAGCAAATGGAATGAAAGAATGGAGCTTCCTTTGGAATTCTCCTTTTTTGTTAGGTTACGAACAATATATTTCTTCTTGTTCATTTGTTATTTAGACATAACTGCATACAATTCATTGTTCATTTCTGCCATAGTTTCTTCATAATCATAATCTTCATATTCATACACTAAATAGCTGATTTGAGAATCTTCATCCTCTTCATTAACTTCCTCAGGTTATTCTTCAGCTTCCTCTAATTCTTCAATCATTACTTCATCTTCTGCTTCTTGCACCTCACAGGTTACATTTACTAAAACCTTCACATGAGGAGATTCAATGACAAGGTTGGGTTGAGCAGCAGGAAAACGATTCCTTGGTTACAAATTATTCCTAGGAATATCCTTGTAAGGGACATTCTAAGAAAGTTGTTTCTTTATAGAGATTAGATCATTAGCCAATTTTTTAACTAATTGATCAAAATTTGATGAAACTTGAAGTCGTAGCCTTAGGATTTAGAAGGTTATTTCTTTCAACTTACCTGACATAATCAATTCATCTTCATCAGTTAAGGAAAATTCCTTGATCTTGTCTCCAAGTTTGCTAACTGTGTGCTCTTCTCAATGTGAAACTCACCTCAGGTGAGCTAAAGCATCGATCAAGAAAAATTTCATATTTTTAGTGCAGTAGGCCAGGGGAAGCAATTGGTATTTTATGAACTAGTCTGTTAAATTTTGCTACGAACTCCCTCATTGTTTCATAGGGTTCCTTCTTCAATTAGGAAGTTTGGCTAAGAGCACATGTGCATCCTCTACTAGTTTTAACCTAGCTTGAAATTTAGTTTTCATTGTATCCCAACTAGTGATACTACCAATTGGAAGATGATAAAACCATTCATCCACATTATCTTGCAAGCTTTCAATGAACAACCTTACCGATACATCTTCATGTGCCACTCTAAGAAACCCACAAGAAATATAAAATATTCTGAGATGTTCATATGGGTGAACCTTTCCATCTCCTCTAAATTTTGGAAAGTTATTTCAACTTCCCTTAGGAAAGTCATGAAGAGTTTGAGGAATAGGTAAAGGTCCAATATTATATCCCTACAGGTACATGTGCAACCATTTTGGGAAAAACAATTTATAAAGGAAGAGCAACACTCGCTAGAATCAAATCTTGAGTAGTACTTACTTGTGAAGATGGACTAGGTCTTCTCTTTGTTGGAGGTGTGCTTGTAGACCTTTTATTTTTACCCTTTCTTTCAAGAGATAAATACAAATAATGTTGTTGTTGAACTAAAAAGTAGACTCGTCAATACCTTGTGTCCTTAGACTCTGAGTATATCTCTTCTCAGTCAGTGTGAAAAAACCTCTAAGATTGACTTGTGGTGAAAAATATTATGTGGATATCACGATATGTGCCCCATGGTGGGTGCCAAAAAACTTTTGGTTGGAAAATTTGATTTTTGTAAAATAATCAATAGTTTAGGGATAAAATATCCCTCCTCTTTAATGGGTAGGTTCCCTTATTCATCCAAAAAATTGAGAACTCTAAGTTATTTACAAATATACAGACTAACTTAATTTGTTACATGAGGATATTGGTGAACATGAATGACATCCATGATTCTCAATACAAAAGATAAACAAAGAACTAGGATTGGAAGAATTACATTAGTAAGATTATGGCAAGACAAATTAATTAGAGAAACATAGTTACAACTAAACTAATCAATCAAGGATATGTAGATCCTCCTTGGTTTTATAAGATTACTAGACTGACTGTATAAATGAAGGAAAGAAGAAACAACACTTTCAGATAAGAAGACTACATATATTATCATACTTCTGCATGCAAATGAAATTAAAGAACATATGTGTTTGCATAAATAAAAACTCCACAACACATAAAATGTAGATTGAATCAAAGTTCATCACATTTTACTCCATGAATGAGAATACAAAGCTTCAAATTTTAGATAAAGCAAACCACATATTAACGATACCAAGAAAGGGAGATTGGAAGAACAAGAATTGAGAGGAGGGTTCTTCTTATGTATTGCCAAAAATATTTATCTTTACATTCAAATGCACCAATATCCAACCCCTTTTACAAAGAAAGTGAAGCCTTATATAGGCTAAGGGGAGGAGGATAACTACCTCAACTAACTAATTGTTCTTAATTAAGTGTTAAAACACTTAATTAATTGATTTACATAAAATGAATTTATATTACAATTTTGCTTTTTATATAATAAATCCAATTACAAAATAGAACCATGAGACAGTGAGCCACAGGAATTAAAATGGAAGGAACATTGATGCAGGCACTTTGAGCAGAACATGCATTTGGAACTTAGTGACTGCAATGGAAATATCAAATCCTTGGGGATGATGGTGTTCGAAAGCAATAAGGTTAACCAACTTCCTAGATCAGACTCCATTTATTTTTTATGCCACCATATTGGGCAATGTACCTTAGCTACCTCAATGATAACATTAAGTTGAGTTCATGATAACTCATCCATCCTTCTCCTTATTGAAATTCCTCTTTGAATAGATTTTATTTGATGAGTGTCCTGAAATTCATGCTGGATATGATCAACTAATTTCTATTGATGAGTTATCTGGTCAAAATTGAAAGAAAATGGCTTGCAAGTCTACAAAGATTTCATCTTTTAATGATTCACCCTTTTGTACTACACCTTTCAATTCAGTGGTAGCTTCTTTAAGGAATTTGATTCTCCACTCCACACTGAAAATCCAAGTAAGATAAATTATCACTTTTAGAATCATCAAAAATATTTTGAACATTAAAGTGCATTAATTTTCTGTCATTTATGAGAATCATGATTCAAATGGATCCTAAATAACATCATCCCAAATCTTGGATTCATTATCAATTCCATCAATCCTTGAATTGATTTGATTTTCCAGTTGAGATGATGTTATCATAAATTTTTTCATGCCTCATCAATGAATTACATCCCTTTTCCAAGAATTCCTTCAACCCAGGCTTCTGAAGCCTTTCCAAAAGTGGCATGCTTGTGAATCTTTTTGATTGCTTTTCAAATCAATCTTCACTAGTGGAAATAGTGGGTGGAAGAGTAGATAGAGGAGTTGGATCAAGAGCAGTCTTATTCAGATGAAGGAAAATACTTGATAAAACAGCAAGTACCTTTCCACTTTCTCCTCTTACCCAAACCTGGGCATGTTTCCCTTTTTCAACTCTTCAATGACCTTAGAGGAAATTTATCTAAGATTGTGAACTTCACCCTTCAAGAGTTTGATTCACCCAATGAGATCCTAGTGAGCTCAAGATCTGAAATTGATATATCTTTTTCATTCTTGTCCTCCTTTGGTCCTCTTTTCTAAAATTTCCTCCTTGTTCCTTCTGAAACAAGATGAGAAGTGGTCTTGGATTTGTCTTTCAGAGGAGGAGAGAAGCCAATTTTCCATCTCACTGCATCAAATCTTAGGAACTTCCTCCTGATATTCAAGCATTCCTCTTCTTACTATCAACCATGGGTTGAACCCATGTGAAATAATCTCCACTAAGATGTTGTCGGAGGAGGAAATGTGATGGAAATTTGGGAACTTAATTTTAAGAGGCCAATGAAATATCAATAGTGGAAGTTACAATGGAAGAGTCCTCTTTGCTCCAGGCCTTACATCTCTTTAGGCATTGAAACACTAGTTTTACCTGATTCAGGTGCAAATATCTCAACCACATCCTCTTCCTCATCATTTTATTCACTTTCGCTCTTCTTTTTCTTAATCTTTTTCTTCTCATACCTTCTTCTTTAGTATGTTGTTTGATTTCTCAGGAGCTACCATCACTTACCAATTCATGTGTTTTCATCTTCTTAACTCCTTGCTCTCCTCTTCCACTCTCTTTTCAACCTCTTTCCTCCTTATTCCTTTCTTCATGTAAACCTTGGTTCCTCTCAAAAGGAGAGGAAATGGAGTTTATCTGAGTCATCTCCTTTTCCTCTGAAGAATTTACCTCTTGAATTTCATCCTCATCTTTTTAGATTCCCTCCAATTCATTAATCTTTTTCTTCATCTTCCCAATGCCTTCCCCTTAGGAGCACTGCCAGAGTCTTCTTATCATCCTACTTATCTTTCTCCTTCTGTGACCATCTCAATCTCTCGGAAGAGGAGTGTACCTAAATAAATTTCCTCAATTCCTCTTAAAAAGATAAGAACCATCCTCAACCATTCCTTCAGGAACTGCTATAGCAAAAACCAATTCCCCTTCCTCTTCTTACCCAATGATAGCCTCTTCCAAATATTCTTTTCATTACTTCATATTCATCAACTCTCTATCCTCCCAATAATCCTCAAATGTTGGAAAGTGATAGTACCCCTCATCCTCATCTTCACTTCAATGAAATTCTTATTATCAAAACCCCAATCCTTTTCTGGTACCAGGTGGAAATTTCCTGCCACTCCATGGTTCTTTCAACATTGAACCATCCAAGGCTGATCTACATGTATAATTCCCCAAAGTCCCTGAGAAATTCTATGTCTGAACCCCTCTTATCTTTGCAAGTTACATGAAGAAGATCTCAACTCCTACAAAGCTTAACCAAAATTATCTTATCACTGCAGTATATTGGAAGTCTATATGGTGCTCCCTTCAAACCTCCTATTCAAATATAGGAAACATTCCTTGAAATTGTATAAACAAACTTCCATATGTGGAAATCATTCCCCTCTTTCCCTCCTGACTTTATTCCTCCCCTTTTATTTTTCCCTTCACAAATCTCTATCCAAGAACATGGTGAAGGCATCATTAACTCTCCTATGATGACTTTCTTTCCTTCTCCCTTAGGTGAGTTGAGTATAAAAATCATATATGGCTGAGATTTTCCTATTGTCTTGCCCTATTAATTTAATCATAACACTTCTATACCTCTCCTCCTAGTATACATAAATATGAGGTCATATAGAATGTTTTCCTCTCTTGTGAACTTGGGTGAGTTGAGAGGTAATATTCCCACAAATCTTCCCTCTCACCTATGTTTAGGTGTTTACCCACCTTCACAAATTCTGTTTCCATATAAATTCACCACTACTCTTTTGATCCCACTCCTAAATTCCCTTGAGCCCATTACCCTGCAAGACAATGTTCCTCTATATCTTTCCTCTTAATCCCTTTTCTCCCTTTAACCTCTCTTCTCTTCGCAACCAACATGAACTCCTCTTCTATCTCCTCTTCACCCATATCCTAACAATCCTAAATTGTCCTTTTCTCTATTGAGGTCCTCTTTGAGATTCTCTTCCCTTGGTTAAGATCTTTGAGTCTTAACAAGAATAACACTCCCCCCTCCTCTTCTTACCCAACCAAAACACCTCTTTCATTCCTCCTCTTTTCTACATTGTTTCTCTTCCCATTAATTTCCTCCTCCCCTTTTCCTTTTCCCTCCAACCCATCTCTACTCCACATCCCTCTCACCTATCCTCTTCTTACCCACCCCCAACTCCTCTCTCCTCCCACTCCCTTTCTCCCTTGAACCCCTCTCCCCTCATCTCCCCTCTCCTCTTCACACCCAACATGAACTCCTTTCCCCTCTCCTCTTTGTACCCAATGCCAACACTTTTCCATCACTCCTCCTCTCTCCACTACTCGTCTTTAATCAACCTCCTCCCTCTCCTATTTACGGTCCCAACAAGAACCCCTTTCCCCTCTTCTCTTCTTACCCAACCAATCACCTCTTCCTTCCCTCCTATTTTATCCATCGTTCCTCTTTCCACTAAGTCTCACCCCCTAACTCCTCTTCCATCTCTCCACCAATCCTCTTTACTCCCACTCCCTTTCTCCCTCGAAACCCTCTCCCATCATCTTCCCTCTCCTCTTTCCTCCTACTTCCTTTCTCCCTCTAACCCCTCTCCTCTTCGAACCCCACATGAAATCCTCTTCTATCTCCTCTTCTTACCCAGTCTTAACACCTCCTCGATGCATTCCTTTCTCTACAAGACTCCTCTTTGTTCCACTCTCACCTCTCCTCTTCAAACCCAACAAGTAACCCACTCCCCTCTCCTCTTCTTACCCAAAAAAACATCTCTTCCATTCCTCCACTTTTCTACACTTTTGCTCTTCACTCCAATTTCCTCCTCCCATTTTACTTTTCCCTCCAACCCGTCTATCCTCATCCTCCCTCTCACGTATCCTCTTCTTACCCACCCCCAACTCCTCTCAACCACTCCTCTCTCCTTCCACTCCATTTCTCCCTTAAACCCCTCTCGCCTCATCTTCCCTCTCCTATTCGCACCCAACATGAACTCCTTTCCCCTCTCCTCTTCTTACCCAGTGCCAACAAATTTTCCATCCCTCCTCTTCTCTCTAATACCCCTCTTTTCTCCACCTCTTCCCTCTCCTATTTACACCCAAAAAGAACCCCTTTCCCCTCTTCTCTTCTTACCAAACCAAACACCTCTTCATTCCCTCCACTTTTCTCCATGTCTCCTCTTTCCTCTAACTCCCACCTCCCAAATTATTTCTCCCATTTTACTTTTCCCTCCAACACCTTTGCCCCTCATCTTCCCTCCCCCCTCTCCTCTTCACACCCAACATGAACTCCTCTCCTCTACTTACCCACCATAACACCTCTTCCATCCCTCTTCTTCACTCCATCTTTTATCTTTCCTTCAACTCCGTTCACTCCACTTTCCTCCTCTCCTTTTCCGTTATCTCCCTCCAACACCCTCATCTTCCTTCCCCCTCTCCTCTTCACACCCAACACAAAATTCTCTCCTCTACTTACCCACCGTAATACCTCTTCCATCCCTCTTCTTCACTCCATCGCTTATCTTTCCTCCAGCTCCATCCCTAACACCTCCACCTCTCATCTTCCCTCCCCCCTCTCCTCTTCGCACCTAACATTAACTCCTCTCCTCTATTTACCCACCATAACACCTCTTCCATCATTTTTATTCACTCCATCACTTATCTTTCATCCAACTCCCTTTCCATCCTCTCCTTTTCCCTTATCTCCCTCCAACCCCTCTCCTCATATTTCCTCTCCTCTTCTTACTGAGCATGAACCTCTCCCCTCTCCTCTTCTTACCAACGCCCATTGATGAGGCTAGTATATGCCTGATAAATGTACAATATATAATCTCATCTTACTCTTCTTTTTATTAAGTTTGATTAGCATTTTGTGACTTTTATTTGATCTGATATGAGTTAGGATGTAATTGTCTATCTTTTGATTGATTTTGATTCTAATGTTAAAAGCTCTAAAATTCCTGACGAAGTGTGTGTTTGAAATTTAGTTTTGTAATAAAGCAGGTCTAATCAGTTGAGGAAATGAAGTAGGTAGCATTCAGTATGTTTTCGGTAGCATCTGTTCCCACACAAAGTTAGAACTTCCAAGCTAGTTCTGACTCCATCACACAGTCATCATCTAGTTCCAGAACTTTCAGACTTAGTTCCAAAACTCCAATATTTAGTTCCGAAATTTTTGGACTAAGTTCCGGAACTCCTGGAAATAGCTCCGGAACTCTCACTATTTTGATCCTTAACAATTTCCTATGGTTCTAGAACTTCTCTAAAGTTCCGAAACCGATGGAATTTATCTATTCTAACCATATCCAGAGATTTTGCATCAACGAACCTTTCAATCAGGAAAGTATGAGAAGATTTCGAATGTAGATCTAGGGATAGTTATCTTACAGCTGTCAGATCAGCCACAATCTGATTCAACATCTATTCTAGACACAATTCTATTTCATCAGAATCATAGAGACAACTATGATTGTAAATTTATATAAAAGTAGACCTGTAATAGATAGATATAGATAGATAGAATAGATATGATATAGAAATATAGAAGAAAGAAATAGATATAGACTAAGTACTGAATCCAGTACGTTTTGTAATACCGAATGTTTTATCAATAAATAGCCATTCCTTGTTTGAGAGAATTCTAAGTTGTTAAAATCTTGATTCGAGGAGGAACAAGGGCCCACTCCCCTAAGGATTAGGATATTCATTTATTTGGTATTTATATTTCTTCATCAAATAGCTTAGATCTGTTAATTCTATATTGTTTTGATTCTTTCAGTTAAATTTTGTTGTGTACTTGTTCCTGCAGGTGTTAAGATAGATTCTTATATTTCTTGCAATCATTTTCAAACATTCTAAATTGAGTGTGTTTATTTCCAAAATCAGGTGTGTTTGTTTCCATTCTACATAGTGTGTTTCCTTTCAAAAAATATTTCAGTGTGTTTACTTTCAGAAAGTTTTCATAGTATGATTTAAATAAGGTTTTACCAAGAATCCTTAAGACATTGAAAAGATCCCCTAGAAAATACAAAAAATAACTACAGTCAACTACTAGATCAATAAGATTACTCTTGTTGCATATAGCTTTAGACACACCCCTAGTTTGATATGACATCAACAAGAAGTTGATTAAATGAAGGGAATAATGACACCCATCATTTTTGGCACCGTTTCCAGGGACACACTAGTTAGAACTTTCTAATTAAGTGTTAGCAAGAGCAACAATCATACATCTAGTAGTTGAAGGATCTTCCCTAATATATCATAAACTATATGAGTAGACCAAGAGACTCAAAGGGTAGATTCCTCCCAAAAAACATCTTCACAAGAATTCATAACATCCTCTAGTCCAAATAAGGAAATTGATCAAGAATTGGAGGCACCATCATCCCCTGTTAGACAAGAAACATAATTGCCACCTTTGGAATTCTTAGATCAGTCACCTGAAGGAAGTGGAAACTTTTAGGAAAAGGCTTATTACTCAAGATCCATTTAGGGTAAGTTTTGATTCTCAATTGAGTAGTCAACCTCCTACTCCTGATTTTTACCTTCCCCAAGGCATACCACATACCACATTGATTGGGAGGAAAATTTCAGAAAATATTTTTAAAATGGCACGAGAAGCTGAAAGAGAACCTGATAGGACCTATACTTATCCAATCCAATTAGAGGATGATGATAACATCAATGAAAAATATCTCACCTACACATTTACCCACATTTAGAGGGATGTCATCTGAAGACCCTGACCAATTTCTGTTTGAGTTTAAGGTACTATGTCAGACCTATGACTATAAAATAGATAATAAAAAACTCAAGTTGTTTCCATCCACTTTGAAGGATGCAACAATGAGGTGGTTCATGGGATTACCATCCAAATCTATTAGAACTTGGGCACAAATGGAAACTACCTTCCTAGACAAATACCAAGATTATTGTAGAGGGAGAAATAGGAAGGAAGAATTCTTCAAAATCAAGTAGGAGGAAGATGAAAATATAGAAGACTATTTAGATAGATTCCTCTTTGTGAGAAAAAGATGTGGATTTGTACTTCAAGAGGAGTTAAGTAAAACCATTTTTCTTAAAGGTTTGGATGAAAAATCTAGGGAATCCCTTAACTTGATAGGAGGTGGAGACATTGATCAGTTAAGAATGAATGAAATTAAGGAGATTTGTAGAAGCTATTCCAGAACAAGGGGTGGACCTAGAAAAGGAAAATCAGTGAAAATTCTGAATCCAGATATGAACAAACTAATGGATGAATTAGAAAATTTTAAAATAGACATTTTAGTTCAATTAACCTCTACTATGGATGGATTACAAGCTAAAGAAAATTCCAAAACTGAACCATTGGCTATGTATTGTCCTAGATGTAGGAAGAAGCATGCAATAAGAGACTATCCTTTGGATAAAACAGAAATGTGTCTTATCTGTGAATCTAAAGAACATGATACTGATGTTTGTTCTCTACTTCTAGTTATAAAAATCAGCTTAAACAAACCAGTACATCATCCACAACAAAAGAATTGAATTTTGTTCAGAGACAACCTAACCAAGGGCAGTTTATGCCAAGATCAGTTCCTAATCCATGGATGATGTCATGGGCTGCTCAGACAGTACCACAAAATTGGGGACAACCACCTTGGGTACCTCAACCAACTTGGAACCCTCAAGATTGGGAAAGTCAAGCTTGGTATGCTCAGGGACATCAACAACCATGGGTTGGTCAAGGAAATCCTTATGCTTGGTCACAACCTAGATGGAACCCTAGTAATTATGCTCAAGGAAGAACATATCCAAATCAGAATCAACAGGCCATCATGGGATCCCCTGCACAAAATTCACAAACTGAAAATGTAGTCCAAATGCAAATACCAGCACAACCAGTAGAAAACCCAAGAAACAAACAAACAACTCCTGTTTATGGAACAAAACCAAAAAAATCAGTTGATTTACATGCTATGGATTGTAAGGATATTCAAACTAGATCTGGAAAAATCATTAGCAGTCCACCTGTTATAATCACTGAAATGACAAAAGAAAATGAAATCCCTAGTACTGTGTTCCAAAAGGGGATATAGGAAGAAAAGAAAAAGAGCCAGATAGTAACACTACTGAGACTCCATTTCCAGAGAGATTTAAAGAAGCTATAGAAACTAAGGAGTCTGAATTGGTACATGAACTAAGGAAATTGAATATTGAAATACCACTGTTACAAGAAATTAAGGACATTCCCAAATTGAACAAATTAATCAAAATGTTATGTTTGAAAAAACTGGAAGGAAGAAACAATACCCCAAGACTATCAAAGTAGATGGGAAACTTGTTGATTTATTAGCAGGAAAAATTTTACTTCCCAAATATGGAGATCCTGGAAGTCCTGTTATTTCTGTCTCTATAGGAAATAAGGATATACATAATGTTTTGGTAGATTTGGGAGTGGCTATCAATGTAATGACAGTGGATACTCTGAAAACATTACCATTAATAGGTATACAACCTACTAATACCATATTGCAGATGGCAGATTAGTTTGTAGCAAAACCAGAAGGAATTATTGAAGACGTGGCGGTTATGGTGGAGTCATGGGAATATCCAGTTGACTTCCTTATACTACAGCCAAAAGGTAAAACATTGGGTTATCCCATTATTTTGGGTAGACCATGGTTAGCTATAGTTGTTGCCTTAATTGATTGCAGGTCAGGTGATATGACAATCTCGAATGGTAAGAACTCTAAGAAAATTTCCTTATATCCTTCTACACAACCTTTTACTGACAATCATGAACAATTGTGGGTTGATTCTCCTTGATACTAATAAGAAAAATTTGTCTTCTTTGGCTATGATCACATTGTAGGATCATGTAAGAGAAGTAGAAGAGATGATTAATCCACAATTGGATGAGCACAAGCTATCTTCGAAGCAATCAGATATAGTTCTAGAACCTGTGAATATAGTTATGTAACCTAAAAACTTAGTTCTAGAACCTATGAATTTAGTTCTGGAACCACTACATTTAGTTCTGGAACCACCACATTTAGTTTCGGAACCACTACATGAAGTTTCAGAACCACGACAATAGTAGTTCTCTTTGATTGGAAATAATTTCTCTCCAGAGGAATGAGATTTCTCATGGGGAGAGGAAGAATCAGTAGCTTCAGTTTCAAATACATCAGGAAGTGGTGAAGAATTTTTGGAAAGTAGCAGTGATGAAGAGTTTGGCCTTCAAAGAGATAAGTATCATAATTCTCATTACTGTCCTTTTTCCAGTATTTTGTCTCAAGGAACTTTTGGAGATGTTGCTACATACCATATGTTGTTACCACATGCATGTCCACTAAATACTTTAATGGAACCCTTTCAAAAAATCAATTCATCACACATTGGAACCAAACATGTTGAGATTCAATTGGGTAAAACATTGAACATTAACAACTAGTTGAAGGATGATGAAAAAGCTAAATTGTTTGATGTTTTAAAAAATCATACTAAAGCTTTTGATTGGGATTACAAAGGCATGAAGCGGATTCATCCAATAATTTTCACTCATCACATCTACACTGAAAATGTTAAACCAGTTAGGCAGCCTCAGAGAAGGATTAACCCAACCTTAAGGGATATAGTCACATAAGAAATTGAAAAACTATTACAAGTATGTTTTATTTACCCTATCTCAGATAGTTTGTGGGTATCACCTCTTGTAATTGTTCGTGAAAATAATGGGAAATGGAGAATATGTGTTGACTATAGGGAACTAAACAAAGGCACACTGAGAGATTATTTTCCCTTACCATTCATAGATCAAGTCCTAGACAACCTTTCAAGTAAATAGTAATTTTCCTTCTTGGATGGCTTTAGTGGATACAATCAAATTAAAGCTATTGTTGAAGGTCAAGACAAAACAACATTTACATGTCCATGGGGTAACTTTTCCTATAGGGTCTTACCATTTGGCTTATGCAATGCTCCTGTAACTTTCCATAGAGTTGTACTTGCAATATTTGTTGATCTAACAAATGGCTGTGTTGAGGTATATATGAATGACTTCACTGTACACGAAGATACATTTAATGATGATTTGAGAAATATAGATAGAGTATTAACAAGATGTGAACAACATAATCTATCTCTTAGTGATGAAAAGTGTTTAATAATGGTTGATGAAGGGATTGTATTAGGACACCATATTTCAAAAAGAGGAATTCAGGTTTATCAAAACAAAATTAGGATCATTTTAGATTTACCTATTCCTCAAACCCCCATAGATATCAAGTCATTTCTAGGACATGTTGGGTACTATAGGTGCTTTATAAAATATTTTAGTAAAATTACTGCCCCCATGTTTAATTTTCTAACCAAGGACTGTGAATTTCTTTGGGATGAAAAGTGTCAGCATGCTTTTGAAGAAATTAAAGAAAATTTAATCACTGCTCCAATATTGAGAGGACCTAATTGGGAAAATCCATTTCATATCCAAAAAAATGCTTAAAATAATTCCATTGGTGTAGTTTTGGTACAAAAAGATGAAGAAGGAAAAATTTATGCTATTTATTATCTAAGTAAGACTATTACTCCCACTTGTAGGTGCCATTTTTGATCCTGTAAGATTTTACCCTAAATTTTCCTTCATTTTGCGTGCTCTGAAACATTTTTTTCTCTCAAATTGGTGGTCTAAAACTTTTCCCTCCAGTCGAATGCCTTGAAATGCTCACAAACGTGTTGTTTTTCCCCAATTTGAATGAAATCAACATGTGTGCCCTGTTTTGTGCCCTAATTTCTCCAAAATCTGTGGGCTTTGTCATTTTTCCTTTTTTCTTGATCATGGAAGTTCAAAATTGATCAATTCACACTTGTATACCTTTGAAAATCTAATCCCATGATCAAAAATGCTATGAAAACATGTTTCAGTTGGTTCAATTTCGAGAAATTTATCGTCCTTAGCAAAAAAATCAAATTCTAGGGCATCCCTAGCATTTTCTATGTTTTGACGGTCAGACAAGTATCATTTGGCTGTCAATCTCATCTTCAAAATTTTTGGGTGTCGCTGGCAATTTGTACATTTTTTGACATTCATACAAGCATCCTTTTCCCGTCAAATTTTAGCTCAAAAATCTTCTCCTACGTGGTCATTTGTGACTGGACAAGGTTTGGCGGGTCTACTCGAACAACTTAGCATTTTTTGTGTTTTTGGAAAAAGGACTAAATCCCCCTACAAATCTTTAGGCCCTTAGCCAATCAGAGGGTGACACATGACAGTTAGAAAATTCAAAACAATGGAGGGGCGGAGGTGCGGAGGCACGGTGGAAAAATTTCCTTTGGTGAAACAGAGTTAAAGTATGAAATGAGACCACAAGCCCTTAGCAAATCGCAGGTGGACACATGTCACATTTGCATCAAATATGGGAATGAAGGATGGCAGAAGACTTAGAAAAAAATTTCTTTTTCGCGAAAGGGAATAAAATTTGTGAAAAGGGCCACGGGTCCGCAGGCTAATCAGAAGTGGACACGTGGTAGGGAAAGGTGGAGGTGTGGGAGTACAAAGGAAATGGTGAAAATTTTCCTTTGTGGAAAATGTGGTTAAAATATAAATAATAATGCTACCCCGTAACCAATCAAGTGAGGACATGTGTCCTGCAGAAGGGTGGAGCCACAGAGGAAAAACAAATAAATTTCATTTTTTCAAAAAGATGCAAAATATGTAAAATTGAGCTGTGACTCTGTATCCAATCATATTTCACCACATGTTGGGAACAAAATCAGATATGTAGGCCCCCAAAGATAATTTGGGAAAAATTCCTTTTTCCAAAAAAGGAGGAAATATGTAGAATCGGTCCACGATTCCAATGGGACCCACATTGGGACACGTGTCAAGATCATTTTCAAAGGATGGAGGGGCAAAGAAAAATGTCAAATTTTTACATTTTTCCAAAAGTGTTAAAATATCAAAAGGTGATCCTAATCCCATTTCCAATCACATAGTGACACATGGAGGGCTTAGGTTAAAGGATAAAGGAAGATCAATGATAACTATGCATTTTGCAATTTGGCTACCATTTTTTCTTCAGGAAGTGTGGATATACATTTTTTGTATCGATTTTGAATAATTTTTTGACAAATTCGTGTTGTTTGTGCCTGTAAGGACCAATGCAATTGGTTTTGAGGATTAATTTGAATATCAGAGATGTTTTTGAAATGAATTTTTGCCCTAACCCGTCTAAAAATGTGAAATATCAAATCCAAAAGTTGTAGAGTCAAATTTTGGAGGGATAAGGATGAAATAATGAAAGGAAGGGGCTCTGCATGCTTTGAAGATGAAAAAAATGCCTCCATAATGGATAATGATGAAAATTTTGCAATGATTCATCTCTGTTTGAGAAAACTGGTAACTTTTTAGACGTGTTCTATTAAACGTCCCTGTCTGCAAATCATGAGAAATATTTGTAACAAATTTGATCCTTTGGCATATTCTTTTCTTGGGAAAGAAGGCTTGAAGGAGATTGAAAGCTATATATTGCGTGAATTTTTCATGCAAAGGGTTGGAAGAGTTTAAAAAATCCTGGAAAACTAAAAATTTCACGGGAAAATATGGGAAGAAGCCCATTCTCTGAGTGACCACCTGAGAAACTCATATAATTCTCTCTGTATTAGATTTCAAATCATGTTAAGATGGTTGCACATGTATATCCATTAACAATATTTGAGATTATTTTTCAAAACATTCCCCTGCTGATAAATCTGATCATTTTTTAGTTATTCTATGTTGTCTTTGGGAAAAATCTATGAATGCTTACATTTCAGAATGCATTTAAAATTTATGTTTCTTGTTTCTTGTTATAGCCTTGTGTTTAAAATATCTATTTATCATACATGGACTCATTTCTTGTGATTAGTTTAGTGGAATTTGAAATCTCACATTCATAAGAGCTTTCATCTGATAAAGAGATACACAAATTTAAAACCACTTTACTTTCTTTGATTTTAGAGATTGTTTCAAAACCTTTTGGTGTACCTTAGGTCATGATTAAATAGTGATTGCTAAATTCTTCATTGGTTCATTCTAACTAAAGATTTTGTGATAGATGATCAAAGATTGTGTGGAAAAGTGTAGATTTGGGCCTCCATTTGATGCAGATATCCTTGTTGAAGGAATGCTTAACCATTTTTGATACTTTCTGCTGTTAATTTTCTCCATATTTTGTTGAAATCCTCAAAGTGTCTGGTGGACCTTGTTTTGTCTTATCTAAACTCCCACCCAAAAATCATTCAAAACAACTAATCCTACCCTATTTTACCCCTATTTTGACCTGTATACCCACTGAAGATCAAAATCTTGTTCCTAAAGTATGTAGAACAGATCAGGATTTCAAAATTTCTTTAGTAACCCTTTCTTTACATTGAAAGTATCTCCATAATATGGAAGTGACAACTTGTGAAAGTCAGATTTGAAGTGTTGATCATATTTTCCCAAGGCCCTTTTCATACTATTTGCACAAATTGAGGGATATCTTCATCTCCTTCAAAATTTGAGGGTTACAAAATAGGTTCTCTTACCTTGGTTGAAAGGCACAACCTAAAACAGTTAGGATAAGATCAAGTCCTATTTGAGTGCTATCCATCTCTCCACAAATCTGAGTGCCAGTTAGATTATATCCCCGGCTACAAAATGACACACACCATGATCCATCTGTCTTCAAGCTTCATGTCATATATTTGATGCTTCTCAGACTAAAAATCAGAACAAATTTGGGTACCAACACCACTGAAAAGAATTACACAACCACTGAAAAATAATTTCTTGTTGTAATTTATGCAATCAATAAATTCACTCATTACATTATAGGTTATAAGATATGTGTACGCACAGATCATTCAACATATAAATATTTGATGAAAAAACCAGTGGTTGGAGGAAGAATAATTATATGGTTATTACTTTTACAAGAATTTTATATTACCATTATGGATAATCCAGGTAAATCTAGTGTGGTAGCTGATTTTTTATCAAGACTAACCACTACAGGGGAGCAAGATCTAGTCAAGGATAACTTTCCAAATGAAAAATTGTTTTCTATCTCAACAAGTTCACCATGGTTTTCTGATATGGAAAATTATCTTGCAATAGGGAAGTTTCCTCCTTATTTCACTAAGAAAAAAATAAAGAAGTTAATCAAAACTAGTGCACAATTCAAATGGTTAAATGGAATGTTATTTAAATATGGGCCTGATTTTGTTTTACACATGTGTGTAAGAGAAGATGAAATATTTGACATCCTCATACCATTTCATGATGAACCAAGTGGAGGACACTATTCAGTGAAAAAAACAACTCATAAGATACTTGGAACTTGTTATTATTGGACATCTCTATACAAGGACGTGAAGAGATATATCAAGCAATGTGATCCTTATCAAAGGATGGGACAACCAAATTTCACCAATGAAATGCCTCTTCAACCTCAAGTTGTAATTGAACCATTTGAGAGATGGGGATTGGATTTTATTAGTAGCTTTAATCCTCCTTCATAAGGAAAGGAATATACTATTGGTTGTACTGACTATGTGAAAAAATGGGTAGAAGTGCAGACATTGACAAATGCTACTGAAGAAGCAGTTGCTGATTTCTTTTGGAACAAAATTATGGTAAAGTTTGGAGCATTAAGAAGCATAGTTTCATATCAGGGGCCACAATTTATGTCTAATATGATCCAATCTTTCACAACATATTACCAAATCAATCATAGGAAGTCATCTCCTTATCACCCATAGTCGAATAGATAAGATGAATTAAAAAATAGAGAATCAGAGAACATCCTTACCAAAATAGTTGAAGCTAGGAGAAAAGATTGGGTAAAGAGATTGCTTGAAGTTTTTTGGGCTTATAATACAACTTGGAAAACTACAACAAGGTTTTTACCATATGATTTATTCTATAGGAAAAATCTATTGTTTCCCATTGAGTTTGAACTTCAGACATTGAGGACAACAATTAAGGTGGGAATTGAGTTGGATGCAGCTCAAAAAGAAAGAATCCTTCAACTCAATGAGTTGGATGAATTGAGGATGGAAGAAATTCAGTAGACAAAAATAATCCAAGATTGGAGGAAGCAATGGCATGACACACATATCAATAGAAGACAATTCAAAGTAGGAGACTGGGCATTGCTGTTTGATTATAAGTACCAAAAATTCAAGAGTAAATTCAGAACCAGATGGTTGGGATCCTATCAGATTGAGAAAATATTTCAAAATGGTTTTATTCAGTTACTTCCCATTGATGACAATAGAAGAACACTCTTGGTCAATGGACACAAGCTGAAACTCTATAGGAAGCCTCCCACTAAGGATGAATTCTTGAGGAAGATTGAAGCAGACAAAGAATTTGATCATATGGAAGAACCCAATTCTTCCAAAATGATCAAATAACCAGATGATAGATCCAGAATAAAGGGAAGAAAATGAAAACTAATAAATGGTGTTTTCTTCCCAAAAAATATAATAATAATAATAATAATAATAATAAAATATATTTCTCTCAAAGGAAATTAAAAACCAACAAATGGCGGTTGACCTCTTCTTTTGGCTAATTCAAATAAAAGGGAATTCTTTTGAATTCCATCTATCTTATCTAACCATGTTTTATCCACTTGTAGGAATGATGAGTCATCATAGAAAAAGGATTACATCATCAAGGATGGTAATTATATATTTTAACTTATTTATGGTTAAATTAGATGTCGCATGTGTGATTTGACTTGATTTAAAAGTTGATATGATGAGTCGTCTATTTATACATTATGATTACAAGTAAGTAATCATGAAGATGATAAGGATGGGGTAAGTTGTGGCATTATTGTTATTGGTAATCATTAAGTGTAAAATGAAGTGAAAATAAGTTACAGAATGATTTTTGAGAAGCAACAAATTAAGCCTGTAATCCGTAACAAAGAACAAAGGATTCTACAGCTAAGAAAAAAGTTTCCGCAACTAAGAACAAAGGTTCTATAGCCAAAGTCACCAGTTCCATAGCTAAGCAAGAAGGCCTGCAACCGATTTTCACATAATCAAAGGGAACAAAACTCAAGCCGATATGGGGATTAAAAATAAATCAGAACTAGAGGATGATTTCCAGTTGCTCGCAAATGAAGAAGTAGCATCTATTTTTGAACATGCAGGATGGATAGAGTTCCTGAAGAAGTTTTAAAAGTATAATGATGAATTAGTAAGAGAAATTATCATAAACCTAGAGCAATCCAGGAAAAAGGTGAGAAATATATTTATTCCTTTTTTTGTAAATATAATAAGTAATGTGTCTAGAGTGCCAATTGTGCATGTCCCACATCCTGCCAAAGGCACATTGAAAGAACTAGTTGAAATCCTACTACAAGGAGGAAAAATTGAACTCCAATACATCTACAATACAAAAAATATCATAAAAGGGGTCAGAAGAGCCAGTTTTCCCAAACCCTTTGACATGGTGGCATTTTGGATAGTGAAATATTTAACCTGTGATGGTCAATTTTGGTCTATATGAAAAGAAGTCCTAAAAATGCTCATAAATCTGAAGTATGGATCCATAAAACCTGAGTACATAATAAACCTTCCAGGGTTTATTTTTTATTCTATCCAGACCATGGCCTAGAGGTATTCCTAGGGTGTTGGGACAATACGACATCATGAGCTAATTCATTTAGTATGCCAGCACCATTTTCTGTCAAAGAAAAATGGAGAAGAAATTTGGGTAAATTTTCTTGGAAAGTTAAAGAAAAACCCTAATATTATTACAAGAACAATACTAGATCCATTTTATCCTTCAACTAATTTGGAAATTGATGCCCCTACATAAGAATAGAAGGAAGTAGAAAGAGAGAGTATACCAAAAAGAAGAAGGTTTGTAAGAAGAATCAAAACAACAAAGCATTTTGTGCCTTTGAAGGAAATTCCTTCTTCTACAGCAGATCTAAGGGAGCCAATATCTTTCTCTGATGGTGATAGCTCACCTGTACAAGAGAAAGAAACAAGAGTAAGAAGAAGCTCTAGAAATAAATACACCACTGGGCATGTTGAAATTCCCCTGAGACAAAAAATTCATAAAAGGACAAGGGAAACCCCAGAGGGAAGGAGCGAATAGGAAAAGATGGAAAAGGAAGCTATTGATATTTTAGGTAGCATGGAAATGACTCCTCCTGAACCAAGACAAGGTGAGATGGACAGAGGAGATGAGAGACTTGAAGAGTAGGAGTTTCAAGAATTGGCTGAACCATCAACATTGCCATAGGAAGAAGAAGAGTTGGCTTCCTAGAGAAGAAAAGGAAAATTTCCTTTGATAGAGGAAGAATGCTCAACTCCTCAAATAATTTCAGAGGAAGAAGAAAGACATTAGGTTAAACATGCTATGTTCTTGTCTAGAGCAGAGCTCATTATCAGAGAAAATAATGATGAATTGGATTTCCTCAAACTCAAATTAGAATAAAGGGAAATGCTGATTAGAGAGTTAACAACTCAGCTTGTAGCAAAGACTGAGGAGTTATCAATAATTAAGAAACAACTGATAGAAAAAGAGGAAGAATGTTAGACTTCTAGAAAACAGAATGTTGTGTCCATAGTCTCTACACAAACTGAGTTAACCTATTTGCCACTCAAAAAACTATGGAATGACACCTGTAGGGAGCTTAGAGAAGCTAAAACATCAAATGAATATTTGAAGACCAATATGGAAGAAGAGAAGAAGGTAAGAAAAGAGTGGGAAGAAAAAATTTATAAGGAAGAAGGAAACAAATATAAATGTCTTGCAAAAATTCATATGGTCTACATTATGAGTGAAAAATTGCTTGCCTATAGGAGGCCCTCTCCTGCATATAGTGTGTTTTTAGAAGAGCAGTTCATTTGTTGGAAGTTGTCAAAGATTGCATGTGGAATTCTACATGAAGTAAAGGATGAAATTGAATTCATGATAGCTTACTCTCTATCCAGTCTTAAGTAGAAAAATCTTCTATGTGAATTTTATCTTTGTAATTTTATGCTAGAGAAAAAAACAAGATTTATGATCAATTTGTATGTGGGAGAGAGCCATCTCAATGCACTTGTCTTTATTCTGCAGAACCAAATTGCATGGAAGGAAAGGGAATCTAATTTTTTTATTGAAATATAGCTCAAATGGTCTCTGTATGAGAGCTCACTAAGGCAAACCTTTTTCCTTCCTCATACACTTTTGAACTCATTCCTTTGATGAGTGATTCAATACACATTATTTTGCCATCATAAAAAAGAGTATTAATGTATTTACCTCCTATGAGGAGGAGAAATTTGAAGATATTTATGAAGGATGCTCAAAGAGGTGGGAACTCCTTACTGTTTCCTTGAGAAGAAGGGAAGTAATATCGCATACAAATTTTATATGGTGTTTAGAAAGGGAAAAATCGTTAAGCACAATCATTCCTTAGATCAATGATACCTACGAGAAAATATGGATGGGAATGAGAACAAGGCCCCATCTACTTCTCACCCCCATGTCTCCTTGGAAAAATAGAGAACCTCAAGATCCTATTGAATTTGAAGAGTGGGAGAGGAAAATAGAAGCAACAGCTGGGTACAATACCTCTAAGTTTAAGCATTGGAAAATCTAGTTTCAGCCATTTGATCTGAGAAATCAAATGGAATGCAGAACATATAACCCCACTTTTGAAGAATGAAGTTTGTAAAGGGACTTACAAACAAGTAAGTTTGAGGGAAATGATGAGGCCAAACTATGCTTGATTAATGTATAATCTATGATCTCATCTTATTCTCCTTTTTATTAAGTTTGATTGCATTTTGTGACTTTTATTTGATTTGACATGAGTTAGGATGTAATTCTATGTCTTTTGATTGATTGTGGTTCTAATGTTAATAGCTCTGAAACTACAAACAAAGTGTGTGTTTGAAATTTAGTTTTGTAATAAAGCAGGTCTAATCAGTCAAAAAAATGAAGTATGTACTGTTCATTATGTTTTTGGTAGCATCTGTTCCAACACATCTTAGTTCCAGATTTTTAAAGCTAGTTCCAAAACTCCATTACACAATCATCATTTAGTTTTGTAACTTTTGGCCTTAGTTTTAGAACTCCAGTATTTAGTTTTGGAATTTTCATACTTAGTTCCGGAACTCTTGGGTATAGATTCAGAACTCTCACGGTTTTTATGCTTAATGATTTCCTATGGTTTTGGAAATTCTCTGAAGTTCCAAAACTGATGGAAGTTTATCTATTTTAACCACATCTAGAGATTCTACATCAATGAACATTTCAATTAGGAAAGGATCAGAA
The DNA here is from genome assembly GCA_019776745.2 of Taxus chinensis. Taxonomy (NCBI): domain Eukaryota; kingdom Viridiplantae; phylum Streptophyta; class Pinopsida; order Cupressales; family Taxaceae; genus Taxus; species Taxus chinensis. The sequence goes on along the minus strand of CM034157.1, from coordinate 398,252,209 downwards.
GATCTCTGAACGTAGATCCAAGGATAGCTATCTTACAGCTGTTTTATTAGCCCAATTCGAATCAACATTTATTCTGGGCATGATTCAATTTCATTAGAATCATAGAGACATCTATGATTGTAAATGTATATATAAAAAGACCTGCAGTAGATAAAAAATAAGGAATAGAGATAAAACATAGAAGAGAGATATAGACTAAGTATACTGATCCAATACATTTTGTAATACTGAATGTTTTATTAATAAAATAGTCATTCCTATTTGAGAGAATTCTGAGTTGTTAAATCTTGATTCAAGGAGGAGTAAGGGCCCACTCCCCCAAGGACCAGGATATTCATTTATTTGGTATTTATATTTCTTAATCAAATAGTTTAGATCTATTAAATCTGTATTTCTTTAATTCTTCTAGTTAAACTCTGTCGTGTACTTATTCCTGCAGGTGTCTAGATATATTCCTATTTTCTCTTGTAATTTTTTTTAAAGCATTCTAAGTTGTGTGTTTATTTCCAACAACAAGTGTGTTTACTTTCAGAAGAAAGTGTGTTTATTTCCATTCTGCAAAGTGTGTTTCCTTTTAGCAAATATTTCAGTGTGTTTACTTTCAGACAAAGTTTTCATAGTATGATTTAAATAAGGTTTTACCAAGAAGTCCTTAAGACATTGAAAAGATCCCCCATAAAATACAAAAAAAACTACAATCAACTACTAGATCAATAGGATTACTCTTGTTGCATATAACTTTAGACACACCCCTGGTTTGATATGACATCAACAAGAAGTTGATTAAATGAATGGAATAACAAAACCCATCATTCCCTTTTATAGTGGTTATCTTATAAGAACAAGGAAAATTTTGTTGGGAATGCTTTATATCAACATCCATCCATGCCAAATTTTTGACAATAGATATTAATATTTGTGACGGTAATCTAGGTGACATCACTTTCTATATGATATCTTATTTCATCTATAACATTGCTTGTTTCAAATTATTTCATGGTCTCCCATTACAAGTAAGTTTCAAATATCATAGAGTATATGATGTGTACCCATAATTGTGGTTGACTAATTAGAAATAGAATTTATGGTTGATAAATGATGCCTTTATTTCCCCCATGACATGTCTTTTTAAACCAGAGTGGGAAAAATTTAGATTATCTACTACTGCTAGGGCTACAATTATGGAATATGGTTATATATTTATTCAATATAGGTTCTTTCCATACTTTAGGGTAAGTGGGTTTGAAGGAGAACCTTGTAAATCACCTAGATATGTGTTGGGACTTGAATATTGGCAAAGTAACAAAGGATGTGTGTATGCACGTGACCAGTAAGAAGAAGGGTGTGTGAGGAGAAGCACCTAGGAAAAGTGTTTAAGAAGGGTTTAGGAGAAACTAGGGCGCATGCACAAGGAAAGACATAAGATTTAAAGGACTTAGCCATATTTTTCATTATGGAGGCACTTGAGGAAAAAAATGACCCGGTTAGGCATGTTGAGTGGATAAGGTGTCATCTTGGAACCTTGGTGGTCAAGAAAAGAATATTCCATGCATGGAATATTCCCAGAAGACATTATTGAAGAAATTGGAGGGTTTGCAAGGAAATAAGCATGCACCATTACAGGACCACATTGACATTTGGCATGTGATTTGTTCAAGAGAGAAGGCATGGAAGTGGGTGTTGAACCTATATAGAGAGATGCTCGAAAGAAAAAAGCCATACCTAAATACACAATGATGGATACAGAAGGTGTAAGATTGGGAGGGAATGCATATAGAGTATGGTGTTGCAGTAATTCTAGGGTTTGGAGCACTAGTGCCATGGCTTATAAAGAATTTAATAGGCCTCTGTATAGTGTTAGATTCTGTAATAAGGGATTAATTAGGAGGGCATAACTAGAATATCATACCAGGGAAGATCTCTAAGAGATGAGTCCTAGTCTTTCAATATGTATGGTTTGTGATGACCTATTTTTATTGTAATGTGGATACCATAACTTCCATAAATGGATATATATCTAAGGATTTGTTTTATATATCATGATTAAGGGTGTAAACATTCTTGTTAGTTGGCTATTATAATTCATATATGATTTAGTATGCCTATTGCTCTGTTTGCCTTAATGGAATTGTCAAGACAGTTCAATTTTGTGCATAAGAAGATTGCAAAAAAGCACAAAACAAATATCAAGTTCCCCATCAAAATTAGTAGATATTCATGCCAAAACATCTTAAAGGCCAGATTGATGGAGGAAGAAATGGAAAAGTTCACTCCAAGACTCAATTATGATAATTGATTGGTTGTTAGTACTAGAATAACATGAGACCTCATTTTGAGGATTACTGGATGAATTGTATCGATGAAGAAGAAATCAGGTTAAGAGATTTTTCTAGAACAACCTTGAGTCAAATTATTGATTTCAAGATTTTTGTAGTCCCATAGGGAATTGTAGATGACAAGGATGTGGTGGGATAGTATTACCATGACTAGAAGATTGAATAAAAAATAATCATTTCTATTGATTGGAAGGAAAATGAATCAAATAGCCCTCATATGAGGATTTTTGATGTATTGAGAAGAACATTAACTTGGTTGACTATAAAGGGCTTGGATTTATCCTTGTAAAATACAAAGGTATTGAAGGAGTTCTAGAATTTGAAAGTGTTGGAAGGATATCTCCCCCACTGAAGGAGGGAGCAGATAAAATGGATCCCTTAAATGGACAAGCTCCTTAATTACCTAGTAACAAGCCTACCACAAAGACTATAGATGAATGGACATCACTACCAACAAGACTGGAACTTCAAGATCTATTTTGATTTAAAAGGCTGAAGGGAATACTTTTGAAGGCTATGTAGGATGCCCCCATCACTGAATCAGAACCAATCCAAGAAAAGGGAAATGGATTAATTACACAAAATATTCCTTCAAAAGTGTCATTAGGATCATCTAGCACTGGAAATATGATGAGGGGAGCCTTATCAAGTGTTGATGTCCAAACCAAATCATAGAGTACCAAGGAGAGAGAGGCATCAGACCTCAAGAACTTTGTAAATGGATAGGAAGAAGGTAAAATTTGTATTTGAATAACCTTTAGTAAAATATGTTGGTATTTTAGTAAAATAAAGTTGCCATGCATCAAGAAATCACAAACATAGAGATCCTAAGATAATTGATCCTCCTGCTTTGACTAAAGATTAACAGAGAGTTGTTGCTTCATTAGCCCATCAAGTGTTACCATCCCAAACTCATGAGAGTGTGCATTCTACTCCAAGTGTGATATTTCCTAGTGTAGCTACATTTTTAGTCCCTACTGGAACTATTCTAGGAATAATTGGTAGTGCTCATATGTCTAGTCAATCAGTTGGAGTTAAGGAAGAACAAGTGAAAAAATAACCAGTGATTGAACAACTTGAAAAGAAATAAAAAATAGCTAATGAGATAGTTGAATTTCTTAAAGAAATACCTGAATTGGAAATGGTTGATGTAAATATGAGACTCATACAACTGAGAGTGTAAATGTCCTTGAACAAGAAGTGCATGTTCATATTTTCATCAGGCATCAAGTGCAAGTGTGGGGGCTCAACCCCAAAATATTCAAAGTGAAGGTACAACCTTTATCATGAATGTTGAAAAGATAGTTCAAACAAGTTTGAGTGAAACACTTGTAATAGATGTTGTTCATACTTAAAATCAACCATCAAAGGATTCAAAGGTAGTCAAAGAAGGTGAGGTTTCTCAAGAAACAAATACCATGTAGCTGAGGTGTTAAAATAAATAAGTAAACTTGTTGAGATTCCTCTTGAATAAAGTACAAGAAAGAATCATAAATCACACCTAGAAGCCCAACTAATGAAGTGTAAGGTAAATAAAGAGCATCCCCAAGAGGATTTATCCACGAAACCACTGACAAGGGGTGAGGACATTGAAAAAGGAAAGGAACCAGTTAAAACCCCAGGATTGGATAAGGATGCTCTAAAAGAAATTACAAATGTGACAATCACTTCAATAAAGAATGTAGATACTAGTACAGTGGCTCCTCCTACTAAATATCCAAAGGAAATAGTGAATGAACCTATAATCTCTACACAAAATAAAGGTCAATATGAAAAGGAAGTAGGTGACAATATTTAAAAGTATCACTCAACCACAAATTCAGGGACAGGATAAAGGGAAATCAGGGGTTGTAACACTGGGAGATGAAAAACAATTTGAAAAAGTTGAAGAAACATCAAAATAATTGGTATTGTATTTTGAGACCCCACAGAAAGAAAGGAAGGGGAATACCCCCATGGTTGGATGGTTAGGAGGACTCCTTCAACAAGGAGAGAAGGAAATCACTCAGAAGGAGGATTAAGTATCACCAACATTTCAATTCCAAATCCCCAACAATCTTTGAAGAAATCAAAGATCCTTAACAGGACACGAGTAGATAGCATGGGTTTAGGACTTTAGAAGTGACAACTCCTCACCAGGGTAAGACAAAGTATGATATTACAGAAAGTGACTATGATGTCCAACACATCCAATTAGGGAGGTATACTAGGGAATCATTAAAGCAAGGTGTTATAGAAGGTAGTTAAAGGTTTGTTGCAAAAGGTAGATAAGGATAAAATATCAAAGAAGTGTGCTGAAAGAGTAGATAGGAGCACTAACTTCATGCTTGAAAAAATTGATAGAGCCTGCAGAAGGGGATCAAGAAGTTTCTACTACTGTCACCCCTGAATTACTTGATAAAATAGAAAAGGCCAGTAAGAAAGTTGAAGCAATAGACAATTGGGTGAAGGACTTGTCACAAAAGGGTAGGAAAGTCATTGAAAAGAGAACAGATAAGTATACATAATTTACTAAAATCCTCAATGAAATTAATGAAATTATTGAGCAATGTGAAAATGAATTGTTTTCTTGGGAAGGGATATTTCCTAAACTTGAAAGAATAACCCAACTTGATGAGGATTTTCTAGAAAAAGAGGGAATAGTGCCACCTGAGAAAAAGGGTACTCAATATGTGATCGAAGATTTGGCTAGAATCAGGTGGAAACTATAAATCAAGTTAAGGAAAAGTTGGAAATTGAGAAATAATTGGGTAGAAAAGACCATTGATAACATAGACAACATACTAGAGAAGATTGGTATTTGATAAGCATAAAATCACTTATGGGAATTGGGAATTTGATACCTTGACTCAATCCTTTGACAAGAACATCAAGGAAGAACTATGTTCTCGTGATATTATCAAAAGACTCAACTTAGTTGACAATAAGATTGTTGAGATGAACAAGAGGTTGAGGAATATAAGCCAAGAATGTCCAAATGTAGTGATATATTAAATAAGCATCACTTGATATACAAGTATCACTCGGGACCTGATGAAGAAGAGATAATGCAACTATTTCAAAGGTATGATGCATACAAAGAAAGACAACCAAAAGATGAGGAAGATGAAAATGATGATCTCACCATGCTCACTACTGAGGAAGCCAAGTGATTGAAAGCTTAGGCTAGTTCTTCTTAATATGGCATTTCTTTTCATTTGATACTCTTATTTTCTAAATAGTTTTAACATACTTTGAAATAGTTTATTTTGAATATGATGTATTGATACAATACAATAAATTTTACATTTTGATTAAATTGTAAACTTATTATGAAGCATGTTATTTTGTTATAACAATTTGAAGTTTACTATATTTTTGGAAAAGAAAAAGGGGGATCTATAGGGGCCCCAGCCCATGAAAAATTTACATAAATTTTGATAATTACATCAAAAAGGGGGAAACTTAGAGAATGATAAACCTAATCATCTTATATTACTACTTTTAGATCCTCTCCAAATGGGGGAATTTGTTTAGCAAAGCTGTTTTTCCTTGGTACAAATTCATCTGAACCCAGCTATTTAAATAAACATACTACCCCAGCCAAAGTACAAGACATCCCCATATCCATCAATGTGTCAATATCATTCTAGGACCATCCATGATATTCCTTAATCTATTTCTTCTTCTGATAAGAAGATACCCAATCTAAAGATCCAAACCACCTGTAGGGAAATGCCTTCCTCCCTTTTTATTTAAGGAGTAGGTTGAACAAGAGATTTGGGTAGAAGAGACAACTTGATGTGGAACAAAGTTTCAGAACTAGACTCACCCTTGTATTTTTGAAAGGTGGCCTCTTGAAGGGGAACAGAGAATAATTTTTAATCTGGATATCACCTTTCCCATTTTAGCATTTCATTGATGGTGAATAATTTTAGGAAGTTGAGAAGGTGAAGGTTCAATAGGACATTCTTCCTCATCCAAAGATGATACTCGTTGAGATCCAATTCACCCTTCACCTTGCTTGAAGATGAGTTGGAACTGTTGTCTATGGCACAAGTCCTTTCCCAAGATGAATATTATTGTGAAGGAATCATCCTTTGCATGGTAATTATCAATTAAAGTTCCATATGAAAGGACATATGACTCCTGGGGAATATCTTTAGAACAAATTATTCATTACATAGACCTTACTCCTGTGGTTATTCTCTTGAGCCAAATTCCTTTCAATCCATAATTTCTTTAGTTCTTCTAGATTTTTTTGATCCCACCTGAAGAGATGAAATACATCATCTAAAGGACAAGAAAATAGGATTGATCCTAATCAAATCTTAAAATCAATAATACAGAACCTCTTGGTATGTCAATGGCCCAATGTAATCCCATTGGGTCTGTAATCTCAAATAACATCCTCACAAATACCTCATCAGGGCCTGTTAAATCAAAAATTTGATTCAAATATTTTAGAGGATCTCTTTCAAGACTAGATTTCTACAATGTCATACCTTGACCATTTACCAATAAGATAACTTCACCAGCTTTTTCACACTTTAATAAAAAGATGTGAATTTATAAAGGAAATAATGTGCATTTATAGTGAAAATGAGGATTTGACAAGTTGAATTTGATGTAATCATGGTGAAATGATCTTTAAAGATATTCGTATGAGATATCCACACAAAGGAAATAAGTTTGAAAAAGTTGATATCATGCAAAAGAGAGTGGTTGGCCTGATGTGACATAATCCATGAAAACACTCATCGTAGAAAGACATGAAAATGAGTGTGTGTGTTCTGAGGATGATTATCAAAAGGTAAATGATTACACATCAAATCAAACCATTTGAAGGCACTTAGAAAATCATTGAAAATTCTCTTCACTTACCTGAAAAGGAAATGATTAAACAAGTAATATTAAGAAAGGATGACATGGCATCCCAGTCATTCTAAGAGAATGAAAATGTGAAATCACTCAGTAATTCCTCCACCTGGCAACATGAAAATAGAATATTTTCAAAAGAATAATAATGGATTAGATTGTGTGTCGTAAAGGGGAATATTCTTTAAGATTCATACTTTTGGGGGGAAAAGAGAAAGATGAGAGGAAATAAGTTGTATACATATGAGAGGAATGTTCTCGTATCAGGGGGTTAAATTTTTCTAAGATTTTAGAGAAAACAAAATAAAACTGACTGTACTTTTCCTAAAAACTTAAATAGAACCGAGAAACCATTTAGTTGTTTTAATTTGTCTAAATATTCTCATGCAAAGATGATTGTGAGTGTACAGTCATTGGAAAACATTGAGGCCATAGGATTTATGGTCCCTTGCTGAGAAATTTTCATTTCTTAAAATCAACTGTGTGTTGTCTCCTGAGAAATGTTGTCATTTTTGTTCTTAAGGTAGAATACTTTTAAATAGTTATTGTCTTCCCTATTGCAATCTTATATCAATAGTTCCTTTCAATTACACTAGATCTTTTCTAGATTTGAAGCATTTTGGAAACTACAATTGCATTATAAATGGATATTTCTTTATGTAATGTGATAAATAGTGTTAAAATCCATGTTACTGTTGTTCATTTGAGAATATTTCTGTAAGCTTTTGAGTGTATCTTGAGCGTAGTTGATCAGGATCTGTAAATGTTTTGTTGAGAATTTAGCATGAGCTTTTGTGTTTAAATTCTCAAAGATTGTGTGAAATCTTGTACTCTTGGGCCTCCATTAGTGCATACCTTCTAGTTAAAGGGTTGATACTAGCTGTGTGATGTGTTTTTTTTTCTTTCCTTGAGGTAATTTTCAAGCATTTGTAAATTTTTCTTGTGAAATTTGTATAATCAACTTTATCCTGCTTTAATCTCCCATTCAAATACACACAAATTACAACCTACAATTTTCAAATCCTTTTGAATTATCCATGTTTGATATGCTTATAATCATTTGCTAAGGGATTTTACCATTTCTACCCTCCCTTTCATAAATATGTAGAAGCAAGCTAAGATCCATGCATCGTCTATAGTGACCTGAAGTCCTATTTTGAAAGATATCTACATTATTTAGAGTGACAACTCATGAGAGTTAAATAGTGCTTACATTGACCATGTCTTTCTAGGATTACCTTTCATATTTCAAAGAGAACATTTAGAAATTAAAATTTCATAAATTATTCTCATAATTACAGGTCACAAATTGGGTCCTCTCACCCTTGCTTAAAGGTAGAACCTAAAGTAGTAGGGAAGGTCATCCCCTTTTGAGAGTGCAGCCCAATATCTCTCAAAGCCAAGTATCAAAGAGTCTGTCAAATATTTCACTAGAAACAAAACAACTATATATTTTGTTTGATTTATCTCTAAGCATCCAAATTAGATTGTAAATGTTGTTTGGCTCATAAGGTGGTGCAAATTTGGGCACCAACACTCTCTTAGCGCCATTACCAGGGTATATATTTTCAAAATTACAAACAAATATCGACCTTTGGTAATGTATTGAATTATGTTTAGATGAAAATACATGATCTAAACTTAATACTTTGTCAAACTTTACGAAAAAATGAGCTAAATTAGAATTCATTTTCTCAATACTTTCCTAGTTAAGCAAGATTTCCATTAAATTTGACTTAGCTAGGGGTAAATATTGATTAAGGATAACAAGATTTTCCAAGTTTTGATGAAATTGATTGTGAAGCTTCAATTGGTAAATATGTTTGATAGTGATTTACACGTCTAAGGAGCCACAGACCTTGGTGGCGACTCCATATTTCTCAGAAAATATGGTAAAATACCAACACCTTGAAACTTCAATTATTGTAATCTATCATCAAGATTTGCAAAGCTGGAAGGAAAAAGGTCTTTCTTCAAGACAAATCTGACTAGAAGGTTGTTTCTATAATTAGCAAGGACAAATCCAATGCAAAGAAACAAGTCTAGAAGAGCCTTGAATAATCAAAGGTTGAGAGAAAAGTGTTTTGCTTATTGTTGAAAGTGATCAACCTTTGGTAGAATATTATTCTAGTTCTTTAGAAATTTCTGGATCAAACTGTCCTTGTAAAACTTTGTATAGTCCAGCTTGAGAGGGTCCTTAATTTTTAACTAATATAGGTATACCTCATATCCTTCCTCTATTACATAGAAATAATAGAGTATTTTTTGAAACTGAATCATTCAAGGATCAGTATTTTAAAGAACATTCCCCATTACCTCAAATACTTGTAGTCTCTATAGTACTTATTTTTTAACAATGAAACCCAAGCACATCAACATATCATCCAGTATTATCCTAGAATATCACCCAAGGTGTGTGAAGGCAATGAGTCCCTCCTTTATTTGAGCTTCGTGAGAATGTTATTTATCAACATGATAATGTAGTATAACCAAAGAATAAATGCAACTATCCATAGGATTTTAGATGTAAGCTTTTACTCCTAGTTGATGTATCCCAAACAAAGATTTAACATGATCAAGTAAAAGTAGAATCAACCATAAAATAACATTGAGGAAATCAGTAACACACACATGAACATCAAGATCCATTGCAAGAGTGTTACAGAACTTCTTCATCATATTTATAATTCAAATACACTAGCTAACATTACATCAAGAAGTTCCATCCATGGATATGTTTATAGTAGCATAGATTTATTTACATCATAGAGCTCTCTATTACACACATTACAAACTACTTCGTTATCCATCCTCTTCCTCTTCTAAAAGAAAACCTCTATAATAAGAATTTGAAAGAATATTATCCTAACATTACATCATCACCTACGGAATCCTCTTGGAATCCTTTCATTATTTCTCTTCTACTACTTAGAAATATTCTAGATGTCATCACGCATTTCTCTCAATTGAGTGTATTTAACAAGTAGGTGCTAGCTAATCCTTAATAACCTCAACTCCTTATCCCCTCATGATAACTGTAATGATTCCCTAAAATATCCTTTTCTTGAATCACAAGTCTTTATATCTTATCCACATCTATACCTGGTTTCTTTTCTATTCACTCCCTATGCACATATTTTTCCTATTTGTCCAAAACTTACTAAGTCTTAACTCCATCCTACCCTGGCGTGACACTTTGTGCATCTCCAAGGACTACTTCTGCGTGTTCCTTCATCCCTATCTCCACTTGCTACAAGGCTTAAAAATTTAGGTACTTAGTTACTTTTAGGGGTCCAACATCACCCCACACTAATTTGGTTGTTGCCTTGGTAATCCTTCATGCTAACCGAGAAAAAAAATCTTTTAGACCAAAACCTGTTATGGTAAGAATGTTACTGAAAAGAAAAAAATAGTGGTAGGGAAAGAATCTGAGAAAAGAATTAAATAATGGGGGGTGCTTATACGACCAATTGAATGAGCTCAAGGAATTACACATTTATTTCATCCTTCAATTTCTCTTACGACTTTAATTCTGATAAGGCCTTTCCTGGCACATCCCCTATGATATTGGGCACTTGGTCTAGGATAATTTCCTCCACCTTCCCATTTAATGTAGTGATGGCCACCCATAACTACATGTATACACCCTCAAACTCATCCATTCTCTCAGTGATGGAGTCTTAGAACTCATTGATTCTAAAATCTAGTTTATTGTGCTTTGTTTTGATCTTCTCTTTCTGGGTCCTGGTGTTAATGACCAACTGTTCATGCTCAGCCTTCTTGGTTGGGATGGTCTCCTAAAAAAAATTGAGGGTTGTGTCCTCCTTTGTTACCTACACATTGATTATTGGCTCACATTTCCTATAGCTATTGAAGCCTCTATTTGTTAGTTTATTCACTTCCTTGAGTTAGGAAAGCATGTCTTCTAACTCAGTGATATGGGCTTCAACAACGACATTGTTCTCTTCCTTTTATATTTCAAGCTCTGAAACCATCAAGCCCATGCCATTCTTGATGTTAACAAGTAACATCCCTATGAGGTCCTCAAGATACTCCATCTCATCCCTATAATTTGTCGTGATGTGGCTTACCAATGCCAGACATTTCCCCATAATATTCTTCATGAATATGGCAGATCGGTTGTACACCTCCTTTATCCGTGCCTACTCTCCCCTTAACCCTTGGCATAACTTATCTTTTTCCTTCTCCTTGCTCTTTCTTTATACGATTAAGGTCCAAACAATGCCCCTTATATTCAAATGGTGTCGTATCATCTTAGAAGACATATTTTTCAAGGCATTACATGCTTTCTCATCTGTAAGGTAGTTAGGATCCACCACCTTATATGTATCTCCCCTGTTCTTCTTTGGGTGAATGGTTTTGATTGAATAATCAGTGACCTCAAACTCAAGTTCCTCAGCATGGTAGTGTATAGTCAAGATGAGCATATTCCTTTTTCTGGGAACACCCCCATCTTGATCTAATAATTCCTAATCATGCAAGTTTTTTGGTGGGAGGGTGGCCTAAAACATTACATGGAGGACCTTCTTAGGGTCATCCATGAAGCCCATGTTTAGGGACACTGGTGTCCAATTATTCCTTATAGCCTTGTACTTTTTTCTCTACTTCCTCACCCTAGGGGTGAATCCCATATCCATTATCTCCCTTTGGGATGGAATTTTGTGGAGTAGAGGCTTCACATGTCAAAATATTCTCAGCCCCTACCGAATGCTTCTATCCTTCTCCCCGTGCCTTTCCTACATCTTTGGATTTTTCCTTAGCCTCTTGCCCCTCCAAATCCAGTTATAATTCTGCTTTAAAAGTTGTGGGGTATTCTTCCTCTCCTTCCTCTAAACCTGCTATGGGCCTTGATGTATCATCTATATATTTTTTATTTTCCTCATGCTCTTCCTTCTCTTATTCCTCTTCCTCATGCCTTGGTGATGAGGTGTTTTTAGCACCCTTTTCTAAAGTGTTTTCTCCCTTGCTCATATTTTTTCATATGCATTACTTCCTCTTCCTAAAAGTATGTAACTTCCCTTCTTGTTATTATTGTTCTTCTTATTGTTCTTCTTCTTCTACTACCTTCATGGATAGGATTGGCGTCTCCCATGGTTTTGGAAAGGGAGAGTTTGTAACCTCCACCTTAATCCATCCCTGTGTTTTGGGGCTCAGCTTCACAAACACCTAATAGACATACCCCTTGATGGTAATGTTGACTTGTGCATGTAATATGTGGACATATGGTTCCAAAACCTTGACATAGGTAGGTCGAGTGCCATACTTGTATGTAGTGCATGTAATATGTGGACATCAACATCCACCTTGTTTGCATCAAAAACTAATTTCTACTCATCCTTAATCTAGTTGATGGAACACTTCATGTATCTAACAATGAATGTAAAGGGGAGCTTGTACCATAACATCCCACCTCTCCTTTGGCCATCATAAACCTTGCTAGACAGTAGTGTTATGTGATAAAAATTTTTACCTTGTCACCAACAACTTATGGAAACTCATGGGGGATGCACCACTCATTCTCAAAAGCTCCACGCACCCTCTCAAACCACATATTCATTCACACCTTGTAATAATTTGAGATGGTCCCATCACAGGTGAAATGTGTGAATTAGAATGTAGGGGATGTGTGCGTAGGTGGGTGAACCAGAATTTTCTTGTCTAGTCTATTTGGGATGACAATCTCCAAGAACATGATTAATAGTAAGATGGAGCCCCAAGTGATCTTTACTTCTACTTCATTTTGTATCTACACCTCTTTGATGATTCCATTCGTGATGAATTTCAAAAATTTGTAGTGTGTCCTCTTGGACACCCTATAAGCCACATACAAGAATCTACGGTTGGTGTCCGTCCACCTTTCTGATATGCCTAGTTTATAGCTAATGAGTTGGGAGGTGACTCTCAGTGCTGGTTCTAGGAGGTCTACGATTACCTGTGCCCTACCCCCCTTCTCATAATTTATCTTCTTTTCCATCTCCTTGACCTTGGTAGTGATACATAAATCAAGTTCTATATTTCCTCCAGTATTCCACAGGCCTATTACCATTCAAATCAGATGGCCTGTGATTCTTATTATTCTTGCCTCAAAGTATAATAAGTATTTGTGCACCCATGACATCAACCACCTGAAAAGTGGAGTGGGTTTGGAAAAGAAGGGAAGCTCCTATAGCTCCAAAACCCTCATCTTTTACAAATCTTGTTTTACTGAGTCATCAACCTTAGGGTTTCCAAGCTCATCCATCATTGGGGTGTCTGACACAAGGTCTTCTTGCATCATCTTTTCATTTTCAATTATTTTGTGGTTTTACTTGATGATCTTACATCTATATAGCTTTGAGCTCCACTTCTTGGCCTTAATAACTCCAGGAGGGCACTGCATCTACGAGTAGATCTCCATAGGATCTTCCTTTTCCACCACTAGTTTCTTTTTGCATGCCTTATTTGGTGCCATCTTCCCATCCTTTCCTTCGTTCATGCCCTAGGTGTTATGTTCCTCTCTTTCAATTTCCCTAACTTGACAACTTCCCTGCTTCTCTATCACGTCACCTTATTCCTGCTTTGCTATCTTCTTCCCTCTGTGCTATGTCACAGATTTTGCTACAACTTTGCACAAGTCCATTGGTTTGTGATAGTACCTCATGTCATTCTTCTTCAAAAAACCCTTATTGTACTTAGATATTAGGAGCACAAGAGAAATGTTCTAAGGCAAGGTAGTCAAAATAAATATCGTTATCTCTTATTTATACTTTATCAATGCCTTAGAGTTCCTCCGACCATGTGTCCTAATGTATCTTTTTAATAAAACTATTTTCTTGACTTAAGGCACCTTCTGCGACTTCCTCTCATACTTTGTAGCTATAACATCTAGGTGCTTCAATACCACTTAGAATTCCACATACTTCCTTTGTGCGCATCTCTGTGCCGAAGTACATAACATATTTGTTGTATACTAAGTAGTTCCCTATAATGTTGTCCTATATTATGTCATACCACATGATCCTTCCTTTCTTATGGTCTTCATGTTCTTTTAACCCACCTTCCTAATTGCATGAAATTTATGCATCTTTTCCATCCACATACATTTTCCACCCTGTCACTCGTTCTTCTGCCTTCGTGCTAATTTTTCCCAACATTTTGGCCTCCATGTTCAATATTAGCTGCTACCTCACCCCACACAAAAATGTATGTGCGGTCCCTTGCGCATAAAACCTCTTACAATGTAATTAGCTACCTATGCACTAAAGCGTAAAACAAATCCGAAAAACGATGACAAAGGAAACAACCAAAAAGACTAAAAGAAAACTAAACTAATTGGAAAAACTACCTTATTTCAGATTTCACTTAAGCTTTATTTATAGTAGGGCTTTAACCTACTCCCATTGAAGTAACCTAGTAACCATCGTGCCATCTAGTTCTTGTAACTAGCATGTGCCTATGAATCAAGGATGTACAAGATGATATATGGTCCTAACCAATGGAATTTCAGTTTCCTAAGATGACACAGAAATTTGGAGTCACAAAGAAATACCATCTTCCCAACCTCAAATGTATTTGATTTTAATATGAGCAATCATGTCATGCTTTTTTGTCACGTGCCTTTTTAGTCTTTTAAATCCACCTAGCAAGCGATCACCTTTCATCCAGCTACATTAACTTCTCCATGTGCTCTTGTAGTGCTTTCTCATTAGTTAATCCTCATGCATGTGCATAATACACAAGGGATGGTAGCATAAAATCTACTAGGTAAAATAGCTTCTACATGCCAAAAACTAATTGGAATGGTGTGGTATTGTTCAATATCTTGTAGGTTATCCTATACATCCATAGTACTGCTGAGACTTTTTCTATCTCAATCCTTTCTTCCCACATCACAAATTTTGGTTAGCATGCATGACTTAGTATCTTGTTAAATGCCTCAATGGTTCCATTGGCTTGTGGGTGATAGAGGATAGTCTTGTGGTCGGATACCATGAATTTTGCTAACAAAATCCTGACCGTATCATTCAAAAATTGTGTGCCTCTATTAGTAGTCAAGATTAATGGGCACCCATACTTGTTGATTATGTTTTCCCATAGGAACGTCTTACTGATTTTGGTTGCTATGCACAATCCTTTGTAGGCACTACCTTTTCCCATATTGTTAAGTAATCAGTACAAGTAATGATATAACATAACCAAGTCCTTCACGGTAGACCTAGGTGAAATTGTCCTATAAAATCAATGGACCATTTCTCAAATGGTTATGCACTAAATCGGTCTCAAGGGCATCTCATCCCTTCATCTGGTTTGCCAAGGCACTAGAAATGGTCACAGGCCTTGCAAAACTCAATAAAAACCTTTAGATGCTTCCCACAAAACCCATGGTAGAATCTTCTGCACAGTGTGATTCCCTAAGTGTCCTCTTGTAATCCTATTGTGCATTTCCTCGATGAAACAACTCATGTTATAACACACACCAGTCTCGTGGCCTAGCTTGTATAGGTATCTTACCAATTAAAATGTACAAATGACGTGTATCCCTACTTTAGGAATTCTTCATTCCTTCGGTGCCACACCCATGGCACAACAATTCTTCCAAGTTAGAGGGTGTATGCCACCTAAAAAATTGTGCATCAACATTGTATCCTTAATGCTCTTCAGTGTCCTCCCCTGATAGTCAATTATTGACAAATGGTTAGGCCTTGAGTCTCTTTCCTGGTTTCACCATAACTGTAAAAAACTTATGAAATGTGCATATCCATTAGCATATGTCCTCTTACATAAAATGGGATGTTCACTAAGTACTTCATCATGCAGTCCATGTAGAATATAAGGGTGTCCTAGATATTGCCTTAAATTTGTGTAGCCCATGGATCATGATAGTCCTTTTGTTTAGTAGTAGTATAGTTCATCTGCTGGTGTCAAGGTTTCTTCGCAAATCACAAAGGCTGGTCACACCTTCCTCCTCCTTTAGCTTGATTTGACATTTCCCGCAAGGAGTATAGTGAACTCCCTTAAGATCATGGTACCTATGCAGAAATAAATCCTAAAACTCACACAATACATCAATGATCTTTGAAACTACTTTTTTGACCAATAATCCCCAATAGTATCTTCCTTATGTTATGTTTCTAATCCAATGTTAACCTTCTTTGTTTTTAGGGGTTTGTGGTAGCTGTGCACCTTATTATCATCACTATCTATTACTTTGTGTGTATCCATAGTATGGTTAACATCCAAGTTCTCCACTTCCTCACCATCTAACACACAGACCATTTTTCATTTCTCCTTCTCCATGTAAGCAAGCTCAAGTCATATCTCATATGATTCTCCCTCATCAGATTACTCTTGTAAGTGAGGCTCACCCAATAATTCTAGTATTCTATCCTCTGTTATGGTATTGTCTCCCATAGTTGCACTTAATAACTTGTAACACCTCATTCACCAAGGGCTTAGTGCTTTAATATTTAAAATTTTGAATAAATTCATTTGTTAACTCCTGCCAATTCTTCGTCTGACAGCATAACTCTGAATGAATTTAACCATGTATGTGTAGAACCTTGTAGTGTGGAATAAAACTTGTGCACCTAGAGGGAAGGAGGTAAATCCTCTGTACCTTCCATCTAATCCTCTTGCACTCATGTACATGATCTGAGGTAGATCTTTTCCCATCATAGACACAAAGTTTAGTTGGCACATTACTCCTAAAGTATCTAATAGAGAGCATAATTATCACCTTGCACCTCCTTATAAGATTGTCTTGATGCGCCATCCACCAAAATTTTATGGTTCCATGCAAAGTGTACATAAGCATGCACCTTCATTTGATATCACATATCCATTTGGCTTCTATGGCTCATTGGAAAATGAAAAGCTTTCCATCCCTAGTGTAGCTTGGTAACCACTTCCCTTTCAGGTGCCTAGGTGGGAACACCCTTGTAACTCTTGTAATGGAGCCTCTTAATTGCCTCCCAATTACTCATAAGTCATGTGCACCCAATTTTCACCTACTACAATAGTGGTATCATTCATAAATTGATCATCTTCAAACTGAATAACTCATTCCATAGGGTGAATCACCTCAGGGTCTCTGATAGATTGCACATAGATCCTATCAAGAACTTCCCCCAACGGCTCAGTATAGGGTGTTGAATTCCCATCGATCAAGGGGATGATAAAAAGTTCTTCCTTATTCTCAAAGATTATGTAACCCTTATTGAACCATAGTTTAGTATTGATCTTATAACTCCAGGGACACCCAAGTAACACTAGAAAATTTTCTGCCTCAGCTAGCACCAAGACTTTGAAACCCCCAGTGAAATTTTCCCCTCGGATAATGATAGTAGCATCCTTCAAGATACAAATGGGAATCACCTTTGTCTTGTTAGCCATATAAAACACATTTGAATATGGTTGTAATGGAGGGATTCCCATTTAATTTCATGCATCTAGAGTAAGAACATTAACTTTTGCATCCATTTCTATTAGTATATTTCTTGAAAGCCACCCATCGACTATTGTATTAAAGGTAATATCCTTATCATAATAAATGGTTTGAGGGGGAATGTTAGCATCAAGAACCTATCACTCACACTCTCTTTCAGTGCATGGTACATTTTCCCATAACCATTCCCCTAGAAAAGGAATGATAATATCCTGCCTCATCATTTAACATACTTCCTTTACCTCATCTATATCCTTTTGTGGAGCCTTGGTGCTTTTCATTTTATCTAATTGTCATGAATTATCCTTTAGGAACTGGATCTCTCCTTGTAGACTTTGACTTACATCCACAGTCTCTTGATAAACCTCTTTATTATGGGTACGGTTTGGATACTTCTCGTGTACCACCACTTCTCTAGTAACAAGCTGATTTTGCTTTAGTATCTCCCTAGCATGTATAACTTCATCTCACATTGTTACCAGTACAGTTTCTAACTCTGAATCATGTTCCACCTCTGGAATCCATTGTGAGTCTACTTTCTTCATGGTTACCATTCCATCACCTTTATTCTTCTGTTGTTGCAAGCTCATGTTTTCAAATAACTTTGGGCACTCCTCATACTTGGGTTTCTTCCCACACTAGGAGCATTGTAGTAGATCAATACATTTGCAGTTATAGTGCTCTATAGACCCAAATTTTTAACAAGTTCCACGTGGGAAATCACTTATTCCTCCTCCTTGGTTTCCTCATCCTTAAAATCCTCCTCAGAAACCTATTCCATGTGCCCCTACATTCAAGTTACCTTCATAGTGATCACCATCATCCTTGGAATTGTTTCTAATGTTTTTCTGGCGCAAACTAATATCAATTCCATCATGTATCTAGTCTGTCAATCTATAATCCTTGGTGTCATGAGTAGTAGAGGTGAAAATATTTTGATAGTAAGACACATTATTACTGATCATGTGCTACAGTAGTGGACACCTACTACCATCATGATCTCTATGGAAAATATCACATTTTACTATCACGGTGTGTATTGATCTCTGAGGACAATTTTCCTTTGTATTCCCCTCTACCTCACAATTCGTGCACCTTCGGCCACTATGAGTCTCATGCACTGAGTTCATAGATAACTTCTCTAGTTGATTTTATATTACAACAATATAAGCTTCAAGAAAAGGGATAACACTGATATCCATACTTCTAATAACCTCAACATGCAAGGAGGCCTCCAAGGCCTTACACGGGTCTGTGAAAGTATTTTTTGAAAGAAATATCGTAAAATGTGTTATCAACCCTCCAACAAACCACTGAGCATGTTGAGAATTATGAATAACATAAAATAGTTTCGATAATAGCATTTTAAAACATGTGTCATACTCCCTCAAACCTTTTTTCATACCCATTTGAATCTCCTTAAGCACGCTAATGCTCTATTTTTCAAACTCATGGATATGAAATTTAGCTAAGAAGACATTCTGCAACGCTGTGTAATCTACCACAGTCTAGTGGGGTTCATACTTTCGGAATCAACTATGTGCATGTCCTTGAAATTTTATTGTAAATTGACTTTCCTTATGTTATTGGGTAGTGATCCCCTTCGCGAGCCATAACAGATCACATTTTTGTACATGCTCTGCAACATCCTCTATGCCTTTATAATTTGGTAGATGCAAATACATTTCAAAAAATACTTATTGAGGTGGTTGAGGCCCTTGTCCACCTGATCAAGAACCTTAATTCCCTTTGTTGTTTCCTCCGCCACTAGATCCCCTAGCACTTTTCCCTCTTGATCCACCGAATCCTCCAGATTCACTAGGTTTACTAGTTCTTATTCCACCAGATCCACCTCCCATAGCTAGTAAAGGCCTTGAAGTGGTTGTGCCTTGTGTCCTAATTTTCATGTTAACTGCATGGCAATAGTATGTGATATTGCACCACTACCAAATGTGTGTCCTATGGTGCTTCCAAATGTGATAGCTAAGATTTTTGTACCCTTACTTTTCCCACATTTCATTCTAGACAATATACCTCCAAACATAGGAAATGATTGTGCAACATAGATGTGCCAACTAAAAATTTATATCTCCTAGTTCCTAATCGGTCACTACCACCAATAATAACTAGGTTAGCAATACTTATCTCTGCATTTTGAAAGCTAAGCGCTAGGATTTTGTCACCATTTGGATTTAGATGTGCACAAATGACTCCTCTCCTTTCTTCATATGAAAATACTTCTCTAGAAGCCGAGGGGATTTCTCTTCCATACTTGCCAAGATGGGGTAGCACATACTACTTAGGCTCTATATCCTCTATGTGAACCTCAATTCCTTCCTAAAACATCTGCCTCCATAATTCCATCACTCCCGAAACTTTGTGTTGTATATATAACTCCCTCTCATATGATTCATTATACTTGAGTCATCTCATTTCCCTCTCCTACTTAGCCGCAAGGTCCACCATCTTCCTCCACTCTAGTTTCCTCAACCAATGCTCAGAAGAAGCTTATCCAGCCATAGGAAATGCTTCCAAAATCAGTGTAATGATTACTATATTTATATCTAAAGGGATAACATGTAAGAATGATCCTCTTAGCTACCTTAGGAACTCAAAATCAGTAACCTCTGGAAAAAAATAGATAGAAATAGTGTATTACAGGGTATAATTGGTTAGCACTCTTCTCCACCAATGATCAACATCACTTATCCAAGTTAGATTAGCATCCTATAGCCTATGAGACTCATATTGGGTCCACATGCAAGATCTATAGTACCATCTTGATCTAGATGCATACGCCGAAATCCATTCATACAAATCCACTAGAAAACAATAAAAGAAGGTCTCTTACAACTCATGATAAAAATGTTCTTGTACCCATTTGCATGCACCAAAATTGGGTCTAGGACTAAATATCTGAAAAAAATCATCCTCCGTACATTTAAACCATACTTCAACATTGTCCAAGGTTAAACGCTCTATCATCACACATCATTCTCACAACAGCTTCGAAAATAGGTCCTAACAATGGAACCAAAATGTAGTCTCTACAGTATTACTTGTTCAATAGCCAAACCCAAGTGCACTGGTATATCATCTAGTCTTAGCCTAGAATATAATCTGAGGCATGCCCGGGCACCAAGCCCCTCCATTATGTGAGCTTTGTGAGAATGTTCTTTATCAACATGATGATCCAGTATAACCAGAGAATAAATACAACTATCCATAGGATTTTAGATGCAAGATTTTAATCCTAGTTGATGTATCTCAGACACAAATTTCTAATGATCAAATAAAAGTAGAATCAACCATGAAATAACATTGAGGAAACTAGTAACACACACATGAACATAAGGGAAAAACACAGATCAAGATCCATTGCAAAAGTGTTACAAAACTGCTTTATTATATTGATAAGTCAAATACATTAGCTAAGATTAAATCAACAAGTTCCATCCATGGAGATTTTCACAGTAATAGAGTTTTATTTGCATCACAGAGCTCTCTGTTATACACATTACACACTACTTATTTATCCATCCTCTTCCTCTTCTAGAAACAACTCTATATAAGAATAATTCGAAGGAATCTTCTCATAACCATCCATCATTACCTGCAGAATCCTATTGGAATCCTTTCATCATTGCTCTTCCACTACTTGAGAATCTACTAGATGTTAACATACATGTGACTTTGCACCCTGTCTCCATGTTCTATAAGACTTTGCACCTTAGGTACTTAGTTACTATTAGGGGTCCAACAATACTTCTTGTCCCATACCATTTTAACCCTCTTATTGTGACACCTCCTCAATATAATATGGCTCAACCTCCACCTAGACCCCCCATTTTGGTAAATGTCTTTGGACCAGTAGATTTATGGGGTATGGTGGGTTATCCTAATGTAGTTCCACAAGAGGTGAGATATATATTGTCTAAGTTTTAAGGAAATAATTCCATTAATGGTGACCAGCACCTAAGGCTGTTTACTAATATGATGGTATATTTTGAGGTAAAGCATGAGGATATATACGTAAAGTTGTTTATACATAATTTAGAAGAGGATTTCCATTATTTTTATAAGTCCTTACCAAAAAATTCTATTGATTTATGGAATGAAATGAAAAATGCATTTAGATCAAACATAGAATATGTCATGGACAGATCTGAACTCTACAACTCTAGGAATTATCCCAGAAGATTATTGATGATGAGATCCTCTACCTCTTGATTGAAGAATATCCACCCACATCGAACTATTTTCCTACCCTTAGGAAGGAAAACAATGATGGGCTGGAATTCCTCCCACTCCGAGAAGGAAACCAAAGGTATTAGAATGTAGAACTCTGAGTCTGGTCCATGGAAATGTGACATAGGTGTAGAAATGGAGCACTAAGGAACTGAAGATAATACCACATATGCAGAAATTTTAGAGTGTGAAAAGGGAAAACCCATAGAAAGGATGTCTGAATGATGTGAAGGAAACAAACAAACCACCACAACATAAAGAGGATCCAAAAGCAAGGGTGGATCACACAAAATCTCTAGAAAAGTTGAAGTGATCATAGTCCTAGGAGGGGAAATCCTAATAATATAGATGATGAAATCCTCTAAGGTGCCAAAAGAAGGATGAGGAACTTGCAATGTATCACAAGAAGGCTCTACAAAAATATGAATAAATTTGGATATATACTAATCCTAATGAGGGGGATCAGCAAAAAAAAGAGCAATGTCAGACAAGTATAAGTAATCCAATGGAAATAGAGGAGTGAAAGGGGAATTAAACACTAGAAGTGGAAAGGAGGTTAGTGTAATGAGTGTAGGAGGATAAGTTGGGGACTACTTGATGTCTAATGACATGGGAGGGATTTTGACACACTCTAGAATGGTGAGAGAAGGATGAGAGGAGTCCTCTATAGTACTCTCAGAATCAGATTTAGGTTGAAAATCCACTTCTTTAGAAGTGGAAAAAAGTGAGTTTGTGTCAGCAGAACTTCCATCACATGAAGAACTAGAGGAGACCAATGGATCAACAACAATAACAACATAGGTATTATGTGAAGGGTCACCAAAGTAGGAGAAAAAAATTCTCTAGGTGTGGTGGGGAGGATTCTAAGTTAGCCACATGAATGTGGAGAGTTCTAGAGATGAAACACATCAATTGACCAATAACATGGTCACAAGTGTCAAAAATTCCTTAAGATGACTGAAATCAGTGGCTACAAGAACTGGCCCAAACAAGAAGTGTGAAAGACCCATGTGGGTGAAATAATGTTCTATAAAATCATGACAAGATGAATAGTTATCTCTCCTAATAAGAACTGGTAGAGGATGTAATGTGATATTGAGATGCTTAAGTATATAAATAATGTTCTCTATTCTAAATTAACATAATTTAGAACACACATTCCAATGCCAATCCATCTCATAATAGAAAACCATATGCAGTTGTAAATGACTCAGTGAAACACTGATCTCTCATTTCATGACTCGGTATTAAACTGATCTCTCATGTTAACTCAATAATGTGTATACTAGGTATACTTGGTTCCTTTTCCTTTTTAGGGGCACCCAAGTGTTCTATCTAAGAGGCCTATCTGAATATTTGTTACCAATATTCATCTGAAATCCTGCATCTTAGACTAGGTGACATAGGACAACACAACCAACAGCTTGCGATACTTTGGCCAAAGTTTCTAGACATGTTTAACATGTTTACATTCCTAGATGACATACTCATCAAATGGAATATGTCCCTCACCACACTTATTCTGTTATCTAGAGTGGTCTTTCCTAACTTCTGTCAGTTCAATCTGATTCAAGGTTTCACACTAGACAAGGGTTAACAACATGCACTAGTGTGGAAGAATACTCATGGTGACTAAGTATACATAGACATACTCAATCAAATTACATCGTTTGGGTGTGTCTAGTTACCCTAAGTCAACATGAGTTGACCTCAACAATAGATCATGCTTTTATCCCTTTTTAGGATGGAACCGTGATCTAGTCTTACACTTATGTCAATCAAGTTAAACAAACTAAGTGGGGTGTTGAGACATAACAACTACATCATAGTATCCTCGTAATGACTCCTATCATTATGAAGGTACTATGTTGTAGTTGATGTGTTCCAACATCCAACTGAGTTTCCTCAACTAGACTAACATACTTAAGATTACAAGTTTATTAACCCATTTAATCATTGTCTTAAAGATTAATGATAACAACACTTTAAGATTCAACTAAGCATCATTTAACCTATAATGTTACAAGTTGAAATTACATGAGAGGTAGGTATGCAGGTAAAATCTACTTTCCTAACCATTCCAATTACATGTTTAAGTTTGTCTTTAAATGAAACACAACTTATATCATATAATGACATGATTGATCTTGATGTTATGAAAGTGTGTTCATTAGATCCTTTTTATTTCAGCCTTAGCTTAAACAAGTTTATTTAAAACCTTTATTTTAGACTTCATGAAGATGAAGTCTAAATCCCATTTAATTCCTTTTTAAGCATTCAATATTTTGATTAATGAAATCTACCTAAGGAAGAACATAGTCAACCATTCTCTTAATATATTCATAACACTTTAACAAGATCTTCAATTAAGTCTCTATGATTGATTCAAGGAAAATATCCTTTTTCCTTTATCAAGGACTAATGTCCAATTATGAAAACAGATCACATATGTTTTAATACAACCAAGAATTCATACATATACATGTGTATATATATATATTATATATATAATTCAATCATAATTCCTTTCTATTATTTTAAGGATCTATTTAAGAGTATCAACTATTAGTTGCATCTCTTTTATGTGAAAATAAACCAACTAATATTTCATATCCTTAACCCATAACACTTAAATATCTAAACTCCCCCTTCATAATGATATTACTTATAAGACATCCCAATTTATGCCAATGAAGGTATCACAATAAATTAGAAATCAACAATCATCAAACCATTTATTTATCAAAAAGGAAGTGATCCATTCACTGATTACAAAAGTATTTCAGGGATTACAAGGTGTCATAACATCAATATAAAACTAGTTTTATTACATCTTCCTTTTCCAAAAAAAGGTACATCTCAAGTAATGACACCACATAATCATCATAATAAAGAGACAATTTCTTTAGTAAAACAGATGTAACTTTCTATATGTCTTTCTCCTTTCATCTTTTATGAAATCCATCTACAAAATTGTTAGCATGAGTTAGTTCAATGAAATGAGCATGATATGCACTATAACATTTAAATTTTGTGCTTTTATCTAACTGTTCCATAAAAAAGACCTTGTTGTTTATGAAACAGATCCAACAACACAAAAAGATAAACAGAAATAATTTTTCCCTAAAATATTACAAACCAAGAAGGAGAGAGAAGAGAAATTTTATAATTAATGTATAAGTAAGGACTTATTTAATCATCATAGTTTATCCTAATTCTACATCCATATAAGCTCATTTCAACATGCTGGAATTCAAAACAACAAAATTAAAGAAAGGAGAAATTCATATTTCCATCCTAATCTTACCTACTCATTCAAGTTTCCAGATTAAGTTCCTCAAGTCAACCTATTCTAACTTTTCAAGAAGTAATACAAGATATACAAAACTACCTTTCAGAATATGTATATTGTTTTGTTATTTCAAGTTAACATCCTGATTAATACATGAAGGAATAAATAATCAAATCAGAATTATATTCCATCTAAAAAATCATACTATCTTAGACTCAACCTAGTGTCTAAGAAAAACATTGAACATGAATAAGTCTCAACACAAAAGGTAAGGAAAAACTTAATCAATTAGAAAAAAATAAGTAACTCATGCTTCAAGTTATCTAAAAGTCCTGAGTTCATTTTTGAATTCAACTCAAAGAAACATTCATAGCTAACACTCTATAGTCCCTAATAACTGCATTTATATTGCAATCATAAGCTAATAGAAGAACAAACTTCCATTTATAACTACACACAAGTTTTAAACCAACCACTATCAAATCCAGAAAAAGGAAAGGAGAGTTAACGTTCAGAACTCACTCAAGACTCAATACATTCTCACATAATATCATATACTCAGACCCATTTGCTTTCAACGTAACTAAAATAATAAGACTAGACACAAAGGTTAAAGTGTAATAATCTATGTAAACCAGATAAATAACACAACTATTCCCAAATAATCAAGTTCCACAACTCACGAATAATAAGGAAAGGAGTGAGATTGAAGTATCTTCAACCAACCATATTCATCTGAGGGAGATTTATCACTACTCTAAGAAAAGATGGATGAAAAGGAGACAAAATAGACTCCCTTAAGAAAAATGCACTTCAAGTGCTTAAATAACTTGGAAATCCCACTTAAGATCAACAAGATCTTACCTGAAGCACCAACATAGCCCAGAATTGGGTAACAATTAATGAACCAGTCAAAAGAACAGAAAAAAAACATCCAACAAGTTTATATGTATGTCCTTTCTTTACGAAAGGTAAAATAACTATACATAATTCTACTAATTAAAAAATGAATCCATTCAATTCCAAATATACTCAGCTATAAAAAGAAAGGAAAACAAACTAGAAAAAATTCAAAACTAGTCTCCCAAAGAACTAATTATCATCAATACAAGAAGGTAAATAGATCATTCAACAACCTCCTTTCAACAAGAGTTCATCAATAGCCAACAATATAAATGCATGCCTTCCAAAGTTCACACAAGATCCCAAATAAAATGAAACCAAATCCCAGAGTGGGTTTACAAAATATTGAAACTTCCATCGCAAAATTCAACAAGAACCAACATTTTCAAGTCATTACTTTCCTATTCAACTTCCGTCAAGAATAAGTCCACAGAAGAATCAAATATTCCAAACAATTTCCATTTGGGGAAAAACCCAAAATAAGTGTACCTTCAAACTAAAAAAATGTACACTCCTTAGAAATACAGTCACACAAAAATAGAACATAAAATGATTCATCAAATCCATTATCAAGAAAGAAGTTCAAACACAAGGCACAAGATTATATAAGTCACAAACATAATTTTCACTACTAAACAAAGTTTCCAGAAAGTTAGTCTTCCAAAAAGTAACAATAAGGAGAACATTTGAAGAAAAAATCTTCAGATTTATTCAAAACCAAGATACTGTTAAAGTCATAAACAAATCTTCAGCTAGGTATTCATTAAATCAGAGAAAAAAAACAGGGCCATTCTAATGTCAAGAAGGTTTGAATACAAGAAAGTTAACATATAAGTATTTAATAAACTCTTCCATATTTCATTTTCCACCCATCAACACAAATATCATCATGCATCCAAAGGAAACAAAATGAAAACACCATTGAAGCAAAGAATAAGAAAACACAGAATTAGAACCAGAAGGTTTCAAAAATAGTAGAGTTATTTTAATGAATTCATTTAAATAAAATTAGAATACTTAAAGAGATAGGGCCTATCATGTGTGATAGAGCTCATATATTCACTTTCTTGTTATAAATATTCTAGAAGAGATTCAATAGTAATTCCTTTCCATGAAAACTCCAAAAACCCCCTCATAAACCTTCTTCTCCTTCCTCTTATAGCTTCTCAATAATATTTCCATTACCTTCACTTCCATGCAAGGAAATAAGCATGCAAGGATTCGAACTGAAGGTTCAAAATGAAAAACCACATGTAGAGCTTCAAGCTCGCCAACAAAAACAAATGAACAATGCAAAACCAAAAACCATTTTCTTCCAACCTCCCTTATTTCCTAGGTGGTTTCTTCTTAATTTCCAAGAATAATAAATGTAAACATGACTATGAGTCCTTCCACATCTCCCCGCCACCACCAACTTGTATTTGGCCTTTACCAAATTTAAATTCACATGCATCTAAAACTTTAGCAAAGATGCCAACTAACCTTCCTCCAAACCTTCATGCACTCACCAAATTTGGCTAAAACAGTGATTTTTTAATGCCCAATAAATCCTCATAAATACATTGAGGTTGGTGCCACCAACCTTCCTTTTGCATGTCATCCATTCCATCCCCTTAGGTTAGCCCAAGTCTAGGTTAGGTTCATAACATTAGTTTAGGAACTAACTTAGGTCCTTAGGTTAAAGTTTATTAATTTAGTATTAGGTTTTCCTTTTTTATAAACATTCCACATTAATAAAATAACCTAGTAACTTAGGATAGATTACAACTTAGGATAGGATTACCATCTTAGGAACATAGATTTAATTAGGTTCCTAAACAATTGTAAAAAATGTCAATTACATCTTACCCAAAGAAGAATCAATAATGACATTCAAAGATCACATATGAAGCACGGGAGTGAAAAAGTTCACCCATGATTCAAGACAAGCTAGAGTTCAGAGATCCCATAATCTGTCCAGCTTGGTCAAGATGATCAAAATGTCATGAAATTGAAAGCATGTCTTGGATCACTAAAATTGATCCAAGGTATAGCTATCCTACATCCAAGATTATGAAAACTGAAGCACAAGTTCAAGTGCAACAAAGATTATGAACTAGTTTAAAATGAATCAATTTCTTATTTCCACATGTAGTGAATTATTCAGCATAAGAAGGAATGAAATACTTCATTTTCAATTCAACATAAACATGGAAGAATGGTATCTATTTCTAGTAGATAACGTATTATCTATAACAAACATGATTACTATTTCACAAGAGTACACCATATTCATAAAAGAATCATATCTCGATGTTTGCAACTTCAAGAATAGAAGTCATCATAGATAAAGAAATGGAGATTAGAATATCAAGGGTGGAAAGGAGCTCAAAACAGCTCAGGGAGTAGCTTGGAAATCATGTGGGTGATCAGAGTGTGTGACACAAGAAACAGGCTTGACAAGATAAAAATCTAACATGAGATGGTGAGTGAGGCAGAGGGTTAGGACGTGTGCAACAAACATGGTAACTAGAAAGTGGTTATTTGGTTTGTTTGTGTGGAGGGTGGACAACCCAAGGATTGGTTCATGTTGGTAAAATCTTGATTAAAGTGTCAATTTCAAATTGTTAATTCCATGTGCATAGTGGAAGAGAATTGTCAGGGTCGTCGAACTAAAGTAACTCGAGAAGTGAGCCGTTGGGGAAGAGTTGAATTTGTGGATTCTAAGAGATATAAGTGGTCGGGGGGCTGATGTGGTAGTGATCTATTTACAGGGAGGATGTTGGGGTGATTAATAGTTAGAGAGTTGGGTTTGGATGCCCTAGTTAGTTCATCGGGTAGTGTGCATAGGAAAATTAAATGAGAAGGTCAATGAGCTGAGCCATGCGATTGAGCTGAATGGGATGAAAAATTGGAAAGAATCATGGAGTTGAGTGGGATCTAACACAAAGAAGTGATCCCATGGAGCCCAAGGAGGAATTCAA
The DNA here is from genome assembly GCA_019776745.2 of Taxus chinensis. Classification (NCBI taxonomy): domain Eukaryota; kingdom Viridiplantae; phylum Streptophyta; class Pinopsida; order Cupressales; family Taxaceae; genus Taxus; species Taxus chinensis. The sequence goes on along the minus strand of CM034157.1, from coordinate 398,223,166 downwards.
GGTCGGAAGACTGAGTAGTGCATTAAGGAGTATGCCATGTGCTCAAGGAGTTATGGGAGATGAGTTATTGAGTGGGAATTGGAACGACGGTGTAGAAGGTTGGAAAGGCATTTAATGTAACTTCTGAGTGGTTAGAATGATATAGTGGGGTAGGAAGTAGATAAAGAGCCGATCCAAAACATGAGAGGCCCTACGAAAAAATTTCAACATGTGCACAAAGCTTAACCTCAGCGTTAAGCATGAGCAACAGGTCTAGTGAAGAGAAAAAAGGAGACAAGGGTAAAAAAATAGGGGCATATGGAAATGTAGAGTGCAAAGGAAGTGTGATCCAAAGCACCAGAGCTAAAACCTAGGAAAAGTGGATTCTAAACACAGAGTGCCAACATGAGTGGTCAAAGAAAACACAAAACCACATATTGTAGCAATAATACATGAGTAGTAGAATCTAAGTCCAACACCGAGAAGGGAAGAAATGTCAGAGAACAATAATATTGAGCGAACATATAATGGTAGATTGGAAGCAGTGAGCTATCAAATACCACCCCAGTTCCTAGCTCAGTAGGCTAGGGATGAGTTGGTTGAAAAGGGGACCCCTCACCACTATAAACCCAGTAAAACTAACACTACAAGATATCATATCTGAAACTGTAAAAATTCTAAAAACTTCATGCAAGCACTAAACACCCCCGAAAACACTTGAAAACAAACCGCAAACATGCACCCATGAACAAGAAACAAAGAACAACTAAAAACCAAATAGAGGTATTAAATCTATAATAAATTAACATAATCCATGAACAAAATAATGATTTTGATGAACACTAAAATATGTATATCATGAACTAGAATCCAAAAAACGTAAAAAATCAAGGAGTGCATTGATCTACAAAGTGTGAGCTCTGATACAATGAAATAGGGTTCCAAAATCCAAAGCACAAGGATCATAAGGGAAACTGAATATCCACAAATGTGCAAATGGTGGCATGATGAGATTTAGAGAGGAGATAGCATCAACCAAAAATGTACATGTAAAGATTCAGTAAATGGGAAGAACCTTTTTATAATCCAAAAACTTTCACTAATCTTATAGATCCAATGGGGTGTACAAATATGAGGTGCTTAGTAACCCCTAGTTTTGCAATTAGGACAACTTGAGTGGAGAGGTGAAATTACATTCCCATAATAGGAAATTAACTCCCATGATGCATATGATGCACTAATGCATAAGATAATCCATAGATGACCCCTAAATGACACTCATATATACGATCTCACCTAAGTGATGACTTTCCTAATGATGTGGAAAATTAATCACACTTATAGTATGTATGAAGATAAATCATTGTTAATATAAGGGATGTGGAGGAAAGATAAATGATTCCAAGAACATGTCCACCAATAGTGATATAAATCTATAAGAATATATTAAATCCTATAGAGAGGATAAAGTAATAGATGACAAGTGTCCTAAATCAGTAGAGTCTTAAAAATTACGAATTTAAAATACATGGAGATATATGATACGACCAAGCTCAAATTAAAGTTCTTAAGTTAGTTATTTAAATACTAAAGTTTATTTACTCGACTAAGAGATAAACTAATAGTTAATAGACTAGTTTAAATAAATTGTGACAAAATAAGTATTCCAAATCAGTAGTCTTAAAATCTGGGAAGTCAAAACTGGAGATTTTTTTGAGATAATTTAGTTGAAAAAACATGAAATAATATAATTTAAGCCAATTTTATCTTGATTAAGAGTTTGAAATTTCCAAATTTGGACAATTATATAGTCAAAAAGGGAAAATTAGTTAATTTTGGATTGAAAATTGTAAAATTGGACCATGTTCCCATATTGAGATTTTTTAGTTCATTTTGGTTTTAGTTATATTTAGTTACTTTTTTAGTTATATTAGGATTAGCTTATTTATTTTGAGAAGTTTGAAAACATGAAAATAGTCTATAGATATCCATTTTTCTATAAATTTGTGTGATTTCATTCCTAAATTGTTTGGAGATGAGTTCAATACAAAGAGTGCATTTAGAGCTTTCCAAGTTTTGTGCGGTATAACTTGTGTCTTAATTTTTGATTCACACCTTTCTATATAGACAATAATTTCTTCCAAATTATTCATTAGATTTTTCACTTCAATTTTGATTTGAATTTGTAGGGTGATAGATACACTAGTTGAACTTATTTTCATAAGTAAATATTTCTGACACTTAATTCGAATAGATGTGATATGTAATCTTGGATATTTGGTGACTTGGGGATATTTACAAGAGATAATTACTTTGTTTTATCTTTGGAATATAGTTAGTTTTATTATTATTAGTAAAGGTGATTTTTTCGAGAGTGACTCTACCGTCATAAAAAGAGAGACCACTAACACTTCCTAGAAGGCCTAGAAACATCAATTATTAATGAAACAAGCCTAACAACAAAGAGAAACAACTACATAAAAATAACTACATAGTAAAGGAGAAGAAATACTAACACCAAGAATAAAACAACAAAATACTAGTAGATTAAGTGAAATTCCCTATATGGATTCATCCTAAGTAGTAATAATTTATTTCAATATTTTTTCCATATAAAAAATACCTCAAAGATTATGGGATTTTTCTTTATCCCTCGCTTTTACTCTATTTCTCTTACATAGGCTGAAGTCATCTTCTTTATCTCATTTCATCTTTATGATTTGAATGATTCCTTCTAAATTGGAGAGGTAGTTCTTCTCTACTGCTTTATTTAATCTCACTAATAACACCAATTTTTCTATAATTAATTTGTTCTCCAATTTCAAAAAACCACCTTCTCCTAAAAACCTTTGACTTGGGATGATATCTCTTTATTCATTTGAATCAGTCAGATTTATGTAAGAGTCCTTTAGTAAGTTGTACTCTTTCAAGAACTATTTAATAAAATCCCTGTGTAAATCTACATATTTAGAGATCACTGCTAATTTACTCTACCTTTTGAGCTCATTAATGATTTCCTCCAAAATATAATCTAAGTTCATTTTATTAGAATTAATAACATCTAATTTTTCTTTGTAAGAAGAATCATCAACTTGACTATGAAGACTCTTTCCAACTTTTCTTTTTCCTTCCAAGTTAATTTTAGCCTTTTCCATCTAAGAGGATTGTGCTCCATGGGATTTTAGTAGTCTCAAAATTTCCACTGGGTGTTTGAACATATCACTTGAGGAGTCAAAACTAGCAATAATGTCTTCCTCCACTTGGTATCTACCTAATTCAGAGTTAGAGTTAGCCTCCCTAGCATAATTCAGACTACTAGATATTTTTAGTAATTTTTTTATTGAGAAGTAGTATAGTTTATCTCTTCTATGCATATAAATATGACCAATTTTAAAAGCTTTGGAATACTTATAAATCATGAAGATGCCATATTGGTTCAAAGTGAATTATTTTTTCCCTTTTTAACTCTAAGATAGAGATTTGTGAATATTTAAAAATGTATAATAACCTACTAATAGGGTAATGGTGGTGAAATTAATTAAGGGACACAAAATGAAAGGTGGGTAAAATTTTAAACCTACCCTCTAGTGTGAATAAATTGATCATATAATTAACAACCTCGTTATAAGGATGAGGTAAAGAATACCTCAAGTAACCACCTTGAAATTCAATAAATATTTCATCCTCCACCATGAATTTTTTAATTTTTTTACATTATTGTTCCTATATGACTTGTATTTTAGGCCATATCTTTATATGCCAGTAAAATGGGTGATGATATCCTATATAATATAGATTTTGAGTCCATTTAAATTTATCATTATCTCAATCCAATTATTCTTTAAAAATATATGGAAATGTGTGGGTTATATCCTTCAATATTCTCAATGAAGTTTTTGGGCCCACCCCCTATAGGATACTCTAAATCTCACTGTCTTTGACCAAATATTTATTTATAGACAGATCCACCCTACATAATTGATAACCCATATTGAAATTGAGGAATTTAGTCCCCTTTGGAATATCATAATATTTAATAATATTTAAGTTGGTTAATTTATGATATATGGTTTATGGATGGAATATTGTTATTTTCTTAGTTGATGCATATATGTGACCCCTCTTGTGTTTTTCTTCTTTGGAAGGATTTTTTGGTTTTTATAATGAAATGAGTTGACATTATTTCTATTTTTCTATGCTTTTTTGTGTGTTTGATTTAGAAAAAGGGTGTTTTTAATATTTATAAATTGAATGAAATCCTAGTATCCTTTTCTACTCTAGACTTTCCCTCCTTTTTGAGATTTTACAATGAAGTCTCACATCATTTAAAACCACTATAAATACCAATAAGATGAACCTCATCAAAAATTAGAATTTTTTAGATAGCAGAATACAGTAAGTTGAAAACCCATCTAGATAAAAAATATATAAAATAAAAATTAAAAAAAATATTCTTCCTAGACACATTGTTACTTCTCTAGTTTAATATGAGGTCACACATATCCCAATGAAATTTTTTGGGGATCAAACTTACACCCGTGTCTCAAATCTAAAATAATTGATCCATTGATTCAACAATGGGACTATCTCCAAGTTTTGGTACCTTCCACACTTGAGATAGACCTCTGAAGAAGGCTAATTCCTCTACCTATTTCTTCTTTTACTGTTATTCCTAACACTGATTATGAAACCTAAGATAATGATTCCAAGGGAATAGGGATAGAAGTATAACATGAAAATAAAGAAAAATAACTAAATGAAGGAAGGTGATAACACCAGAAAAAGGTAGATGAACACTATTTGTTTTGAGTGGAAATGAAGGGGAAGACACAAAGGGAGGCCAGGAACACATAACATAGACCACAATGCATTCACACAATAAATTTTAGGAGACAAAACAAGAAAATGGAATTTCAAGAGATTTAAAATGGAAAATTGAGTACACAATAAAAATGAAAGGAAAGAAAGAAGAATACAAACACATTAAGGCACCGAATAGCCACAAAAAAAGGCTTCTTATACTTCAAAGGATTTATAGTCTATTACAATGGTGTATGAGTTCGTTATCCAAATATAGGAACTAGATCTAGAGGTCGAAAACTCAAAATTCAAAAATATAGAATACTTTGTAATACTAGAGGATCCAAAATGTCGAACCCTTTACAATGAGCAAGGATCTTACATTTAGAGAATAAGAGAGAGGAGAGGAAGAGAAGGAAGAGAGGGAAACACATATTTCAACCCCAACCAGAAACAACAAGTAATAAATGGATGCAAATCTAATAGAAAATCCATCAAATGTGTCTCCCCATATCTTTATGGCATGTAGCATAAGTAATTAGGGAAAATAAGATCAAATTTAGGTGGTTGGAGAAATTAGATATATTCATAAATGGCCCAAAATAAGTTTCCCTATTTATCACCTACCAAATTTTGCTAATATTTAATTTGAATGATCTAGAGTGTAGCCTACATCAATATCTTTTAAATGAGACTAGCGCACTTGTGTCAAAGCCCTGTAGAAAAATTTATGGTTTCTAGAAGTCTACAGTGTAAACTGAACACACAAAACATGTGACATGTGTTAATTGACTGAAAGATCGGCCAATTGTGCATCCATTTTTTCATTTTATGCTATGTGTCACAAATTGGTTCATTGCAAGGATTTGGTGCCCAGTTTTCATGTTTTGATTCGTTGTGTGTAGGACACTAAAAGTATAACATATAAAATGTGGCATAAAAGGGTGTAGAAGAAGGTGAAAGGATGCACATAGAAGAAGAAGTCACAGAAGGAAAATAATGGGAAATGTGTGTAAAGGTAGACCACACCAAAATCAATTAAAGAATCAGATGTTTGAGATTCTTCCTCTACTATCTAATTTAATGTTTTTAGGGGGAAGAGATAGGGGCACTCTTATACCTTCCATTTAGATTCTGATAGGGTCATCTGTGACCCATAAAAAAGGTAGAATACATGTCAGAGGATTGTATGGCATATGCGCAATCATTAAAAATTAATGTGTAACACTAAGAAAGGGGGCGCACAAGAGTGCCAAGGACTTAGCTAATTTTTGGAAGAAAACCTAAGGTTTACACGCAAGATGCATGAATTGCTGGGAAGAAGGTGAATGCATAAAGATTGGGTGTGAGGGGAAATAGAACAAATAGAGGAAAGGAAGAAGAAAAGGTGGAAGAAGTAGGAATGAAGAAGTGTGCAAGGGAACGTGAGTAACTATAGCCAAGGGAATATTCCAAGGAAGCAGTTGAAGTGTGCACAACCTATAGTGTAGAGCCTTAGAGCTAGAATTTAATGTAAGTTGTACAAATAATTAGGGGAGTTATATTGAATAATAGTTTGGTGAATTTTTGGGCCATATGCCTCCTAGATGAAGGAGATTAGTATCATGGAGCATACATTGAGCATGGAGTCAACGTGTATATGAAAATTTAATCTAGAAATTTTAAGAACTACCCCAAAATCACTCTGAAGTATATTTTGAACTTTGTTCTGAATCCTGTAAAACTACTGAAAGAAGACTAATATCATGGAAGTAACAAAAGAGTGTGTATAAGAAGCCTCCAGAAAGAAAGAAATATATATATATATATATAAGATAATATGTGTGCACTTGCAGGAACTGAAACTACTCAGATATATATAAAATGATGAAACAAACTTAATGGGAGGGTTTGATATAGATCCCATTGACTGGGATTCATATCATACCTTCATTAAGATGAAATAACTTGAAAGATTTAGCCTCCTTGGAATAACTGATAATGTATAGGCCACTTCAAAGTGCATCAAACTTTGAATGTTGCCCTTTTTTGGATTTGTCAGCATCCCATATTAAGACCAAGTCACCAACCCTGAAATCTTGGGGCCTATCCTTTATGTCAAACCACTTCTTCATTTATTGTTGATGTTCTTCTAGCTTTATCATGACAGAGTTCCTTAATTCTTCAGTTCAACCATCTCTACCATTTTTATTTTTCTCTAGTCTACACCTGTGTTTAACACACTAAAGGGAATTTTATGATATGCATATGTTCCCCACTTATTTTTAAATGTTTTTTTGAATTTATCCTCTTCCTTGACTAAGATCTGATTGAATCCATAATACCCATCCAAAATAGAAAATTTTTGCGCACCAGCCACAGTCTGCAAAATTTTCTCCATAAAAGGAAAAGAATAATGATTCTTAAGGGATGCCTTATTCATATCTCTAAGATAACAAAATGGCATGATTTCACCTTTCTTCTTATGCAATTGAATAAGATTTGTGACCCAGGTATAGTAATTTGATTAGAAATATTATCCTCACACTCGATGAATTTATAAAAATCTTTCCTCGTGAGGGGGATCTATCCTTGGATTGACTAGCCTCTAGTTTTGTATGATGGTCTTGATACAAGGATCAAGGTAAATGGAGTGTGGAGCAACACTTGGATCAAATCCCTTTAGGTCTTCATACTCCCAATAGAAAATGTCACTATAATTCTGACAGAGAGAGATGAAGGCCTTATTTTCATCATGTGCGTAAGCTTTAGTGAGAAGAAACTCTTTACTATGCACAATAGTGATGGTACTACAATCTTATTACACTCCACACATATTTTTTTCTTCACCCTTGAACTCATCATTAGGGATAAATATTTTTTCTAATGTGACCAACACTTTAGGTAACTTTTTTTTCTAAAGTTGGATCATTTGGTCACCATAGTTATCATGCAAATCAGCTTGCATGCTTGAAGATAACTCAACTTCTATATGAATGAACTGGATGATCTATGCATCAATGTAAAACACTTTAAATTTGGTGTTACTTTATAGAATAGATGGTCTGATTACCATCTTAACATGTTATGTGTTTCCCTTGATAAAATCTTCTATAGGATAAAATTCTGAACCAAGGGTAGCCATCTAATTAACTTCGTTTTTCATCTTCTTTGGCACCACCTGTAGATTTAGAGCATAAAATATCTAAAGGAGGTCCCAAAATCTATGTTTATAAGATTTGAGAAGCTTATTATTTTTTGCACATTTTATTGGCAACCTGGTGGATCACTAATTCTATGTCCCCAAATATCTGCAACACCTTAATCCTTTTCTTTTTAGCAGAGTCAAAGCATACAAGTGTGTCCCACTTTGTGGCCATAAATATTTTAAAATCTGACTAGTAAATAAATAATTAAAAAATACTATAAAAATTTAAAAAATCAGGTAAATTCTAGATGCCCCTGCACCTTGGTATTTATAGCCTCTTAAAAATGCATGTTTGGTCATTTTATATGTGTTTGGATGTTTTGGTTGTCAGACATAGTTTGCTGAAAGTAAAAAAACTACAAAAAAGTGGGACACAATTATATGCTTTGACCCCGCAGTCACTTTTACCCAATATTTCTGTGTTTTATAGACATTTTTGAGGGTTCTTAAGATAACATGCAAGAGTACAATAAGAAATTCTCTTTCCTTGGGATAAATGAGAAAAACTCATGCATCCACGTTGTTTTTCACTTTTAGAACCGTCAAAGTAAATCCATTCACACTAGACCAAGATTTTCTTTATGAAAGTTGTTAATTGTAGTGGGATAGAAAAACTTCTTATTTTCAAAGATGCAGTAATGTAACAAGCTTTGAGTTTCAAAAGATTCAATCTATTTATCATATGGATAAAATTTATGGTGCTTTTTTCCCACTCATCTAACATGTTATGGAAGTCAGGTAGAGGATAGAGGAACATGTTTCTCTTCATAAAACTTGTTCTTGGCCTTATTGGATCAGGTAATAGTCTACTTGGAGAGGAGATAGGTCAAATCCAATCATACATGGTAGGAAAATATTGGCTCAGCTTGACATGGTAAATCATGTACCACTCATCTTATTATTAGTAACATATGAGACCATTTAGAAGACAAGTAACCAACTAGTTTAGTAGTAAAATCCCTTGACAGACATAGGTTAGAACAAAGGGGATAGGTCAATGATTGACACATCTTGAGTTATAGTGAGGCTTGGACATGGATAGAGGGTCAACTTCCCAGATCCTTGATGTTTCGTAAGGTGGTGACATTTAATCCATCAAGCTGTAGGATTATTTTGGATAAGGGATTGTACTTAAGATCCTAGGACATGAGTAAATGATTTCTTATGCATGATAATAAATATGAGTGCCTGAATTCAATGCATACAATTATGCATGAGGTAATTCAGATACAATCAAGGACATATAAAAGGTGGGATTTTAACAAGATTATTTCCATTCTTCTATTGTGCTTGATAGATATTGACAGTAGTGCATTGTTTTTGGATAGTCATGGATGAGTTCGTGGAAGTTGGGCCAATTAGCTTCATACCAAAAGGTCACAATAAGAATAAATCCTGATCAAGGAATCCCACATTGTGGCATTCACATTTTTATTCTTCATCTGATCTAAATTTTTTAATTACATAGGCCCATTGAGTTGTGTATTTGGATCACATTCACATCCTTTCTTGGTTACTTCAAGCACAAGTGGAAAGTTCAGCTTTAACTTGTGCAGAGGCTTGACCTACAAAAGGAGGGGCATGCAATGCTTCAAAATAAGCATTCAGTGTAACCTAACATGTTGGAACTTGTGCACCTTTACTATCTGGATGTCATAGTTACATCCACTTATCTTTTAATAAAGGTTGGATGCCAAATGTGACTGGAGATGAAGGGTTGTGAGCCTGATTCCAAGGATAGTGTATCAACTTGTATTGTGTTAATGCAACAACTTGGGCATGTAGTTCATTTCAGGGTTGTCCATAGCTTGATTGATTGCACAAAAGTCATCTCTGCCAAATAACATCAGGTTAGCTTCAAAAGAAGCTTCTATATTTTCTTGGTACTATTATTGCTTCATTCAGGCAACTGGTGGAAGGCTCACAATTATAATAATTATATATGGCAAAGAAGCCCGTGCTCCCATGGCATTGGCACAGTGAAACTGACTATGGGATAACCATTTCAAGGGAAGCACAATTCAAGAAATCTTGAGCCATATTTTTCTAAACCAAAACAATTTCAAGACTTGTGTTGGGTTGGGAAGAGGTTGCACTAGAGGAACTAATTGTAGGGTAGATGTGCATTAACATGCCATTTTCATTTTGTTGGTTTTCTAGCATATATCTGGTTTTCATTATGATTACTCCAAGGATCATTGTTCTAGAATGGTTATGTGCTTGATTATAACTATCTCTATAAGGATTGGAAATGCCTACCTTACCTTATCCTAAGATATGGCAAAATTTTTGGCCAAGTTTCTAATTAGGGATTTTAATTCTTCATCTTCCATTTCTGATTTCAACCTAGATGCATAGGACGTGGATAACAACTAGTTTCACACTCTTGGCATCGGTAATACATGATCAATACTGTAGACTAGTGCATCTAAGACATTTCTATGAATTAGGACATGGGTGGTCTAGAGGCTAACTTTCTAGCATGGATGAGACTATTTTTTGTCCTTATTACAATATTATAGCACCAGGTAACCTAGATATGATGAAGTCTAATGGACTGATTATTACTAAAATTTCACTATCTAAAGCCCTTAGATAGTTCAAGGGTAAAGAATTTTTGGGCTTTAGGCCTTACCATTAAAGGGATTTTGTCCCAAGTCTTCTAAAGACCTAATATTGAAATTAGTAATTTGTTTACTGGGCACCCTCTTTATTGCAGTCATCTATTCCACCCAATGATAGGTGATTTGACTTCTCATTCAAAATATTTACATGATTTGTACCCAACTCATTCCATGGTCGTTAGATGTAGGTACACTCAAACTAGTTATGCCACTGGAGAACTTTTCAGGTTTGAATGAGGATACAAGAATCCTTGACTACCACATCATCATGTACCAGATCAAATAGATAGAGCACAGGTTGTTCTACATCCTAGATATTATCAACTTCAGGGTGACTTGATTCTCAATCTAGTAAAGTATGAAAAGCGTAATTTTGGGCAAAGAAGCTGGCAAGCATCACTGTTGCGCATCATGAATAAGAAGACTTCCACTAGTGAAATAATTGGAAATTTTCACTCAATTGAGGAGCTGTGTGAAGTTACCACGGTAGGGCATGTAGGTCTGTTGTGAGGGGGACTTGATTGTGTAAATGAAAAAATGTTGGAGCATCAAGATGCATACATGGGTCTTCTTCTATGTATTCTCCTTTGAGATAGATAGAGGTACTCAAAATATGATTCAAAACATTGCATGTTTGTCTCATAATGCATAGGTTCTCATTCATGCTTAGGATTGCTGAAAAATAGTATGATATGGAAATTGTTAGTTTAATCATCAGATGATAACTTGAAATGAAGCCTCCAAAGGCTATAAATCACTAATTCAACACACTAGATGGGTTAGGAATGATCAAATTTAAGCTTGAAAATGACCGGGCGTTGCAAGAAAGTATTAGGGCTCAAACTTTCAATCGTGTATCCAGATATGAAAGAATTGAGTCATTGAGTAAACAATGGGAGTTTCTCTAAGTTTTAGGAATTAGTAAATGGGTGCTTTAGACAGACCTCTTAAGGTGAGTTCCTCTACCTAATTACTACTACTACTGCTTATTTCTAATGTGGAAATTGAAACCTAAGATAATGATGCCAATGGACCAGGGATAAAAGTATAACATGAAAATAAAGAAAAAAACTAAACTAAGGAAGGTGATATCATAAGAAAATGTGGGATGAAAATTATTTGTTTTGAGTGAAAATGAAGGATAAGGCACAAAGGGAGGTCAGAAACAAGTATCATAGATCATAATACATTCACACAATCAATTTCATGAGATGCTAACAAGAAAATGGAGATGAAAAAGATTTAAAATGGAACGGAAAGCACACAATACAAAGGAAAGGAAAGAAATAAGAGTAAAAACATGTTAAGGAATGGAATAGACACAAAAAATCCTCTATTACTTCTAAGGATGTACAATCTATTACAATAGTGTACAAGGCTGATATCCACATGCAAGAACCAGATCTAGAGGTCAACAAATAAAAATACAAAGATACTGAATACTTAGCAACACTAAAGGATCTAAAATTTCTAAGCCTTTACAATGACCAAGGCTCTTACATTTTTTTGGTGAGAAATTTTTTTGGGGGAAAAATTTGTGGGTTTCTTGCTAGCGCTCTAAGAATCTAGCTCCCTCTCCTTAATAGGTACAACTTCTATATATGCATGCACACGTAAAGGTGGATTTTCCTAGTGGCCTTGCAGTCGGGGATCCAATAGGGGAACTCCACTGACCTTGAGGTAAAACTAGAAATTTCTTACAAGAGAGGATTTTTTCAAGAGAGAGGGAAAGGGAGTGAGAATATATAGATAAGAGAACTAATGTTGCAAGTAGAAAATTAGAGTCTTGCATACATCAGTTAGAAGATTCATCACATGCATTAAAATTAATAATAAAACAACCCTACAAATGGAAACAAGATGAGTTAAGATTGAGAACTCAAAGTTACTAAAATCTCCTCATAAAAAAGGCATAAAACTCCTTCTTGTATTGATGCTCAAAAAAAATTTGTACATAGTATGTGTTGTTTTTAAACTAATGCTAATATGAGTAAAGACTAACACCTAAATAGCCTTAATTAGCAAAAATTAAACAAACTACTTAGCACCATCATGATAAGAATTAAACAAGGGTTAGATGCTAAACATTCATCAATATACAAAACTTTGAAACTAACAATGTTAAGCATCTAAATCCTCTATTCTCTAACAACAAATAAATGAAGGGACCTAAGTAGGCTCCATGGCTATCAAAAATGGTTGTCCTTGGTGTTCCAAGAACCTAGGAATGAGGGCTAGTCAAAGTTGGGCTACAAGACCCTTTTGACACCTCCCATATGACCTAAGCACTTAGGAAAGAGGCTTAACTCCTCAAGATGATGAACTCTCAAGAAAACAAAAGGCAAGCTCTTAGTCTATTTTGCTATATGCTTTGCATTTGCTTTCTCAAGAAGTTTAGGTGTAGGTATAAAGGTAGAAGGAGGGCTCCTTATATAGCCCAATGGATAAAGGAAACACTTCATCCCTTTGCATGTGGGATAAAGGTAAAACATGATTAGGAATGGATAAGGTTGCTTTATAAAAGGTAACCTTACTTTAGAAGGGTTTAATTTATAATTAGCAAGTCATGGGAGTTGGGGGGTGTTTTAATTAATCAAAGGTGATTAACTAATAGGTAGATGTAAGCTTATAGAAGCTAATTAGAGGAATATTAGTATGATTTAGGCTATTAGAAGGGGATTAAATCAATTAAATATTGATTTATTGGTTAAATGGAAGGGAAAGCTAATTAATTAATAATAATTAATTAGTCTAGATAGAAGGGGTGAATAATTAACGGAAGGTCGTTAATCAGGATGTTAGCTGGATAGGTGACTTAATCAATTAGCGTATTGTAATTAATTAATGACAATAAGAGGGAAGATGAGTGCTTTTGACGATATGTCATCAATTTGTGAGAAAGGAGATAATTAGCGCAATTTAAGTATTTAAATTGCTTGGGCGTAATTATGGGTGTCTACATTTTCCCCTCTTTGGGGTGGCGTAAGTGATGCCACTTCAAAGATAGTAGACGGAAGAAATTTTGAAGGGATAGAAGAAAAATTAGTAGGAGGGAGAGATGCCCCCTCGAGTGTCGATGGGGTGATGAAGGAAGATGATCGACGATCGAAAAAGGTGAGAAATAGATAGAAGAATGGGAAGGGGTAGGATGCCCCAGTAAGAGGAAGATTAGGGGTGAGAGGAAAGTGATGTAGAAGAAATATGGAGGAGGGGAGAGAAGAGCTTAGCCTCTAGCCACTGTTTATTGGAACAATTTCTTGTCATCATATTGCCATAAGAGCTACGTCATCGGTCCTTATGAAAAATATAAGCATACAACAAAGGTAGAATGACATGAAAAGCCATACTATGAACAATTGTCCATTGCTAAAAATACCAACTCCACGCAACATACAACAATGCAATGCAATATGAGAAGGAAACAAGCTCATTTAACAGGGAAAACAAGTACGAACGCACATATCCAACCCAACAATGGTTAAGACAGTTGTACAAATGTTTTGTTATCAAGCTGAAGAGATCCACATGTTCATGATTGATGACAAGGGTTAAAAATGATGCCCCGAGCAAGGATATATGCAAGGGGAAATGATAATGGACACTGGGTCCAAGTAAAAAGCATTGTGCACAACGAAACAACACCAGGCAACAAACGTGCCCCAGAGTACAGATGAAGCAAGCAACTAGCTTTGTGAATGGTTGTGAATCCGTGTTCTGTGAGTCATATTAATCGGGGAAGATGTGAAACAAACCAGTAGGATATGGAGAAAATACCATGCACAAGACACAAGTTTCAGCCGTAATAAGTAAGTTACCATTTTTGTAGGTTTTTTACTTTTTAGGATTTTGTGAAAAAAATTTGCCCTATTTTTTGGATTTTTGAAGTGATATATATATTGTTTTTGTTTTCTGTTTTTCTAAAACGCGGTGGACAGTAGAAGAAAATAGAAGAAATAGAATGAAGGGCCTAGGTGCAACAAAAAGTGCCCTAGGTGAAGAAAGAAGAAACAAGCGACAAATAATGTCCTTGTTTAGTGGAAAAATTAATAAAATAATTATTTTTGAAAAATAATTATTTACGAGAGTGAATAAGAAGAAAAATCACCTAGGAGCAATAAAATTTCCCTAGGGAGAAGAAAGGGGTATTGGACAAAAAAAATGCCCCAATACGGTGAAAATAAGAGAAAAATAATCATTTAATAAAAATAATTATTCCACAGTGAAAAGAGGAGAAAACGACGGTCAAAACGGGTCTCCAGGCCTTCATGGCAGTGAAAAACAAGTTAATATACCCCACCTGGGGGGGTAAATCATCGCGACCAATTCATTTCTTACCGATCACTATGGAGTTTTTACCGCAAGGCTCTGACAGCAATGAGGACAATGGTGATTGCACGGGACTGAGTGAGGTGAGAAGACGCAGTCCGAGGGTACCAGCGGCATGCAGACGATGGCCCCTTTGTGAGTATCAAAACTTTGCTCATCAATTTTGTCATTAATGCCTTAATTTTAGTGATTAGGGCTAGGAGGTCACGTTAGCATGCATGTGTGCAGGTGCAGGTGTCAAGTCGGGGGCACAGGCGTCTCCTTGGGGGCACATGTGTCACAAAACACACGCGCACACACACAGGTACAAACTGCACACACCCACGTGCACGCGCACACACTACACATGTGTGCACATGCACACACATCAGAAAGGGGGTGCACATGATAAAAGTAGGGTGCACACACAAAAGGAAGGGCACACACATGGGGGGTACATGCGCGCAAGCGTAGGCATAGAAATGATGGTGCAAGTGCCAAATATGTGGCGCACATGCCCAAAAGGGTGCGTAGGCACCCGAATGAGGGCACAAGCACCAGAAGACAAATGCGTGCATGTGCACATGCCAAAAAGGAGGTGCACATGCCCAAAAGGGTACGCAGGCATCCCAGGCTGGTGGAGGATAGACAGAAAAATGCCAAAAAGATGACACTTAGAAGAAAATTTTAGGATTTTTGGGTTAACCCTAAAATAATAGATAGATTTTTAGAAGAAATGTTAGTAACTGACGAGTGATTTGATATTTTGCAGAGACGTCTGCCAGTATTGCAGACGCGGGAGCATCACACCCGAATAGCAAAGGTAGAGGGGAGCATGCGTCAGTGAGACCGACGAGCTATGTCTATACTTCTCGAGGTAGTGGGACTAGGCCCCATGTCTTGGATGTCGTCCATCACCCTGGACCATGGTTTGCTGACTGCGCTAGCTAAGCGATGGCATTACGAGAGCCACTGCTTTAGATTGTCAATTGGGGAGATGACCGTGACCCTGGAGGACGTATGGTGGATCCTCCGAGTGCCGATCATAGGCACTTTGATTGAGTACAACTCTGATGTAGGGCTGATTAGAGCAGCATGCAATGATCTGTTTGATATAGATGACATACCGCATGATGGTATGACCATAGCCTTGCACGAGTGCATTTCTGACCCTACACTGCATCGGGGGCCTCTGTACATTATGTCTCTTATCAGTGGGTTTTTTCTCACTGATAAGACAGGGACTTCATTCCCGAGAGGGTTATTACCATTGGTACATGGTATTTTTAGTGGCGAGTGATATTGTTGGGGACAGTGTATACTGGCCCACTTATACTGGGATCTGTATTTGATTACCTACCATGGTCAGAAGACCATGGGGCCAGCTTCTTTATTACAGATTTGGTCATGGGACCATATTGTGATTGGACACCCTGTGGGCACTTTGCATGTTCGAGACCCAGAGGAGCCATCTTACATGGCATGGGTATCAGTAGGTGGCGATGCACAAGGCCACCTAGGCAGCCTATTCAGATACAGGTGAGAGTTTGATGAGCTACCTGAGATAGATATTATATGGAGACCTTACAGACATATCCAGTGGCTAGAGGATGCCATAGAGCTCAGTGTGTGCTCAGTAGAGCACTTTATCATTGGTAGTCACAGCTACATCATAGAGTTGTATAGAGTTGACAGGTGCCAGCGGCAGCTTGGCATAGTACAGGGGGTCCCACAGCCTGATATCTGGTATGCCCATAGAGATTCAGAGAGGCATACTATGGGGCCTCGCATACCGGTGGCCCGAGCTAGGGTGAGCTTTTCACAGGTGGTCCCACAGGCATGGGACCCAGCACATGACAGGTCAGGGACCCAGGGACGACAGAAGATTACTCGACTTGGTACGCCACTGTGTTACCTCGGCATCTTACCATCCCAGAGGAGGCCTGGGCAGTAGGCACTCATCCACCCATAGAGATCTGGCATGGTTCAGAGTGTAGAGAGAGAGCAGTAGGTCCTGATCTAGAGGATCCATTTGATGGCCTACCACATGATGAGCAGGGTGCCCCACAGGCACAGGGACCAAGGCCACAGGGCCCAGTACAGATACCAGCATAGATTCCTAGAGCCAGGGTCCTAGAGCAGGGCCAGTCATCCAGAGCACCACAGGGACCAGTCTCAGTGGCACAACCAGTGGCACAGATAGCCACATTGCAACAATAGCTACAACAGGCTTTAGCTGAGAGAGACACGGCTAGAGTAGAGAGAGATGAGGCCCGAGGCTGGTGTGTGACCGCGACAGCTGAGCACGATCAAGCTCAGACCCAGATTGTGACATTGTTATCAGAGTGAGATCAGGCTCAGGCCCAGGCTAGCCCAGGAGGTGATAGTGTTGTGCTCTTCCAGCAGATTCGACAGATGGCCGCTCAGATGGCCCAGGTTACAGGTTTACACCAGTAGACACAGGCTCAACTGTAGCCTATGATATTAGAGTGAGATAGGCTCAGGGCAGAGCGAGTAGTGGGCCAGGCCGAGTTGGCTCGAGCCACAACAGAGATAGCGTCCTACCGATGCACGGAGGGTACCGTAGTGACTACTCAGACACATAGAGATTTGGCTACAGTAGAGGGTAGGGCCTCATACTACAGATCTTTATATTTTGAGGCAGTGCCTCCTGAGTGACGGGCACCATCTTATAGTCAGCAGTCCAGTAGAGGGACTAGATTAGAGAGGCCTCATGCCTCAGTGGAGCAGCCATGAGTAGAGAGAGCTGGTGATGCTCATGCCATGCGACCTCCATGAGACAGGCCAGCCACACCTTTAGAGGGTTCGAGTCAGCCCTGATATTTTGTATATCCACATACACCTCTTTATGAAGGCTATGAGCAGATTGTGCTCCATATATATTCATTTTGTATTTGTACAGTAGTTATGACACATGCCTCTGATGAAGGATTTTATTCTGTTATAGATGTATCACCTTTGTACGCCTCAGATGAAGGCATTTTTGATATAGAGTAGTTTTTGATACATGCCTCTAATGAAGGCTTTTATTCCTTTGCTACATGTACCATTCTTTTGTATGCCTCAGATGAAGGCTTTTATGATGTACTGCCATGATGTATATCCATTTTTGATACAGATATACCACACATGTATGATTTGGACATTTGTGACATGACATATGTGTATATGAGATGGACATTTGTTTATTATTTCTCATGGATAGATAGATGTGTTTATGATGTTTAGATAATTCAATGATTTGATTTGACATGTATATGTATCATGATCTTGTTGATGTATCACATGTGTTTTGATTTCTAGATGATGTGATCTTGTAGAATATATCAAATGTGTTTTGTTTATGAGATGTGCCATACTTAGTGGATGGGATGATATGATGATAAGGGTGTGGGGGGGATAGATTTTGATATTTGTGATCCCTCTTGCCCCCATTTGATGATACGATATGTGATGATTAGCTTAGCATTCATGTATGATGTATACTTAGCTTTTTCTTGATATATGATGTATAGATGATGTTAGATGTGATGATAATGATGGTAATGTGATGTTGTGATAACAAAACAATGCACATGCAATAAACACAATCAAATGCTAACAAAGAACACAATGAATTAACATAATAATGCACCATGATTCACTAGCATGCAAAAACACACCTCAATATGCACAAGCAAGAATAAATCTAATCTAAGCAAGAAAAGATGAATTCTAACAAAGTATGCCCAAGCAAAAACACAAAAGCACAAACATGAAACAACTATACAAGCAACAAGCAAAGCAAGAAACAAGACAATGCAAGTAAATGTTTTTGTAAGTTTGTTTTCATGCAACAATTTTCTATTGTTTTTGGTGTTTTGAAACAATTTTCTATTGTTTGGTTTATGAAACAATTTTCTATTTTTTTTAGTTTAATGAAAACAATTTTCTATTGTTTTTTGTTTTTGAAAATTTTGAATTTTTTGCATATTTTGAAACAATTTTCTATTGTTTTTTTCTAATGGTTTTCCAGAGTTATGTATAGGTAACCAAGAAAGCGTGGATGCCCCCAGTGTTAGATGGGGAATATACAAGGGTAGAGGCCACACACTTATGAACAAGAAGGTGAAGTCATTGAATTTCCCCTAGTGTAAGATGGGGAATAGTGAAAGACCATGCCCCTTACAGATGAATAAAAGAAGACAAAGCCAGATCAAGGCTTGACAGGATTGGGCTCACAGGGAATCTCAAAGGTAGAACTAGGGCTAGGCCAAGTAAAAGTACCCTCCAGATGCAAGATGCTTGTGAACAACGAATCCTCCCAAGGTGCCGGAAACCAGTTTTCACCCAAGGACCTATCCAAAGTGCCATAATTGCATGGTTTTCACTTGTGGATGACCTGTTTTCTCTTTTTCTTTTTCTCTTTTTGATTTTTTTGTATTTTTGATCATTTTACCATGTTTTTTGAGTTTTTTACTTTTTTGACTTTTTATGCCATGTTTAAGCATAGAACTGCTTAAGATGCATGGCGTTCATGGGCTCACAGAGCTCATCACCATTGGGGTGAGAAAGTTTGTATGCCCCTGTGCCATACTTGGCCACAATAACGTAGGGTCCTAACCAATGTGGTTCAAACTTTCCTTTCTTTTCTCATTCCACTCTTGTGTTGAACTGATTCTCCTTCATGACTAAATCACCAACCTCAAACTGACGAGGTATGATTCTCTTGTTGTAGTTTCTGGAGACTCTGTTCTGATACACTTTAAGGTGATTAAGAGTGTGAATGCACTTCTCATCTAGGAGCTCTAATTCAGCCAGTCTTGCTACCTGGTAATCCTCATCTTTATCCAAATAGTCCCTAAGAGAGATTCTCAGGGAAGGAAGTTCAATTTCTAATGGGATGATGGATTCTATCCCAAATACTAGAGAATATGGTGTCACCCCCATAGGAGTGTGAATGGAGGTTCTGTAAGCCCAAAGAGCTGGGTGGATTTGCAAGTGCCAATTACGACCTGTTTTGCTGACCATCTTCTCCATTATTCTCACCAAAGTCTTGTTTGTGGCTTCGGCCTGTCCATTACCTTGGGGGTAATATGGTGTAGACCATTTTAACCTGATTTGGAACTGTTGACAAAGACCTTTTACAAATTTATTCTTGAATGACTTCCCATTATCCGTAACAATGGCTGCAAGAATGCCATATCGACAAATGATATGATTCATGATAAATTTGGAAATCTGAGCTCCTGTTACATAGGTTAAAGGGACAGCCTCCACCCACTTTGTAAAGTATTCAGTAGCCATGATGATGTGGGTATGACCATCAGATGAGGTAGGGGTAAGTTTCCCTATCAAGTCAAGTCCCCATTTAGAAAATGGCCATGGGGTAGTGATAGGTTGCAATGGTTGGGATGGAGCATGGATGAAGTTTCCATACTTCTGGCAGAGTACACACTTCCTGACATAATTGCAACAATCAGTTTCCATGGTAGGCCAATAGTAGCCTACTCTTAACAATTTCTTGGCCAAAACCATTCCATTTGTATGTGCTCCACACACCCCTTCATGTACTTCTTTGATCACTTGGATCGACTACGTCATATCAAGAAAACATAACAGATTCCCATTATAGCCATGACGATAAAGTGTACCTCCTAAAAGGGTGTAACGGGCTATTTGGTGAATCAGGATTTGTTTTTCAGAATGGGAGATATCAGGAGGGAACATGTTGTCCTTGAGATAGGTAAAGATGGGCTCATACCATGGGGAATTGGGACCAACAACATCACAAGCCAGACAAGATTCTGGCATGTCATACGTGGGATGGCACAAATTTTCTACAAAGAACAACATGTCATTATTCCCTAGCAGAATACAAAGCATAGAACCCACTGTCACCATAGCATCTACCGATCTGTTCTGCACTCTTGGAATTTGTTCAAAGGTAATGTGCACAAAGTACTCCTTTAGAGTTTCTACTAGCTTTTTGTAAGGTATGAGCTTGTCATCCTTAACCTTGTATTCATCATTAACCTGTTTGATAATTAACTGAGAATCACCCACAACCTTGACATGATGAATGTTCCACTTGATAGCTAGCTTCATCCCTATGATAAGTGCCTCATACTCTGGCAATATTGTTTGTGTAAAGAAAGCCCAGGTGAAAATCCTGTGGTATAGGGTCGCCAGAAGGAGTAATAAGGACTACCCCTGCACCTGAACCATGAAAAGTAAAGGACCCATCAAAATGTACCTGCCACACAACAGATTCTTCAATGTAGAGCAAGGAGGCATCTGGAAGATCTAGATTCAAAGGTTCAGTGCCTTGCAAAGGTGCTTCTACTAGCTGGTCAGTGAGTACTTGTCCTTTAACCAACTTCTGATGTACAAATTCTATGTCAAACTCACTTAGTAGAATGATCCAATTAGCCATTCTACCTATGAGGGATGGTTTAGATAACAAGTACTTGAGTGGGTCAACTTTGGATATCAGCTTGGTTTTGGTATTCAATAGATAATGGTGAAGTTTTTGAAAGTAAAAACAACAGCCAAGTAAGCTTTTTCAATTTGGGGATAGTTGAGCTCATAAGCGATGAGAGTGTGACTGAGATAATACACCACTTTTTCCTTATGACCAAGGTCATATTGGGTGAGCAGCGCACCAATAGAAAATTATGTAGTAGAGATATAGAGCAAGAGTGGTTCTCCAAGAGTTAGAGGCATGAGGACAGGTGGATTAGCCAAGTATTGTTTAAGTAAAGCAAAGGCTTGATGTTGCTCAGGTCCCTAGATGAAGGTGACATCATTTTTAAGCAAGTGGGTGAATGAGTGGCACTTATCTACAAGCTGGGATGAAGTGAAATAGCCTAGATTTTCCCCTATAAGCTACAAAGTTGCTTAATATTCTTAGGTGGAGGCATTTCAGTAATAGCAGACACTTTAGCAGGGTCTACCTCAATTCCTCGTCTTGATACAATGAAGCCCAATAGTTTTCCTGATAGCACACCGAATACACATTTCTTTGGATTCAACCTGACCTTGTACTCTCGTAGGCATGCTCAAAGATACACCACAAAATGATAGGGTGATCTTCTCTTGTCTTAGACTTTCCAAGGATGTCATCCACATAGTCCTCCATGATATCATGAATCATATCATAAAAATTTACCGTCATTTCCTACTGATAAGTAGCTCCTACATTTTTGAGACCAAATGGCATCACCTGATAACAGAAGGTACCCTAAGGAGTCGTGAAATCCATTTTGTGCTGATCTTCTTCAACTATATTGATTTGGTTGTATCCTAAAAACCATCCATGAGAGATAGCATCTCAGTATCCTATTGTTGAATCGACAATCATGTCAATATTTGGTAGTCAAAAAATCATCCTTAGGGCAAGCCTTATTAATGTCTCTAAAATCATGTGCAAATTCTAATACCGAAAGGATTTTTCTAGATAGGGATGATGTTGGATATCCATTGAGAATAATCAATAGGCTGAATGAATCCTGTCATAAGCAATCTTTCCAATTCTTCTTTAACCAGTAAGGCTACCCTCGGGTGCATCTTTCTGAGCTTCTATTTGATAGGCTTAGCATCTGTGCACAACTAGGTTGTGCATGACCAAAGTTGGATCTAAGCTTGGCATGTCTTTGTAAGACCACGCGAACATGTCTGTAAACTCTCGTAATAGCATAGTGAATGTTTTCTGCTCTCTAGCCAAGAGTGATGCTCCTAATTTTACTATCTTGGGGTCTTCTTCTATACCAATATTCACATCAATGGTTTCCTCAACTAGTAATTTGGACAAGTCCTCCATACACGTAGGATCAGGAGGAAGGTTGAGATCTTTGTCCAAGGATGTCTCCATGAGATTTTCATCCTTGGCATGGTCACTTTGTTTGTCCTTTGATTTTTTTACTTGTTTGTCATCCAGTGCCTCAAAGAGGTTTTCACTGTGCGACTTGGACTTTGATTTTTTCCAAGGCTTTACGTTGGAACTTTTTCCCTCACTTTTTCTTAATTTTTTTGACCATGAAAGCTCAGCCTCCTCACCGAAGTAGGCACAGGTATCCAAGTCAATAAAGAAACCCTTCTTGTGGTCTCCAATGGGAATTGTATCCTAGAATTGCCATGAACTCTGTGATAGCTTCGTCATTCTCAAATAAATCTAGCAACAGTGACATTGTTGGTCCCATTCAACAAGGGAAGGGTAAACAAGGTCAAGGGTTGGTTCCATAGGAGTTATGGTTAGGACATCGTTTTTCATGAATAGGTTTGTGGAGGCAATATCCTCATATTGGATATAATGGGAATCTGTATCACTGTCTAGATAGTCAGAGCTATCCTCATGTTTAGAACAAGTAGCATCTTGATCATTGGGGTGTGCTCCATAAGGGAAAATCCCAATGTCATATCTTTCTATTTTAAAATGTGGAAGAGGCACCAGTTCTCTCTATCCTTGTTCATTTCTTCCACATCCTAGGCCCTTGTAGCCCATGGAGTACATCATTTTACTAGATTTCTCGTATTCAAGGGTTTGATAATAGGATGGTTGAGTATCCTTTGGGACCCAATTTGTAGGTGGATCTAGCAATTTTTCCTCAGCCAAAAAGCCTCCAGGTAAGAATGACCCAAATGTATGTTCATTTCTAGGTCTTTTGAAGTGATAGTTGGGTCGACCTCTAGTCTTG
This sequence comes from Taxus chinensis, assembly GCA_019776745.2. NCBI lineage: Eukaryota > Viridiplantae > Streptophyta > Pinopsida > Cupressales > Taxaceae > Taxus > Taxus chinensis. Next base: position 398,199,575 of record CM034157.1, on the reverse strand, counting down.
GGTGACAATGAGAGATCTGAAACCAAGAGCACTTGCTATACATTATATTCTCTGCAAGCCATATTCAAGGATTTTCATCTCCCATGAATCAAAAGGAGATGTTGATGTAGACACACCATGGGCACAAGAACTGAGAGAATCTAGAATCTATCTAAGATTCTATGGCCTCAGATTGGAGAGGGACAACTATATCGATGGAGGGACATGCATATGTTCCCTTTCGTGCAAAGCTATTGAGAGCTCTATAGTGAGTGAAGGGCTCTAAATCTCCTTGTATTGTAATGGTGTGTCCCTCATGCTTCAATTTAATGCACTAATGGAACGTCGATGGCATGGCCTGTATGGCATGAATCCATGGTTGGCCTAGAAGAATATTATATGGAAGTTCTAATTCCAGGACATGAAACTTTTCCTGACAGTAAGTTGGACCCACCTCTATGGGAAACGTGATTATGTCCAGTTACTCCCTTTCTAATTTTTCATATGTGGTGATAATGATGATATTGGACTCAAGATCTTCCTCAATATGTCCTAAATGTTTAACCAACTTGAGTGTGTAAATGTTCAACCCTGATCCATTGTCCACAAGCACTCATTTGATCTTCTTGTGGGTGACAACTACCTCAATATATAAAGGAAGATTATGTGTTGGATTCTCAGTAGGGATCTCCCTATGGTTGAAGGCAATATGTTCATTTGGTACGATGTTTGCCACTGCGGCTTGAAGATGTGTAGGATCGACCTCTAATGGCACTCCCGACCCCTGAAGAGTTTGGTATAGAATGTCTTTGTGTACATTGGATATCTTAAGAAGATCTAAGATCGAAATCTTAGCAGATGTCTTCTCAAGTTTCTCTAAGAGATTATATTTACCAGTTTGTGGGGTTGATGGTGAAGGTTCTGGAATCATGAGGCGGGCACACCTTGTTACAGGGGCACAATCCTTTCCCTTAATTCAGATGGTGTTGACATGGTCAGTAGGAGAGAGAATACATCCAATAAGTGAATCATAATGATTGTTGTCTTTTTTGGTGTATAAGTAATTCATTGCTTTATAACCTTGGGATGACTCTCCCTGATTCGGTCTTTGACTTTTCTGATTTATCATGATTGGGGAATGGCTCTTTATATATCCCCATTTTCTCATTAGGTGTCTGATGTTTTTCCTAGGTTGTCCACCTCTATCTCCCCATTGTTCAATGAGGTCTTGGATATAATGATGGAGTCAGTAGACATTTTTCTTTCTTATGCCCCTTGACATGATGCATTTCACAATATTCATGCTCCTTGTACCATGAAGGTTTTGGACCATTGTCATCAAATGGTTGTGTCGTAGGATATGTCATCATGTGGGCCACATCTAATTGTTTTAGTATAACCGAAAAAGGTTCATTAAGAGAGGTGAACGTTCTTCACTTTGGTGGTGGTTGAATTGGTCCTTTGGTCAGTTTAAAAGGTTGACCAGTTTGGACCATTTGTACACATTTGGAATCAGTGATCCCATCTCCCACCAACATTTTTGTTTTTATTAAAAACCTTTGGCTTCTCCATGGGTTTAACATTTTGATTATCTCTAGATTGGGACTTGAGAGTTCCTTTGGCAATGAGATATTTCTCTATCTAAACCCATTTTTTAATGACCTCCTCAAAAGTGCGAACACAATGCATTTGGAGGTGGAAGGCTATGTTCAGGTTTAGGTTGGGAACAAAAATACTAACCAGCTATTTTTCAGGGAAAGCGCAAGGGAAGTGGCTAGCTATCCCTCTCCACCATTGGAGGAAGCTGGCGAAAGTCTCATTAGGGCATTTCTTAGCACCACATAAATCTACCATGGTGACATCACTCTCTATGTTGTATGAGAAGTGACGCACAAACCTTTCTGCCAATTCTGGCCAGGTGAAAATTGATCCCCGAGGTAAACATGTAAACCACTCCAAGGCTTGACCTCCTAGACTCTTGGGAAAAAGTCTTATGAGATAATTATCACTATAAGACACCTCTTGACATGCCATATAGAAATATTTGACATGATCTTGTGGATCTCCCTTCCCTTTATATTTTTCAAATTTTGGCATATCAAATTTCTTAGGAAAGGGTTGAAGGGTCATAGTATTGTCAAAAGGATAGGGGCATACTTCTTCATATTGATACATTATAATGATCCCTATATTTCTCTCTTGGAGGCTTGTGAGTGTTTCTTTCATAGAATGTACCTCTTGTGTGAGAAATTGTTCTCTAGTGGGAGAAGCGGGGAGATATACCCAACAGTACCATGTATCATCTTCTTCTTTATTTTATCTATGGAGTTCATTGATCTTAACCTTAGGCCTTCACTTTTGAACATTTTTTCTTGCTTCCTTCTGTACATGGGAGGTTAGCAAAGCTAAATGTTGGCTTACGTTACTAATCTATTATTAAATTGTGGTTTATTCTTCTAAAGGTTCCTCCTCTTCCTTGGATTGTGGAGGTTCTTCACCAGTCTCATGTCCCGTCGTGTTTTTACATGGCACTTTGATAAAGGGTATTCTATGTCCCACTATCTTATTATTTCCTATGTTGGAGGTAGAAGCATGTCCATGCATCAAAATATCCTCCATATTGATAAGGGGTCATTCTTCCTCATTAGTGTTATTCGCAGGTGGGATTGTTTCATTTTCAGTGGGAAATTTGGCCCCTAATTCTATGACCCATGCTAGCACTCTATCTTTATTTCTGAAAAGAAACTCATCTAATAGAGTGGGTTCAAAGTCAAATTCTTCATGTGGAGATTCCAATTCATTACCACTATGATCGACCATATCTTCTATCTCTTTTTCCACAAAAAATAGAGGCCCTAGATCATGTCCAATAAAGGGGTTTGACCCTTGTCTATTAGAGGCTTCCCAAGCTTGTGCTTGTTGTTCCTCGTATGTTTGTTTCTTGAGTCCTAATCATGTTTTAGGAGCCATGTTTTGTGATAGTTTCACTAGGGTAAGTTGTAAATGTGTTCAAAACTTTGTGACCACACCTAAGTGAAATGCAAGATAAATTGTCAAGAATATGAATGAATAACAATGTGAGAATACCAATGTGATAGAGTGATAAATCACCAGTGACACAAATGTTTGGTATCTAAGTCTATCCAATGAAATACTTCCTAGACTACGTCTCAAAAAGTAGTTTAGTGTCGCAAGATAATTAACAAGATGTTCTCACTTATGCCAAGTTCAAGAGAATGAACAAGACATAAGTAAATACAAAAGGTTAATGTGACCTCCTAACAAGATATACTAAAAGTGAGCTCAAATTCGATTAAGACCTATATCCCAAAAAGTGCCAGTTACAATTCATGAGTGACACAACAATATCACCAAGATATGTTAACCAAACTTTGCGAGAAAGTAAGGTATTGATATCAAGATGCTATTGATATAACACACACAAGTGGTAACACCTAGCACTCTTCAAAATCGAGGTAATAATAGAATCAAACCAAAAGCTCAAAGTATAGCTAGGAATAGTTAAAATGTGTGTAGCATAACCTTACAATATAGATATTTATGTCGATTTTACAAGAAACAAGACGTAAATATCAAAATTGTAGTGATACGATACAAACAAGATAACCCTTCTAAGGAAGTTCAAGATGATGAACCATGCCTAACTACAATGATGATCTTGACATGGGTATCAAGATCACAATGGCCACCAATGATATGAATACATCTCCACATACTTTAGATGTTTAACTTACCCAGCCGCAAACATGGATAGGTGTAAACAGACAAAAAAGTGGCAGAAACAATCGATTGGTAACACAGAGGTAGTCACCCTTCTTCTGATCAACAAAGTTTTAAAATAATGTGAAGGAAGCAAACTCAAAAATGGGGATGAAAAATGTTGGCTTCACTTTGGCAGAGTTTCACCTCACCTTAAGGCAAGTAAAAACTAAGTGAAAGTAACACGTCACACATTTCGTAATGAAAAGATGGTTCACAACTCAACACTATTTTAGAATGGTCAAAGTGGGCTCCTGGCCAAAGTATATTTTCCTAGGTGGTTCTCTCATCCTAGGTGTTACAAAAATTATCCACGAGTGGGATGATTTACCCAAATAGTCCCGACTATCTTGGGAGTATCTCGACTTTTCCCCCTTCAAGCACAATGGGTAGTAAATGCATCCATCGTGTACTTAAAAGGGTCACATAGGGACAACTTGTAACTCTATCTCACAAAGGAATCACTAGTCAGATAGGTAGTGCAGAGCACTTCCCATTTCATCCACAAGGTTCCCTCTTGCGTGGACTACTTTGGGGTTCTTGGAACCACCCCCATTGTTGTAGCTTAAGGCGTTATGCCAAAGGGGTTATGTTCCAGTTGAGCGGAGAGGGACATACCCTTTTCCGAAACCTGCAATACAGTGTTTTGAATATGTTGTTCATTTTATCTTGTATAATTAGGTGTGGTTTTCTTGAAACACCTTTTTGGCAACCTATATAACAACTGTATTAGTAGTTTTTGACATTGTTTTGATTCCTCCTTCTTTGACAAGTGATGGTGTTTTGGTCCTGTATGATGATTTTTAGTAGTTTTCCATCAAAAGAGAAAACACCATTTCTGATTCTCCAGATCATTCTAAGGACGTAAGAGAAGAGCATACATGATGTTTCCAAAATCTAAAAATATATCCAATGAAAAAAACCCTTTAATTCAAATACACCAAGTTAACCAATTCCAACTCAAATATTCCTAACAACCTCAAAGAATTAAAAAGGAATTAAGAATCATTTTTGATTCCCAAGATCACCCCAAGGGACACAAGGGAAGAGCATACGTGATCTTATTCTTATAACTAAACATGCAAAGCCTATATAATTAAGTAAAAGCATGTAAAAATAGTCTGTAAAAATAAGTATGTGATTAGATAAAACCTGTAAGAATGTTAGCACCTCAACACATTAATTTCAAGAAAAAAAAGGACACATGCACCCCTATTTTGGCATCTGTGCAAGGGTTAGGGAGTATACGCCACTTTGTGTTTTCTGATTTACAGTGCACCTATGCCACCCGAGAGGCGTGTGTGCCACCAAAAATACATGTGCACTACTCTGTGTGATTTTGGCTTACCATGTACCTACGCCACTTGAGAGGCATGTGTGCCACCAAAATAATGTATGCACTACCTTCAATAAAAATAGGTGGAGATTCAGATAGAATGCTTGTGCTACCGGAAAAGCGTGTGTGCCACCAAAAGTGCATGTGCCACCAGAAAAGCGTGTGTGCCACCACTGTAAAATAGTCCCAGATTCCGAACAGAATGCATGCGCCACCAGAAATGTGTCTGTGCCACTAAAACAGCGTGTGTTCTTGGGTTAGGGTGTATGCGCCGATCTGATAGGTTTTGAATTGTAGTGAAGGTATAAGTATGAAATAAGATCTGTGCTGTGCCTAGGTTAGTGCATCTGCTATGTGCTAGTTAGGGCATGTGCGTCGGGCTTAGTGCGTATGTGTTAGGGTTGATAAATAGAGAACCAGGTTTTGGTAGTGTGCCTGCGCCACCTGAGAGGTGCCTACGCCACCAAAAATGTACCTGTGCTCCTAAAAAGTGCCTACGCCGCCCCTGCAGCAAAAATATGGCAAAAAACACAAGAAAGCTCACAATATCTCAAATTTTGACAAGTTAGTTTTAAAATGGCAACAACCCATTAAAATGATGGCTATGAACAAGAACTTACACATAGAAAATTAGTAAAAATTCCAAGAAAATGGACATTAATTACTAGATGTGCATATCAAAAGTTAGCCAAAATAATGAAATTTAAACTAAAATTCCAAGGGACTAAGGGGGTCCCACCGGGCGTGCCAAATGTGTGCATGTGTTGTTTTCAAAACTAATGCTAATACAAGTAAAGACTAACACCTAAATAGCCTTAATTAGCAAAAATTAAACAACATACTAAGCACCATCATGATAAGAATCAAACAAGGGTTAGATGATAAACATTCATCAATATACAAAACTTTGAAACTAACAATGTTTAAACATCTAAAATCCTTTATTCTATAACAACAAATAAATGAAGGGACCTAATCTAGGCTCCATGGCTAATCAAAAATGGTTGTCTTTGGTGTTCTAAGAACCTAGGAATGAGGGCTTGTCAAAGTTGGGCTACAAGACCTTTTGACACCTCCCATATGACCTAAGCACTTAGGAAAGAGGCTTAACTCTTCAAGATGATGAACTCTCAAGAAAACAAAAGGCAAGCTCTTAGTCTATTTTGTTATAAGCTTTGTATTTGCTTTCTCAAGAAGTTTAGGTGTAGGTATAAAGGTAGAAGGAGGGCTCCTTATATAGCCCAATGGATAAAGGAAACATTTCATCCCTTTACATGTGGGATAAAGGTAAAACATGATTAGGAATGGATAAGGTTGCTTTATAAAAGGTAACCTTACTTTAGAAGGGTTTAATTTATACTTAGCAAGTCATGGGAGTTGGGGGGTGTTTTAATTAATCAAAGGTGATTAACTAATAGGTAGATGTAAGCTTATAGAAGCTAATTAGAAGAATATTAGTACGATTTAGGATATTAGAAGGGGATTAAATCAATTAAATATTGATTTATTGGTTAAATGGAAGGGAAAGCTAATTAATTAATAATAATTAATTAGTCTAGATAGAAGGGGTGAATAATTAACGGAAGGTCATTAATCAGGATGTTGGTTAGATAAGTGACTTAATTAATTAACACATTTTAATTAATTAATGACTATAAGAGGGAATATGAGCGCTTTTGATGATATGTCGTTGATTTCTGAGAAAGAAGATAATTAGCGCAATTTAAGTATTTAAATTGCTTAGGCATAATTATGGGTGTCTACAAGAAGGAAGAATGATGTTGACGACAAAATATTCCACCTCTGAAAGAGCCCACTGATCCTTCTAGATGAGTTGATGAAATTATCCAATGTGATGACTTTGAATCTGTGAATCCTTTACAACTTGATAAAATATTTTGGATGGTTTTGGGACACCTTGGGTTGATTGTTTAAGAACACTATTAAATGAATGTTTTGATGACCATGAACATAACTCATGAAGGTGAGTGTTGAAAAACACTATCGAGTTTCCTAGAATTGAACTCAAATGCCCTATGAGAAAATCCCGTAGATGATCCTGAATGATGATGTTCCCTTGAATGATTATCCTTCTATGTCTTGTTGTGCCAAAACTTCCCTTTTACTGTAACCTACTATTAATAATAAGTGCCTAGATGGAAGACTTAATTTTTTAGTGAAAGGTGATTTTTTCCTCTTCTTGACCATCCTGATGTGACAAACTCCCTATTTTTCTCTTGTGCACACTGCCTTTTCCTCGATCACTTCTTGATGTGACTTACTATTTTTAGTAATAACCCATATAGGGGGCTTACTATTTTTAGTAAGTATTCATTTTCACTATTTTCTGCTCTGGAAAATCATTCTGGCTTCTTGGTGATCTTCATTACACACTACCTTCACCATAACCACTTTTGATGGTGACTTCCCAAACATAGCAAGTCTATATAGGAAAACTTACTTTTTTTAGAAAAATGACTTCCACTGCTCATTTTACGATGAAACATATTTTATTGGACCCCTCACATCATCACGATCACATCCTCCAAATTTCACTTGATTTCACCAACTAGAATGATTGGAAATAAAATTTAAAATTTTCACCTAGTAGTGGCTTTGGGCAGGAACCTATCATTGTGGTTATTAATGGAGATTGTATTTTATAGGTTTAGTTTTTTTCTCTAATCATGAGTAACTAAACTCTGTTGCGATAGGTTTTTCATTTTTCATATGCGTGTAAATTTTGTAACTTGTTTCCATTTTTGAATTGATGAGAAATCTGACGAATGTGAATTAGGGAATGAAATGGGGTTTTTGTTGGAAAAAACTATTCAAGGCACCATTCGACCTCCCATTTGTTGCATCTTTATTGCCTTGAAAAATGAGGAAGTCTGTGAGATATGACATCTCAATCTGACTTGTATTTTACAAGATATGAAGATTTTTTTATTGGAAGACTTTGTGGTTATTTGGCAAAAAATATTTGTTTTTCTTCATTTCTACCATTTTAATCCATTATTAATATGATTTTCAATGTTTTTTTATTTTTTAGATGAAAAATAATTTCATGGAGTTAATTGAATGTAAAAACCCTTTCTTTCAAATCTGGAGAAAATCCGGCAAAGTTTTAGTAGCATATGGAGGCGTGAGGGAAAAATCAGCAAAAATGCAAAAAGTGTTGTATTTATATCTTAAAAATAGAAGGAGGGATAGGGGAGGGAATATTTTTTATTCTTTTAATCCATTTTTTGAAAGGGGAAAAGGAGACATAAATTTCCTTTTCGTGCCTTTTCATGACACTTCTCCATCATCCGTGCATGGAGAGGGGAGGCTCAGACTTAGCTCTCTTGGGATTAAATAAAAAATAGGAGGTCATATTAGTGTTCTTGGGGATAAAAAGGGGTTGGGAACACTTTTTTTTATCAATAATGTCCCTTTTCATAAGGGATGAAAGGGACATCAAAATTTTCCAGGCTCCTGAGCTGACACGTGTCCACTTCAAAATATGGCTAAGTATGAGAACTTGAGAGAAAACTTATAATGACAATAAATTAAGCTCTCAATGGAATGTTTTGGAAAAAAATTATATTAATTTGACTGAAAATGGCCTTATTAATCCAATGGTGTGCATATAAGATATTTATTCCTCCATTTAGGCTCTAAAAAATTAGATTTTTGATCTGGTCCCTTACTTCTGCCATGAAAAACCCAGTTATAAACCTATTGTGTGAAAGTGTTGTGAAAAATATGATTTAACCACATTATAGGGATTTTGATTCCATTTGTGATTATTTTTTTTATTTCCTAAATCTATCTAGAGCTCTTCAATTCAGTTCCCAAAGCTCGGAATCTGTTTTGACCTTATGTACTAACTAGGCTTGAGAACCTTCTTTTTATGAAACTGCTCCAACTCCGCCAAACCTTTCTTGAATATTCAAAAATAAGTTTCATGATGTTACTAGACCTTCAACTCACCTATGTGTTTGATTTGGTTCCTCCTTTCTACTCCAGGGGATTCCATCGGTCTTGGGAAGGCTAGTGGTAGCCCTTCCCAGCACTATCGAAAGATAGATTTTTTCAAGAACTCCTGAAATTAACTAGGGGGGTTGAATTGAATTTCCTAGTTCACCTAAGATAATTTTTTAACATCAATTTGGATGTCATCATAACTAACTACGTAGACTTGGGAAACCTCAGAAGGGTAAAACATGAAAAATTTGGCACATGGGTATCATTTTCATGCTTAGAAATTGTCAATTTACCTATTGCAAATTTGCATGAAAACACATTTATAGAATTAGAGAGAGGATAAAAACTAAAAGAACACATGGAAACATAGATTTAAACCTTAACCACCAACAACATGAAATAAATTCCTAGAAATCAACCAGTAAATCTATTAAATGTACTTCGCCATATTCATATGGCATGTAGAAGAAGAGAGGGAAAATAAGATCAAACCTAGGTGGTTGAAGCTATTAGATATGTTTTTAAATGTCCAGAGTAATGTTTCCCTATTTCTCACTAACTAAATCCCATTGAAATTTGAATTTCAATGATCTAGAGTGTAGCTTACATCAAAAAAATTCAAATGAGACCAGGCACACGTGTGTCAGAGCCCTATAGAAAACATTATGTATGTTAGAATTCTACAGTGAAAATTGAACATGGAATACATGTGGTGCATGCTTATTAAATGAAAGATTGAACAACTATACATTTTTATTTTATTTTCTGTCATGCATCACACATTGGTTCATTGCAAGGATTCAATGCCTAGTTAGTGCGGTTTTATTGGTGGCGTGTAGCATACTCAAAGTTTGACATATAATGCATGGCATAAAAGGGCATAGAAGAAGGTGCAAATATGCATGTAAAAGAGGAAGGCAAGGAAGGAAAATAGTGGGAAAGGCATGCAAAGGTAGTACACACTGGAGAAATAGTTAGAATAACTTCCAAAGGAACGTATGGTAGAGGCACAATCATTACAAAGTAATTTATGGAAGAAAGGAAGGGGTGCACAAGAGTGTCAAGGACTTAGCTAATTTTGGGAAGCAAGCCTAAGGCACGTGCGCAGGGTGCATGAACTGCTTGGAAGAAGGTAAATGTACTAATATTGGGTAGGATGGAAAATGGAACCAATAAAGGAAAAAGAGAGGAAAATGTGGGAGGAGCAAGAATAGAGAAGTGCACAATGGTGTGTGGGTAACTAAAACCAAGTGAATATGCAAAGGAAGCAATTGAAGTGTGTGTAACCTGAAGTGTATAAACTTAGAGCCAGAATGGAATGTAAGTTGTCTAAATAACCAGGGGAGTTATTTTGGATAACATAAGTTATACATCCTAGAGTAATATTTACTATAAATCCACATGTCTCACTAGGATAATTAAATATTTGTGAGATAGAAAAATCCCTTTTATACCTATTTGATATTTTTTTATTAGTTTGTACAAAACAATGATCAATAAGGTAACTAGAGTAGATAAATAATTTATAATGGATTGATTGATAACCAAATTACTAGTATTATTCCTATTTTTATGAGTCACACACCATCTTTTCAAAGCATCAGAATACCTCCATATGTGGGAGGGAAGTATTGCGGTATAGTTTTTAAGTTTTTGATATATATATATATATATATATATTTATTAGATAGGGTAAAAAATAAGGATGGACTCCCAGAGGCCAATTACAAAGAGATCACATCGTGACAACACAAAAGAGAGACAAAAAGAGGAATATGACATGTGGAGTTAAACATGATTAACTCCAGAGAAAAAATCAGGTCTAAAAGAACAACTAATAGTAGATACCTCAACAATAAACAAAATGGAACAAAGAGAGTTCCCTGAAAGTCCAAAAACAGTTCTGGAAAAGAGCCCTTAGATATTTTTTACAATTATTGGGGGGTTTAACCTCCCTAGTATCAACCATCCTACTATGATCAATTTTCAAATTCTTTTAGGGGGGATATTCGATGTTATCTTCCTCAGAATCCTCCTCAATGTTGTCCTCATCCTCCTCCTCTTCATCAGAATTGGAATACCTCCTTTTCTGGTTCTCTTTTTCCAATGCTTCCATCTGAACACCGAAATCCAAAAACAATATTTCCATCTCCTTGAATTTCTTTCTAATATTCTTCTGGGCCATACAATTTTTTTTGGTGGCTTCAATATTTTCCATCATGCCATTTCTCACCATCGAGTTACTCTCTTCCATGACCTGAACCATTGTCTCAAAATATTACACCTTGTTATTCAACATCTCAAGGCCATGATCATCTTCTATAGGCACTTTATCCTTACCCTTCTAAGGGTCAGCTTCCTACTTTTCCATCCCTTCCATGTCCTTCCCCTTACCCATTTTCTTACTACCCAATTTGTGATATATATTATATATGATAATAAAATGAATTATTTAGAGATACATATATGAGATAACATTATTTTGGTGGTATCATTTGTATTTGATGTTTTTTTACTTTTATTATTCCATTTTTATGTGTGAAAAAGTATAAGAAAATTCATGACTAAGGGAAATGAAATGATAAATGTTTAAAAATTATAGAGTAAGTAAAACCTATAAAGACAAGAATAGGATTGGTTCGACTATAGGACCAACCAAAGTTATAATATATAATAAAAATGGGATATAATAGGAAAGTAATGACCAAATTAACCAAGATAAAAATCCATGGCCATAGAAACCCAAGAACGAAATATAAACCCAAGAGAAAAGATACAAAAATTTACAAAAGAATCCAAAATAGGAAGAAATGACCATAGAAACCCAAGTTGGAGATAAACCAAAACAAGATAATAAATAGAAATATATCAAGGGTAAGTAAATGACCCAATGGAAACATGTAAATGATTGAGATTCATTTTTGATGATGTAAGACACATCATGTTGGATTTGATTTTAAGTATGAATAATGATGTCCTTGAGGTTTTCTTGAATGATGTTGATATCTGGATGGAATTTTGATCACGTATAAATGAGAGATTTAGATCCATCTAAGGGAATTAATATAACATTAAAGGAGGGATGGGGGATTGAAAATTCATAATATAATTAGATGGTGGTACTAAATTACATGATGAATGCGATTGGGAACAATTATTAGGTTCATGATGAGAAGGTTCTTAAACTTGGAGCTTTTGGGAGTTAACCTAGAAATTATAATTTGTATGCAAGAAAAAATTGTGATGATAAAAAAGAGAGGTGCAGTGGAAGAGGGTTTCATGGATTTATTTTTCTTATCTCATTCAACTTCCACATTTTTTTCTTCATGTGTGTTTTATAGTATCTAGAAGTTGAAACATCATTCCCAAGAACCTCATGAAACATGTAGTCTAGTTCATCTATACATGGTATAGAAGAAATAATTGAAATATTTAAAACTTTATTATATTATATATAGCTTTAGTGAATTAAGTACACTAAAAGGATGTAAAATGGATCTAAAGGTGATTATTATGATTTATTAACTTTGAACATTAATTATGCAATCTTAGTAAAGACATTAATTTTTTCAACTAATGTACACAATATGATATGAACATGAAAAACTAAGAGAACAGGTGTACTTAGCTAATTGTAGATAGATCTTGTGAGTTTTGGATATGCATATTGCTAGAACAAGGAGATGTGAGCCTGGTAATTCCTCAACATTGGAACTGTAGTTGGAAATAATTTGGTGTAGGACCATGTAAATATATCAGGGTTGTCTATAAGGTGTTGACCTTACTATATGCTTTTAGACATGATATGGATCTAGATTTATATATTTATAGTATGGTGACCTTCCTAGAAAGGTATGTTACTATCAAACCCTAGTTATCACTCATTTTATGAAGCCTTCTAAATATTTTAAGTGAGGTATCAAACCCTATCCATGGGTGGGAAACTCCAAAAAAATTACATTAGTTGTGTCAAAGTGTAATCCTTATACCTCTGACATTAATGCTACTATAAAGAAACCTCAAATAATATGTCATTATATAACTAGCATGATATATCTGGATGAAAACAATTAAATTTGGAAATTTAGAAATCCTTGACAACAATTGAGTTGGGTTTTTCATTTTGTAATACTTGAAGTGAGGATTTTTGATTACTTACAAATGAGGGAAGATGATGTTTTGACTTGGTATGATATTGTATACCTGATGTGATTTCGTACCTAATGAATGTGCGTAAGACTTACTAAGATTTAGGCAGCCTTGGGTTCCTTTTTTGAGTGTTTCAAGATAGTATATCAATGTAGTGCCATATGATTTATAGGTTCTGAGGTGAGTTTAACTTGCTTATATAAGGTTCTAAAGGTGAATTATATAGGAAAGGCCAATCCAGGGGAACTAAATAATGAAAAGAAGAATGCAAAATTGAAATTAAATGTGGATGATATGCCATTTAAAACCCATAAAAGTTGGGTAGGAATGTATATTGCAAGCCAACCAAACTGCATGTTTGTACATATGGATGAGAAACATGAAAAATTATTGTTGTATCTTTTCAAGTGGAGTTTTTCTATAGATTTTATGCATTTAAATCTCATAAAATATTGACATATCATTGTGCATAATTAAGAAACGTATACAATATATCTCAAGATGTACAAAGTTGGGATAGAAATTTTTTGTTTATATTACTAAGATTACATTATCAAAACCAACAGTTTCAAATAGAAAATTGCTAAATTTGAGTATCTACATTTTCTGCATTTAAGTATGAAATGAAAATTACATGATAAAAAGAAAATATAGCTAAGTGTGTGGACATAATGTATTTTCACTTGAAGTTTCTTTTACATATTCTTGTTGTGTTGGTGTTGGAAATATCCATGATGAAACCGGGAACACAAATTATAGTCAATTTACATGGTAAATAAGTGAAATTTAAATCAAATGTAAATGTGCCATATATTATTTTCATTTGCATTAATTGAAAGATATGCAAAAAATTTAATGAATGCACATTTTTATATAGATGGAGAAGCTACAATTCATTACTTGCATTTTTAAATTTAGATTGCAAATATTTTTGAATTATTGGGGGTGATCGGTCCCCAATATTATCAAGCAGAAAACATAGTGTTAGGTGCAAGTAACATAACACAAAATGGAAGAGAGAGAGAGAGAGAGAGAGAGAGAGAGAGAGAGAGAGAGAGAGAGAGAGAGAGAGAGAGAGAGAGAGAGAGAGAGAGAGAGATGAAAAGTGAGATATTGAGGCACCTTCTAAAGGAGGAAGACTATGTATCAAAATCATTCAAGAAATTTTATATCTTACCCTTTGAATGTAAGAGGAAAGGAAGGACTACCTATGAAGAAATTATCCACTTTAATACATTCCATAAATTTATAGACCACACCAATGCAAAAGGATGTAGGAATAATTATACAAATAAACACGCATATTAGAAAAGAGAGTAAGTTCCCTCATGTCATCCCCATGTGCCACACAATTGAATAGAAACTAAATAAGGACTATAATGTACTAAAATGTAGATGGAGAGAGGACAGTTATGCCTCTAAGATCCTTATAAATATAACTAAAACTAAGTACCATGGTGAAGGAGTGAAATATTTTATTCCATTATAATTGATCTAAACCAAGTCAAGTGTTACTAAAAATTTACCTATAGGTGGAAGTATGATACTACTTAAAAATTTGATGCAACTTTCCCCACTAAAAAATATGTGAAGAGATCAAAGCCATGTGTGATTTTCTAGATTTAAATATGTGATGTTTTTTCTGAGTACCTTTACCCTTAGTATACATGTTTCTAAGCCTAAAATTCTTATTTTTTTTCTATAGGTGTAGAATACAACTAGATGAATTCCCCCTCTTTTTAGGTGTGTGTGATAAATAATTTTAGCATGTGGATTAAAATTATAGTTTTCTAACCATGTCTAATGAATCTAGTACTTTATATACAAAACATGGAAGGTTATATTAGTGGCCACTAATAATGGGATCTCAAACCTGAAAAAGGGGATGCACAGGGTAAAAACCATGATGTGTAACAAGAGTAACAATAGTAAATCCCTTGGCCTCTTTGTAATGATCTGGTAATACTTTGTACGAGGTAGGGTCCCCTCAACCCTGTTTTACCTCCAATAAAAAAAAATAATAGTAACAATGTAAATAGTACTGATAATAGTAATGATGCATTTATAAAAAAAATAGTGCAAATATATATCAACAGTAAAGTTAGATTCAATAATATACAAAATAAATCCCGTTCAGTTTACCCTAGCGATGGGGAATGTGGGCTATATGTGATAGGTCTCGGGGTCCATTCCCTAGGCTGGCCACCTCTATAGCTCGTCATTATTCAGCTCGGAAGTTCCAGGTGCGTGAATTGCTTAGGAGGTGGAGGTGGCCTCTCAATGTGGTGCTAAGCTGACTTGGTGTTCATTGTGATGGGGGTTGATGCTTGGCATGAATCTTGTGTTCAATGTGACGTGGCATGTCTAGAATTGTGGCATGAGAGTTATCCCAAACCAGTTTTGGAAAAAAATCTTGTTCGGTTTACCCTAGTAGTGGGGAATGTGAGCTATATGTGGGAAGTCTCAGGGTCAATTCCCTAGGCTGGAAACCTCTATATCTCGTCATTACTCGAATGGATAGTTTTAGGTGGGTCATCTACTTAGGTGGCAAAGATGGTCTCTCAATATGGTGCCAAGCCAAATCGGTGTTCAATATGATGGGGGTTAGGGTCAAGCATGAATTTTGTGTTCAATGTGATGAGGTATGTTTGGCATTGCAACATGAGAGTTATCCCTAACCAATTTTGTGTGTGTAAGTCTACTCAAGGATATGGGTAGGGATAGAGTGGGAGCAGGAGTGGGAGGATCAAGGTTTTCAAAAAAATAATGCATGGGAAATTTCACAGGACATAGGGGACCCTAGGATCGAGGAGGTGTAAAAAATGGACCCACATCTTGGTACAAGTAAGGAGATAAGACTTATCTTTTTACCTCATGTGTTGATAAGATTTTAGTTTCGTACAATGATAATTTTTGAATAATCCATTTGATTCAAACATTATGACATGTGGAAAAAGATGGGCTTGTTAAGTATTGCTATCCCTGATGGGTTAGCAGAAAAATCTAGATCTTGGATGGAATATGCTTTGGTTGGAAAATTTTATGGATCAAGACCAAATGTGGAATGGTTTCGGGAATGGGCGAAACAAAAGTGGAACCTGAAGGGATCAATGGAAATTTCTTCCTATGTGAATGGTTTTTTTATCATTAATCTTTCAAATTCAGAGGACTATAAAAAAATTCTGGTTGGTGGTGCATGGTTTATGGGTAGATCAAGCCTTCTGATCCAAAAATGGAGCCCAAGTTTTGATCCATTTAAGGAGAAACCTGATGAGTTACCTGTATGGGTAAAAATTCTCGGGTTACCAATGTAGTTTTGGGAAGAAGAGATCTTAACAGCCATTGCAAATGCAATAGGATCTTTGGTGGTGTTTGATCCAATTACTAGGTCAAGAATGAGGCTAATGTATGCTCATTTTTGTGTTGTTGTTCTATGGGTAATGTGTTGAGAAAGGAAATAGAACTTAAATCTAAGTTTGGTGAATGGATTCAGAGGATAGATTATGTTGTTTCTCCTTTGTTTTGCCAAAAATGTAGGTGGATGGGACATGAGAAGAGGAAGTTTAAGGATGGTGAGAAAGGTAAGTACAGACTTGGGATAGAAAAGAAAAGGAACCAATAAGAGGAGAAAGGAACCAATACAGTTACCTCTAAATAATTTGTCTTCAAACAATTTTCATTTGCTACAAGTAGAGGAGTTGGAGGAAGTTGTTTTTAGGAAAATGTGGAACTAAAAATGGATTCTTAGATTAAAGCTTGTAAGGGTATTGAAGGTGCTAGATCAGGAATTTGAAGGACATGGGGTCTCAAGATCCAAAATAGGTGGAATTGATTGTGGAAGTCCTTGGGAGTGAAGGAGAAACATCCTAGTCAAAAAGGTTTAGATCATATTTTTTTAGATCTACCAAAACAGAATGAATCCTTTTTAAAGGATGAGTAGGAGTTGTCTCTAGTTGAGGAAGTTCCTTTCTCTCTAAATTTAGATAGGATTAAGGAGGTGTTGGAAGAAAAGAGGGTAAAACAAGAAGTTCTCAGAAGCAAAAAAAAGTTAAAGCAGATTATGGGAAAGCTCCTGCAAGAAAAGGAAATACGTCAAATAGGGATAAAAGGGAGAAAGCAACGCTAAAGAAATAGATTTAGGAAGACAACACTCCATTGAGGAGAGCATTTCACCAAATAAATTGAGATGAAGGTTATTTCCTGGAATATAAGGGGTTTAAATAACCCTAATAAACAGAGTATTTTATCATCTTTCAGGAAAAGGAATAAGCCCTGATATTTTATTGATTCAAGAAACTAAAATGTCTAGAGAAAAAATGAGTGAGGTACAGAATAAAGTTTGGTTTAGATCAGAGCTACAAAGTGTTTCTTCTGTGGGTAATATTGGGGGTTTGGTGACTTTTTGGAATCAGAATGATAGAGAAGGGAATGGATTTTGATTTTCAAGTCTCAGTATCATGTTGCTATTTTGTTTACAGAAAAGAAGGATGGGTCAGAGTGGATTTTGTCAAATATTTATGCTCCCAATTTGGCTGTGGAAAGAAGAAAAATTTGGAAGGATATTGGCCGATTTCAAAGCCAATGTAAAGAGTTGATTTAGTTAATTAGAGGTGATTTCAATACTCATTTTTTCATGGATGATAAAAAAGCTGGTGTAGGTGTCTACAATGATAGTATGGGGACTTTGCTGACTTCATTGCCAACTGTAATTTGGTGGATGTTGAGTTTGAAAGGATCTCCTTTCACTTGGTCGAATAGGAGATTGGGGGAAAATCTTATTCAAATTAAATTAGATAGGTTTCTCATTAATTTATCCTAGTTACAACATCTGGATGTGTCTTTTTTGGCTTTACCAAAAATTGGATCTGATCATAGTCCCATTTTCCTTCAATTTGGTGTAATTAATGGTGTAAGAGGTAGGTCATTTAGATTTTTTAAGATGTGGCTGCAACATCCTAATATTGAGGAGGAAATTAGATTGAGTTGGAAAGTTGTTGTTAAAGGTAAACCTATGTTCAGGCTTGTGGAAAAGTTAAAGAATGTTAAAATGATATTGAAAGTCTAGAACAAAGAAACATTTGGGAATATCTTTTGCTCACAAAACTGGAGATTAGTAAAGCGTTAAAGAAGTTTGGAGGATGAGATTGTCAACAAAGGTTTGAATAAATATTTGAGAGATGAGGAGAAATTTCTTTTGACGGAATATCATAATTTAGAAGCTAAAGAGGAGGCTTACTAGAAATAGAATTCTTGTGTGTTGTGGTTAAAGGAGGGTGACAAGAATACAAAGTTTTTCCATCTTACTGCATCTATGCATAAGAGAAATAATACAATTTTGGAATTAGAAGATGGTAGGGGAGTTAGAATAAAGAATCAGGGGGATATCTCACATGAATTTTTTAAATTTTTCTCTCATCTTTTAGTTTTTGCAAGGGAACCTCATACGGGTAAGGAAATTGATATTGTTAATATTTTGAACTTGTTATCTCACATCAGGATATTGTTGATTTGATAAAAATCCCATCTAGAGAAGAAATATCAACTGTAGTTTTTGACTTGGAAGGGGATAAATCACCTAACCCAGATGGTTTTTCTACTTTTTTTCTAGTCTTTCTGGGATATCATTCATAAGGATGTGGAAGAGGCTATTCAATATTTCTTTAGTTATGGTAAGATTTTGAAGGAAGTTAATAGTACTTTTACTTCTCTTGTTCCTAAGGTACTTGGGGCTGAAAACATGACTAAATTTAGACCTATTAGTATGTGTAATATGGTCTATAAGATAATAACTAAGATTATCTCTTTAAGAATTAAAGGTTTGTTGGAGTATTTTATTTCATCAAATTAGGGAGCTTTTGTGGAGGGTAGACAAATTTTGGATAGTGTGATAACTATTCATGAAGTTGTTCATTCGGTGGATGTTTCAAAAAGGGCGAAAATGATGCTCAAAATTGATATGAATAAATCCTATGATCGAGTGTCATGGAGATTTCTTAAAATAATTCTTAAAAATTTGGGTTTCCATAATAATTTTATTGATTGGATAATTGAGTGTATATCTACTCCAAAGTACTCAATTCTGGTTAATGGGAAATCTTAAGGTTTTTTCTCATCTGGAAGGGGGTTAAGGCAAGGGGATCCTCTTTCTCCCTTTCTTTACATTATTGTGGTGGAGACTTTAGGCAGACTGTGTGCTGACTGTAAATTGAAAAATAAGTTGCATGGGTTAGTTATTTCTAATGGTCTTGATCCTATAGCTTTACAAAAATTTGTGGATGATACTTTCCTTTTGGGTAAAGAAACTCAAGTGGAAGTTGTGGTTTTTAAGGAGGTCTTACAGGATTTTGAGGAGGTTACATGTCAGCTCATCAACTTTAGGAAAAGCTTTGTTCTCTTTTTTAATGTGGATGTTGAAATTCAAAACAGAATTGCTGCGGTTTTGGAGTGTCCTATTCAGGTGTTGCCATGCTCATATCTTGGAATGCCTTTGTTCAAAGGAAGGATGCAGTTGGAAAGTTGGAACCCATTGATTATGAGGTTTCAAAAAAAGTTGGCAACCTGGAAAGGAACTTTGTTATCTCAGGAAGGTAAACTTCAATTACTTCAAAGTTGTCTTTAGAGTATGGTGGTGTATTTGATGTCCCTGTTCAAAATGCCAGCTAAAATTAGACAGATTATTACTCAGATTCAACAAAGGTTCTTATGGTCGGGAATGGAATCTAAAGATAGAATTCCGTTGGTGGCTTGGGAAAAAGTTACTCTTCCAAAGTATGCTGGTGGGTTGGGATTAAAAGATATCAAGAGTATGAACTTAGCCCTTATGGCAAAAATTGGTTGGCGTTTGGAGCATGAAGATGGCTTATGGGTTAGAATTCTTAAAGCTAAGTATTTACATTTTGATCAAGCCTCTTTTGTCTCTAATGGTGCTCTTCCAGATGGTTCCTTTTTTGGAATGGTTTGGGAAAATGTAGAGATATTTTGTTAAAAGGTAGTAAATGGTCAATTGGAAATGGCACAAAAATCAGATTTTGGGAAGACTGGTGGTTAGCTGAGGCTCCTTTAGTTCATCAAGTTTACTGGAGAGAGGTGGCATCTCACTTTTCAGTTAACCATGGGAGATTGGATTAGAGATTATTGGGAGAGATATGATTGGGGCTGGGTTTGGAAAGAATTGGATTGGGAAGGGAGGGATGAAGAAGTTCAAGAAAGAATTAGAAATTTAAATGCTAATCTTAGAGGATTACATATACATGTTGTTCAGAAAGAGGATGAGTTGATATGGTCTTTGACAAAGGATGGTCGGTATTCGGTCAAAACTAGGTATGGTATAGCTAGAAATTGTCCTCTCCTCAACCATTTTGGAAAAATTTATGGGATAAGCATCTTACTCCAAAGATTAATTTGTTTCTGTGGCATGTTGTCTAGAATAAAATTTTAACTATTGATAATTTACAAGTGAAAGGAATGATGATCCCTAACTAGTGTGTTTTTTGCAAAAATGATAGTGAATCGGTTCAACACCTCTTTCTTCATTTTCCATTTTCTAGAAGAGTTATGTTTCACATTTTTAAAATATTTCAGACCTTGTGGGTCTTTCTAGAGACTTTTGTTGACTAGTATAGGTAATGGTTAAGTCCATTTGTTTCATTAAGTATTTTTAATGCCTAGAGTTTTGTGGTGCCTCACTTGTTATGGGGGATTTGGTTAGAAAGGAATGACTTAATTTTTAGGGATAAACAGAAAAAATCTCTGAGAGTGGGGAGTGGTATTTTAGGTGCTCTGAGAAATAATCTTTCTATTGTGAAGTTTAAAGAGAAAATAGGTTTTCCTAGACATGAGCAGGAGATTATTCAAGCTTTAGGAATCACTAATTCTGTAAAACAAGTTCCTCTAGTGAAGAATGTGGGTAGAAGTAGTGCTAAATGGGTGAAACCTACTAAAGGATGGATGAAATTGAATTTTGATGGAGTTGCAAAAGGAAGTACTGGTTTAGCTGCAGTTGGTGGTATTATCAGAGATGAAGTGGGTGATTTGGTTTTAGCATATGTTGAACCTATTGGAAATAATTCAAATAACTATGTTGAGGCTTATGCTCTTTTAATTAGGATTTTATGGGCTAATTCTTTGTAAATTCAAAAAAAATAGGTGGAGGGAGATTCCTTATATATTATTAATGTGATGAAAGGCCTCTCTAAGCACCATATTAATATAGATTCTATTATAAGAGATTATAAGACTATGCTTATAAATTTTGAAAATATTCTTTTTAATCATGTGTTTCGGGAAGCTAATATGTGTGTTGACATGTTGGCTAATATTGGCGGTTGAATTCATCATAGAAGGTGGTGGCAGGATGAGGTGGAGTTACCCCAAAGTACGAAGGCTATGATAAATGCAGAAAGACAAATTTAGGCATGAGAATAGGATTTGTGACATTTGGGAAATAAATTCACCATGGGTGAGATTTATTTTCAAAATCATTACAGTGTATGTGCTGGTTTGGAGTGATTTT
This sequence comes from Taxus chinensis, assembly GCA_019776745.2. NCBI lineage: Eukaryota > Viridiplantae > Streptophyta > Pinopsida > Cupressales > Taxaceae > Taxus > Taxus chinensis. Next base: position 398,177,850 of record CM034157.1, on the reverse strand, counting down.
TTAAAGGTTTGGTTCAAGTGTTTTTTTAGGTTTTTCTAAGTTTGCTTCAGTAGTCAGTTTGAGATGGGTGGGGCTAGGGTTAGGATAGAGCCTTCCTTATCAACAAGTTTATAGAGGAATTCCTTTCTCTGGGATATGTTTAAGGATGAAAGTATTTCATTATTTGTTCAGAGTTTGAGGGGGGCTGATGAAGTTATCGCGAGGGAATTTTCTTTGGCTTGGGATAATGGGTTTGTTTCTATGAGGGGTGTGAGTTTCTTGGTTTATGAGGATTTCATTGGTAATGTGATCAAGATGGACTGTGGGGGATGTAAAGTTTTCAAAGATAGGTCTTGTCTTCAAGAGGAAGTGCATATTTTTCTGGAAAGTGATGAGAAGATATGTTTCATAGAAGATGGTATTGCTTGGAAATCTCTGCTAGGGAGGTGGGCCGAATTTTTCTTCTACATTATGAAGTATATAATGTTGGATGGGAAGTACCAGAAGCTACATTCTCAGCACTTAATGCTCTTGAACCATTTTCATAGAGGTCGGAGAATGAGTATTCCCTTTTATTTGTTTAACTCCCTGCAATTATCGGTTAAAAAAATTTAAAGAGGAGAAAACAGAGGTCCTCCTTCATCAAGGTTTAATTATTTTGTTGGTTAAGGTGGGAATGCCAAATTTATAGACTAGGGGGGTTGGTATTTGTTTGGGGAATGATTGCGAGGACCATATTTCTCTTTCTGACAAGATAGGCTTAAGAAAATGAAGGAAAGAGCTATGCAGGAGGTGGATGCGGTGACTTCTTTACAAAACCTTGTTGGGGATGCTGATGAGAACATGCCTAAGGAGAGTCTGGTGGAAGGAAATATAATATTTAGCTTCTTTTCTAGTAATATTGAGGCCCTTGAGGACATGGTTAGTCAGGTAAAAGCTCAGAATCAGAATTTGTTGCAGGGTTTGCAGAGGACGAATGCCAAGGTGAAAGTTTTAGAGAACAGGGTTGAGACCCTTCAGGGGTTGATTGCTGGGGATAAAGGTAAAAAGAGGTAGCTGGATATCAGTTCTTCTGATGAGGATGATTTCTAGGGGGATGGTGTTGGTCCCAGTTCGCAAACTAGGGTCAAGTGTATATAAGGCTTTGTTGTTGACTTTTTACTGACTGGTGGTGTGGTCTCATTTCTGTTGTGTTTTTGTTTATGTTGGGCTTTCCTTGGGGCTTTGTATTTTTAGATCTAACTAGTTTTGTCTTATTTTTTTGATAGATATATTTTGTTCTTGTAGATCCTTATTGTAATATCTTTTGTAATTGGCCCTTGGATCCTTTTTTCCAATTATTATCTAACAAAAAAAATAATATACCAACAAATTCACATAAAATACATAAATCTATAATTATGGGATGACCATAGTGTTATAAGATAATCAAGTCCCATAGGCTTCCAAACATGAGCAAAAATGTCATACATGATAGGAATAGTTACCAAAACACGGGAAAACCATAGTATTAACAGATAAACAAGGAACTTAGGCCATAAGTATTGAAGTAAGAAATAAGTAACACACATACACCTATTAAACATGTATATTAAAAAAGAGTGTCAACATATGATGAAAGAATACATTTGAAATAGATAAAAACATGTGAAAATAGATTTCAAAATTGCACAAAACACATGTTTTAGTTCTATAACATGTACAAAATATATGTAATCAAGTTTAATGATAAATTATAAAATAAGTATAATATAGAAACAACACTTTTTATTGTATAATTGATTCCCCATATGTATAAGAAGTTTGGGTAAAGGTACCACAAACACCTATCATTGTGTACTGATCTATCTATGTATTAAATCAAGTTAAATATACCATGTGAATTCATGTGTAAAGATTAAAGAGATATATTATCTATCAAACCAAAATAAAAAAGAACATGTATAATGTAAAGTTATGATAATGCAAGTGAAGTGTACATGTCATGGTTTTGAATTTTAATAAATATATGAAAGTTTTTGTAATCTAAAACTATATCAATATTTTTTGTTTTTTAATGTTTTTCTATGTACTAAAATAAGTATAACACAATAACTAACTGATGAGAAACTACTAAAGAGGTTAAGAAGATGGATGTGCAGGCCTTAATTTTGTATCAAATGTGGCTCCAATGAAATTGGTATAATAATGGTGATATGTTATAAATAAGATTGAGAGATGAATTGGATGAATAAATACATGAGTAGTGTGTGAATTATAAGACCTCCATATAGGAATATAAGGGATAGTAATCCTAGACATACCATGCACACTATAATAATTGTGAGACACTGTATTGATAAATATGTCTACTAAAAAACCACCCCAAGATCCTAGTTTGATTGTAAGGCATATTTCACTTGAGAATGTAAGTGATTTTTTTTTAGTTTTGACATAGAAAGGGCAATTTGGATACTTAATCGTCGAATAGAACCATGTGAGATTAGCTTTCGTAACCATTTTGGTTTTATTGATGTATACCTAAGAGGGGTAAAAAAACAAGACATAGTGTCCTCATCTAATATAAAGAACTAATTTGAAGATTTTTGGAGGATATATAGCATTAAAAAAATTATTTAATAAGGATGACCTAGTAAAGGAAATATATATGCAAGAGAAAAAGTATAAAACGAAATACTTGGAGCTTAGCTCCATTGAGAGTAGTTATGAACCACTATCAGAATCAATCACGAGTTGAGATATCCAGACTCAGCGAGTCATCATTTTCTATTACCTTTACATTATCACAACTTGTTGATCATGACATTAAATAGACACATTGCCAACCATTAACCACACAACTTTCCTTTAGACCAACTCGAGCCAAGGGATACCTAAATGAAATAAACCTAAGATAAGAGTACCCGTAAGCAATAATGAAAATTGTATAGTAGACATAGCCAGGTAGGATTCTACCAGAAGAGTTCATATGTGTGAAATTGAATCCACGTTCAAAATGCAATGTGAGGTTATTTATATAACATTACTAAGCCACACCCAACATCAGAAATGTGAGAGATCTAAGTATATCCTTCTTAGGTAAAATAAAATAAAACCAACCAGCCAAAGGTCCATGATGTACTCCACTGCCACGAATGGAAGGAGGGTTAGTCGACAATAGAGGGGATAGGGATCCATGTGGCAGCCAGAGAGAGGAGCAGGGAAGGAGGTCTTAAAGGCACCCACTTGGAGGTCACGTGGGGAGGGCAGTCAGTAATAGAAAAAAAATATTGACCCTTATGGTTATATGGTTTAAGCATTATAGTTTATATAAGTTATAGTATAGTGATGTGGCCGCATAAGCATTTAGTGTTTAGATTAATTTAGACCATAGTTTAGGTTTATTTTATATATATATATATATATATATATATACATCATAGTTTTTAACCATATGTTTTAAATTAAATGTAGCCCAAGTAAAAACTAGAGTTTATAGATTTAGGATATAGTATTAAAACAATAGACTGATTAGCTAAAATCAGACTAAACTAATGAAAGTATAGTCACTAGTTAATCTGAATAGGAGGACTAAAAATTTGTATAAATGAAAGTAAAACAATATGGAACAGTAGTAAATAATTATTCTAAGTGAAATGAAACCCTAAATATGCAAGTAAAGGAAAGGAAATGGCTTAGTTGAATTGAAGAGACTGTCGCAGGTTGTCACAGGTCTAGAAACAAAATTTAGAAGTGTAGATGATCACTTAGAAGTCCTGCAAAGGCCAGACCTGGAAGATCTGAACTGACTGGGGCTCCTAAGAAGGTATTAGGGTGCCCTGGGGTGCCCTAGTCTACAGATTAGGCACATTGGTCTTTGTAAATGCTCAGAATCTAAATCTTACAGAGTCATAAGGTATCTCCAAACATTTTCTGTCTATCGCACTAGCTTCACCAAGTTACACACCAAATGTGGTGAATAATAAAATGATGACCTGCAAGAGAAAAGGAAGTATCAAACCCTAAGAAAAATAAAGATGTAATATGAATGGGTTTAGAATGACCTCATCCACCAATCTAGTGGTCTCATCACTGAGCGTTACACTACATCTGGTACTCAAATGTAGTTTTGGTGCATGTGTGCATGTCGTGCCCTAGGTGCTCTCATGCTAGTCACACTTTGTGAAGTGGCGAGTAATAATAACTAGAGAAAATGTAATAGCACGTGTGCATGGAATAGAATAGAATCCTTCCCCTTGTGTTTTGTGTGTTGATGCAGATATCCTAGCCTTGATGCATGACACTATATGGATGTAAGTGATGTAATCGATGCAACTCTAGATGGAGTGATAGTAGTAGATGATGCTAGGACCCTCATTATGGTTTCATAACTTTATATTTATAGGGTTCTGAAGATTTTAATTTCATAATTAACCCTGACAAGGCCGACTAGGAAAAAGATAAGTATGAAAAATGGAATTAAGGAGCCCAAAAAGTGGAGGGAAAGTTAAAAATGCACCACGGCACCCCATATGGGACCAAGTTACCCCCGGGCACCCCAACTTAGGCAAAAATAGATGAGGTAGTTGCAAAATAGAGTAGGTATAAGTATAGAAAAATGTGTGGGAATGACGAAATAAAATATAAAACAATGATGGCCAAAAGGTGGGATTAATTAATACTTTATTCACTTGAGAACCTTCTAAATAGTAGTATAAGACATGAGATAAATAATGTCTAAAGTGCATGATTTTGTGACTACATTTTACCCCCAATTTATATTGGTGAGCAGAATGTTTGATAACATAAAGTAGATAAAGATGCGTACCTGATATCCATGTAGAGTGTAAAAGGAAGACATGTGTCGATGTAATTAGAATCAAGTGTGGAATGAGAAAAAATACAACTGATGGAGGAGCGTGGATTCTAAAAATGAAAAATGCGCAAATGAAAGGTGATGAGAGTGAACCTAGGGTGGAATGCATGTGTAGTTGGTGTAATGTGTAGTGTACCTGCACAAGGTTAGTAAAGGAAAGTTCATGTAGCGGTGTGTTGTCATTGTTGTTGACATGGTCGTTATCATCATTGTTGTTGTTGCCCCTAATTTAATTGCTTATTTCTCATACAGCTGGACCTGTAAAGAGTTAAAACGATCAAGTAGTCAAATATGTATGTATGTAAAAATGCTATGTATAAAATATGCACACACACACACATGTGTATGTAAAGTACACAAATGTAAAATACACTGAAATAAAAGATGTAAATGCAACATGTGAAAATGATCCTTGTTGAGAGAAAGGTTGAAGAAGGATATCTTGTACTGTCATGAGTTTTTTGGGAGATCTCACACGACCTTGGCTAAAGAAGTATAAGTAGGAAATGCTTTGTGTCCTCTAACCTATAGACTACTTTTGTCTGAAATGTGTTTGAAGAGAACTATGTACTGTCCTAGTTTTTTGGGTGATCCAACGCCAACTGGATGAAGTAGTATAGAGAGGAACACCAACTATAACCCCCAAACATATAATTGCTTTACAGGAATTGCCGAAGGACACCATGTTCTTGTAGAATTCATTCTGTGTGGAGTTTTGTAGATTGGTCTATGAACCCACTAACTATATGTCTACCCATAATGTCAAGGACGGAAAGTTCACTGTATGAAACTAGTGTAGTTGTTGTGTTAGTATGTAGAGACCCTCATATGATGTTCCCCCTCTTTAGGGGCCCATACGACATCACTGAAAGGATAATGCAGCCCCAAAAGAGGACCTACCATACTCTGACCTGTAGGAATTTACCCTACAGGGGGGAAGGGAAGCTTCTTCATAGAAACCAAGGTGCACACAAAAGGAGATGGCTAGCTAATACAAGTGTTATTCTGCAAATGCAAGTATGCAAGAAGAAAAGTGTAAAATACATAGGCAATGTAGTAACTACCCAAAAATGTAGTGTAAACATGCAAGAAGACAAGTAGACATGCATAAAAGTGTGATTCAAACATGGAACATTGCTCATGATGTTGTAAGACATGAAAGGCCATCATGGCCGCAAACAACATAAAACATGTGTGCACAAAAGACAAAGGGAAAAGCCCACAAATAATGGAAAACAAGATAGATAAGTAGAAGAAAACAAACAAGTATTCATGGAACTTTTAATCTTGCAAAAAAAAGTGTTGCACATGGAGCACCAGTTAGCATGTTAAATAAATAACCAATATGTCAAAGCATGTATGAGAAAGTAATGATATATGATAAATACAAAATTAAAACAATAGCACTTGGATAATACAAATGTAGATTCCCCTAGTGATCAGTATAGTAAAGGTAAAAGGTGAACATCCATGTCACGTGTAAGAGTCATGTATCTATGATCACACTAAAGAAAGGCGTGAACCCGCATGACTGGATGATATAGATAATGAAATATAAGATATAAATATATGATGTGTAATAAAGTGAACATGTAAAACACTAGAAAGAAAGATAAAATGCACCAAGACCATACAATATGTTGTGGATGGATGGAATAGAAATATAATATGGAATTATAGGAGTAATGTGCTGCCTGCCCCAAGTGGATGGAAATGTATGTAATGAGGTTAATTTTCCCCCCCTTAGTAGTCAAGAATGAAGCCTAAATGAGATTTTTTTAATGGGAAATGGTTGAGTAGTATTTGCATTGTTTTTCCTAGCATGTTGTGGTGAATGCATATGTAATAGTGATGAGACATGATAGATAATAAATGATGTTTTAAACCCTATAGCCGAAGCATATATCATGATTTTTTTGAGAAGAAGAGTGATTATTTAGCCTAAGTGTATATCAATAGGGAATGAATGATATGGGGAGTGGTAATTTAACCTAAGGTGTATACCATTACGAGATAAGTAAAAAGATGTGGTGATTTATCCTAACATGTATACCACTAGTGATGGTATAATAGGAGGGTGTAGATTTATCCTAAAGTGTATACCACTAAGGATGAAAAAATATGGGGTGGTGATTTCACCTAACGCGTATACCACTAATGATGATAGGATAAGAGGTGGGTGATGATTTAGCCTAAATCCTATGTCACTAAATGAGAAATGTTAGTGGAGCGCATACACAACAATGTAGCATGTATAGCAATGACATGACCGTGTGGTGATGAACATTTTGTAATTGCATTGGTTGTAGGATAGGATGTAATATATGTAAGGTATGTAATATGTACAATGCAATGTAATAAGTGTAGATAAGCTAGTAATGTAAGATGTAAGGAATGAATATAAATCTAGAATCGGATGTGGTTGAGACTAGCATAGCGTATATAATGTATGAATGTGTCATGTATGATCTAATAGAAAATGTACATCAATAATGGATAGATGAATATATGAAAAGTAAATATAGATCCACATATAATGTGGACTAGCGTAATATGTAAGATGAATGTGATGTATAGACTTGCAGTGTATGATGGGACTATGTATAGGTAATGGATTGATGTATGTAGTATGTAATAGGAATGATTTATGATCCTAAACATGTGGATTATAATAATATTGAAAATATAGTAAATAAATTGTAAAATGATATAGGATGTATGGTATGTATGATGAAATAGAATGTGTAGTGCCTATGGTGCAGTGTGTGGGGTTCAACATAATGGCAATCCCTCAATAATCCAGTGTGAACTGGATAAAAAGAGTGTGACATCGGGTGATGACGGGCCTAGAAGGTGTAATGAATAATACTAGGAATAGTCAATAAGAGGGGGATTGTAGTGGGTGGTATGTGATTAACTAAAATTAGGGATATAGGGGAAATAACGTAATCCTAGTTAATCTAAATAGGAGGAATAAAACATTATATAAATGTAGTAAATAAATTAAAATAATATGAGATAAATAGAAGTAAACTATTCTAAGTGAAAAAGAAACCATAATGTGTAAGAAAAAGGGAAAAGATGACTTAGTTGATCACGACAAACTATCATACGATGTCGTAGACCTAAAACTAGAATTTGATTATAAAAATGACCACTCAAGGACCCTAAAAAGGGTAGATATAGACTTTCTGAAGTGACACGGGTGCTTAAGAGCATACTGCGGCTCCCTGAGGCACCTTGGTCTAGATTCTGGGTGCTATGGAATTGTGAAAAATTCGAGGATTTGTGTGCTATGGAAATGTTGCTATGGAAATGTTGCAAGAAGATATAAAACCCTTCCTGTCAATTGCAATGAATTTTTTGGATGAAATGGATGATTCCCTCCACAAGAAGAAGAAGAATGGGTCAGACTAACCTCAACCACCAAACTGGTGGACTTATCACTAAGCGCTACACTATATTTCAAACCTAGATGTAGTTCTAGTGAGTGTTTGCATATCGTGCCCTAGGTGTTCTCATGTCAGTCATACTTTGTGAAGTAGCAAGCTATAATAGCTATAAAAGATGTATGTAGTAGATTATAATGAACATAACCCCTCTTCCTCTAAGAGTGTGTGTGATCAAGACTTCCTAGCTTGAATGTATGGTGTTATGTGGATGCAAGTGATGAAATATATGTAGCCCTAGATGGAGTGATAGTAGTGATAAGATACAAATACCTAGGACCCTCATTATGGTCTTATAGGGCTTTCAAGTTTAATTTCATAATTAATCTCAACAATGATGAACTGAGGAAAAGATAAAGATGACCAATGGATAGAAGTGACCCAAAAAGGAGCGAAAGGATATTTTCATAGATCAGGGTGCCTAGAGTGGGACCGTGGCGACCCAGAAAGGCTAGGGAACTTGGAAGTAGGAATAGAATCATAGGGAATTTATGAAATGGATAGATATATAATAGGAAATATGTGGGAAAGATAAAATAAAATATAAAACAAAGATGGCAAAAAAGGGGGATTAATTGGTAATTTTTATAGTTTAGAACATTTTAAATAGTAGTATAAGACCATGCTAAATATTGTCTAAAGTGCATGATTTTATGTCTACATTTCCCCCACTTTATGTTGGTGAGCAAACAACTCGATAACATAAAATAGATAGAGAAGCGTACCTGATGTCTAGGTAAAGAGTAGAAGAAAACATGTCTATGGACTAGAAGTATGGAATGAGAAAAATAAAAATGTGGAGGAGTGTGGATTCTAAATATTAAAAGTGTGTAAAAAGTGATGAAAGTGAACCTATAGCAAAATGCATGTGTAGTTGTTGCATTGTAAAGGCAAGTGACTATAGCCGTATATTATCGTTGTCATTGTTGTTTTTGTTGTTGTTGTTGCCCCTAATTTGACTTATTGTTTCTCATATGGCGTACCTTCAAGGAGAAAATTCTCAAGTACTAAAATATGTATGTATGTAAAAACACTATGTAAAATACAAAAATGTAAAATATGCTAGAAAAGTGTAAATGGAACATATGCACCTGATCCATATCGAGAAGAAGGGTGTAGAAAGATATTATGTTCTGTCATGATTTTTTTGGGTGATCTCATGCCACCCTAGTAGAAGAAGTGTAGGGAGGAAATACTATGTGTCCTTTAACTCTAACCACTTCTGCTAATTTTTTTTGAAGAAATATCTATACTGTGTTAGTTTTTTGGGATATCCTATGCCACTAGATAGAGAAGTGTAGAGAGGTCACCCACTGTAACCCCTGAACCTGTAACCACTCCATATAATTACAAAAGGATGTTGGTCTTGTTATATCTGCCATGTGTGGTGTTCATAGACTTATCTAAACTCACTTGTTGTGTCTGAATCGGTGTAAATACGTTGTGTTAGTAGAACCCCATAATTATTCCCCCCTCTTTATGGGTGCATGTGACGACCCTAGAAGGAGAATGTGGCCCCAAAATAGGATCAACCACAATATGACCTTGTAACCAACTCAGCCATGTAGGGGGAAAGGGAAAGTGCTTGATAGATATCAAGGTGTGGAAAAAAGGGGATGGCTAGGCAAAATAAGTGTTAGTCTGCAAGGGAATTCATGTAGTTAATGTAAAAAAGATGCAAAAATATAGAAAAACTACCAAGAACAGTAGTGTAGACATGTAAGAATAATACCGCACAAAGTGGGTTACAAACAAGGGACATCACTCACGATGTCACAAGACATACAAGGCCATCATGGCCGCAAACAGAAGAACAAGTGTGACAACAAGAAAAGGGAAAAACCGCATACAATAGCAAACAAAGTATACAAGTAGAAAAAAATTAGTCATGGAAACATGAAACCCTACAAAATAATTTTTACACATGGAACACCCATTAGCATGTTATAGTGATGACCAATATGTCAAAAACATTGATGAACAGGTAGTATAAGATGTTAAGTACAAAATGAAACAATAACACATGTATGAGTCGAATGTGGATGCCCCCAGTGACCGGTATAGGAAGGGTATAAGGTGAGTATCCATGTTGCGTGTAAAGACCTATATCTGTGATCACACTAAACCAAGAGGTGAATGTGCATGTGAGTATGATAATGATATATGAGAAAGTAATCTAACATGTGCAGTAAAGTGAACATTCAAAACACTAGTAAGGAAAAGTAAATGCTCCCTAGAAAATGAAATAAGCATTGGATGGATGGAATGGAATGCAAGATTGAATTATAGGGGAAATGTTCCCCCCTAGTGTATGGAAGTGTATGTAGTGAGGTTCATTTTCCCCCCCTCAGCAGTCAAGAATGAACCGTAAATGAGAGTGCGTCATCGGGAAATGGTCGAGTAGTGTTGGTTATGTCTAGCGTGTTGCGATGAGTGTGTAGGTGTAATGGTGATGAGATGCGACATGGGAAGATGATGTGCATGGACCCTATAGCAAAAGCGTATACCATGACTTTGTTGAATAGACAAGTGATGATTTAGCCCTAAGCGTATATCACTACATGATGGAAAAGAAGGAATGATGATTTATCCTATAGCGTATGTCACTACCACGATGGGTGAATGGAGGGTGTATGAAGCACTATATAGGTGGCAGTGAGCAGTGGTGATAATTAACACTGAAGCCTAAAGACCACTACATGATGAGTAATGAAGCTAGTGATTTAGCCTAAAGCATATAACTGATGAGTATAGTGATGAAGATAGAGGTGGTGATTTAGCCTAAAGTGTTTACCACTAAGTGATGACTAGGATGAGGGTGGTGATTTAACCTAAAGCATATACCACTAAATGATGAGTAGGATAGATGATGTTGTAATAGAATGATTTAGAATGATAATAGAATATGTGATGATAAGATGTAAGAGGAAAACGAGACATTGCTGAAGGGAGTGGTGATTTAACCTAAGGTGTATACCACTACAAGAATGATTGAAGGTGTGATACAGTAATGGAATAAGTTTGAAAATGAGAAAGGTATAAGATGATATAATAAGAGATGATAGAATGTAATAGATGATGTAGAGTGAAAAAAGAGTGGTGATTTAACCTAAGGTGCATACAACTACGTGATGATGGGTGTGGGTGATGATATAACCTATAGCGTTGGTCACTAGTTTGATGAATGTGGTATGATGACATGTCGCATATAGGGAAGGTCCATTTTATTGGTAAACCCTTGACAATTGAGTATGGAATGAGGAACTAGAGTGCATCATAAGGTAGTGAGTGTGCATAGGAATGATGTAGTGTAGGTTACCAAATGGTGAATAGGATGTGTAGGTATGTTATAGAATGTAGAAAGTGTGATGATATATGTAATAGAATATGAAATGGTGAGAGGTAAAACTATATCCATTGGGAATGTGACCTAGAGTAATGATAGAATGTATGAACAAAATATAAAACTAGCCTCATATATGATGATGACTAGTGTCGCATGTATGAGAGGGATGATGTAGAAATGAGTAGTAGATGAGGTATGTATAGATGATTGTATATGGGTGTGTGTGGTTCAGTGTAATGGTAATCCCTCAATGTCTAAGTGTGAACCGAAACACAAATGTGTATCATCAGGTAACAAGGGTGCTAAATGATGTGAGATAAAATGTAAGATGGATGTAGGATGATAAAAGTATGCTAGAATAGAGAGAAAAGGAGGGGGGTCGGTATGTAATCAATAGTGCCCCCCAGAGTGTGTGAAAAGAAATTAACTCGGAAGGTCAAAGACACAATGTCCTTCAATGCTGATGTGAATGGAGGGCCACAGATCTATCAAGTGGAGATATAGTAGAGATGGATGGTGCAGGTGGGAGAAATTGATATGCATAGGAAGGATGGCCAAGTAACGAAGAATGCTAGTGTGAAACTTGATAAAGGGAGATAGGGAATGTGATACTATAGGTTGGTGGTGAGCTAGTATGCGGGTAGGGAGAGGCTGATGTACGAACTGGGTGATCCTAAGGGGCTATATGTACATAAATAGGAGGAGGTGGGGTGATAAATGAGAGAAGGCCTAATCATTGGACATATCTTATAACAGGGCTAATATGCACTGGAAAAAATCTGTATGATGTCCTAAATGTGATGATAATGACAAAAATGGATGATCGTGGATGTGGGTTAATTGTGAAGGAGGATAATAGCGAGTAGAGGGAAACGTAAGGAGCTAGTGGTGAAGAAGGTGACCTAGAATGTGTTGCGGTGTAGTATGAGAAGGAAGGAAAATGAGTGAAGGGGAAGGTAGAAGTGGTGGATCAGGGAGGGGACCGGTAGGGGAGTTATATGGAGTAGGAGTTGTAGGAGGAGTAGAAGGAGTAGGAGCATATTGAAGTTGTGTAATCGTAGCATGAAGAGACGCAATTGGGGCTTCCATGGACTGACACTAAACTTGTAGTGTCTGTATAGCTTCCCATAAGTGTGTATTAGGAGAAGGAATGTGTGAGTGAAAATAATCAATTGTCTCAGAGGAGAAAGAGTGGAATTAAGTAGGATGTGAATCGGTGGTAACACAAGAGGGTAAAGGAGAGGGGAGGTCTTCTAGAGAATCATCAAGATAGGTATCAAAATTGTACTGGACAACATGAGAGACTTGATAAGCAAGAGTATGTTGTTGGTCATCCAAATAACCATGAATGCGTAAGATATGCATGACCATGACATATTGTTCATCTATGAAGGGAGGAAATGGGAATCCTAAGGCATACCAAATAGTGTAGTTAGGTGAATAATAAAGAAATGAACTACTACAAATGCAGATGTCACCAAATGGCATGGGGAAAGTGATATCAACATGATCAGTATCAAGTGCCCTTCTAATATAATCTAGCCATGATTGGACGAGAATGAGTGGAGAAGTGATGGGAGTTCATGTGAGATGGACTACAAGATGGAAAACGCGTGGGCCATAGGAAGCAGTGAGAATGATGGAACCATGATACAAATGTGGGTCGTATAGGGGAGCATGAAGATCATCGAATCCAAACCTAAGTCGTAGGAGATAATTTTGGGAACATACAATGGTTGTGTAAGATGTGTCGAGTGGTATGTTCTCCTAATAAGAATTATTTTTAAAGAGAGTGCAAGTGAAAGGTGGGTGTATAGAGGATGAAAATGTGGGCGGAGAGGTGGGGAGAAGAGCCATGGATGATGAAGGGCGTTGGTATGGCACAATAGTAGTGGTGGGATCAAATGGCGGGGAAGAGACTGTACTAAGATGGCGGAGAATAGTAGTGAATGACATCTCATAAAGAAAGGGAGACAGAGGAGGAATGTGAAAAGAAACCAAATATTGTGGAGTATGCATGGTGGAGGGTATGATAGCGTTGGGAATAACAGATGTATGTGGTGAAGTAGGATGGACCTTATCAACCATGCAAATGGTAGGAACTAGGTCATGTGTGGGTGTTTGAGATGGGGAAGGAATCGTGGATGGAGAAGTAAGAGATAAGGAAGGCTAGAGTCATTTGTGTTGACAGGAGGAAGAGCCTCAACTTCGCTACCAATTGAGCTAGGGCTGCAGGATTAATGGTGCATAGATAAGCAGTGACAACATCTTGAATATCTCAAGGATTCATTCTAGAAGATGGAAATTGGATAAAATATGGGCAAGGATTATAACCATTAGTAGTAATAGGAGTTTTGACAAAGGCACGACAATGTCGATCAAATTTAAGAGTAACAGACGACTTAGAGGAAGAGGACTTTCTATGATGCTTTTCCATGATGGGAGAGGTAAAGCTGAAAACCCTAGGAGGTGGTAGAAGGAGATGTTAGGTTCACCAAAATGATTCAACTAAAATTAGGGCTATAGGGGAAATATACGTAATCCCAAGTTAATCTAAATAGGAGGACTAAAAAACTATATAAATGTAGTAAATAAAGTAAAGTAATATGCAATAAATAGAAACAAACTATTCTAAGTGAAATAGAAACCCTAATGTGTAAGAGGAAAAGGGAAAATGACTTAGCTGATCACAGGAAGACTGTCATAGACCTGAAAATTGAATCTGGTTGTGCAGACGACCACTCAGAGGACCCTGCAAAGGGTAGATCTGGAATGTTTGAAGTGACACAGGTACCTGGAAGTGTATTGGGGCACCTCAGGGTGCCCTGGTCTTGATTATGGGCACTAATAACTATGAAAAATCCTTGGATATTTGTTCAGAAGTGTCATAAGAAGATCATAAAACCCTTCATTTGTCAATCATAATGGATTTGTTGGATGAACTAGATGAATGCCCTGCACAAAAAGAAGAAGAATGGGTTGGAATGATATCATCCGCCAAACCGGTGGAATTATCGATGAGTTTTGCACTACATTTCATACCTGGATGTAGTTCTGGTGAGTATGTGCATGTCGTGCCCTAGGTTCTCTCATGTCAGTCACACTTTGTGAAGTAGCAAGCTATAATAGTTATAGAAGATGTAGATAGTAGAATAGAATGAATAGAATCCCTCCTCCTCTAAGAATGTGTGTGATGCAGACTTCCTATCTTGAATGTATGGTGATATATGGATCAACACGATGCAATAGATGCAACCCTAGATGGATTGATAGTAGTGATAGGATGTAAAGACCTAGGACCCTCATTATGGTCTTATAATCTTTATATTTATAGGGCTCTCAAGTTTAATTTTGTATTTAATGCTGATAATGTTTACTGAGGAAAAGATAAACATGATGAATGACTAGAAGTGACCCAAACAAGAGTGAAAGGGTATTTTCATAAATTGGGGCACTCAGAATGGGACTAGGGCACCCCAATATAGGTTGGGGCACTCAGACTCAGGGCTAGAATCTCGGGGAAGTAATGAAATGGATAGATAGATAATATGAAATATATGAGAAAGATGAAATAAAATATAAAACAAATATGGAAAAAAATTGGGATTAATTTGTACTTTATACACTTCAGAACCTTTTAAATAATAGTATAAGACTGGGCTAAATATTTTCTTAAGTGTATGATTTTGTGTCTACAGTATGCCCCCCAAATGTATGATAATGCATGTACTACATAATTAATAATGTACAAGGGTAGTGAAACATGATAAATTTTGTTTAATTGATGACGTGTAAGGAGTTTTAAAGTATTATAGATGTGTGTATGTATATGTGGCGATGTAATGGAGAAATGTAAGTTGAAACGAGGTTATTTATAGTAAAATACCCCTCAGTAGTCATATAAGAACCAAAAGAATATGCGTGCATCATCAAGAGGATAGAGTAAAAGGATGTACCTACCAAAGGCTAAGTTTACATGTGGTGGGACCTTTGTGGTCAAGGTTCACATTATAAGTAGGTGGTGGTGGTGAAGGTGAAGATATATTGTAAACATTGGAGGGAGGATTAGTTTCTTTAACGAACTGAATTGATTAGAGTTTAGATTTGAGAGGAGGCCATGTAGCACTAATTTTTAATGCACTAAGTTTTAAAGGAGGTTGCTTAGGTTGATTTTGGAATTTTGTAGAAGAATTAATAGAAGGATTTAGTGAACTGATGTTGATAGGTTGTTTCTTAGAAACTTCTTGAGTGATGCTAACTTGATGCCCATTATATGGAGAAGAAATAACATTAGGAATATGAAAATTGTTTACCTGAATACGGAAAGGATCACTTTGCATGTGTGAGGGTTTTTCTATATCATGCATGTAATGAATCAGATATTCATCCAAAAATTCCATATACATATTAGAGGTAGGTTCACTAATGGCCATATGATCTTGTTTAGATTGATCTTGACTAAGTGAATGCAGAATACACTTAGGATCCCATGTGGGTATAGTATTTTTAGGTGGGCATGTAATAGGATACTTTCTCATGAATGAAATAAAGCCATGATGCTCAATTTTTGTAACTCTACGTTATAAAATAAATCAATCATGGTCATTATGCACATTGTTTCGATGATAATGGCAATATGGAAGATCTTAGTGTTTTACTAGATGATTATGATGATAAGAATGAGTAGGTGGTAGAAGGATCACTTGATGACTAAGAAGCTGATCCAGAATTTCATATGGATTAGAATTTTGATAAGGTATGAGAGGCTCTGGTGATATCATGACTTGAGGTTCAACTATATGACATGCAGTGGACATAGATTTAATAGGAGATGGTGAAGAAGAACAAACATGTGATTGAAAATCATCCTTAAGTTATTTAATTTCAGATCTAAGTTATTTGATGATGGATTCCATAGATTGTATATAGGATGTATGTGATTGAGAATAATCTTTAAGTTGTTTGATTTCATATCTAAGAGATGGGATCGTTTATTCCATAGATTGCATAGAGGATGTATGTGATTGAGAAGCATCATTAGATTGTTGATCTTCAGATCTAAGATATGTGATTGTGGATTCCATGATATAAAAAAATTTCATAGTAGGCCTGAATGGAGTCTAATATGGGTTGCTTAGATGGAGTTTAATCGATGTCAAGGTTGATAATGAAACAATCAAGCATATGACTTAATTCATGTGGAGAAATATTGTCAACATAATACTTGGTGTCTAAGGTGCTTTATAAAATATCCTATCAAGTGGGATGTTTCTTAAGTAAATCAAATAAGGAGACTTGATGACCCATGATAGAGGAAAATGAGAATCATAAGTGTGAAGAGATTCAAGTTCACAAAAATGATAAACTAAAATTGAGAAAATGTCCTAAATGGAAATCTAAGTTAGTCAATCTAAATAGGAGGAATAAAAGGATGTAAACTATGCTAAGACGGTATGAAATCAACTGAAATAAATATATTAAATGAAATTAAACCCTAAGTATGTAAAGAAGTAAAAGGAGAAAACTTAGCTAATTGATCAAGACTGTTGCAAGTCTAATTACAGATACCAAAAGAAGGAACAGTCACTTAGGGGTCCCAAAAAGATTATATCTGAGGATATGAATAAAATAAGGTTCCTATGAGGGTACTGGGGCACCCCAAGGAACCTTGGTATGAGAAATAGATACCCTAGTATCTGTAATTTCTCATAATATGATTTTTATTGGTTAAAAATATGCCTTTGAATATTCTGTGTTTGCCATGTCAGGTTCATTGGAATGTGCCAAATGCAATAGAAAATAAACGATGACCAATAAGAGGAGAGGAATTATAAAAACCCTAAAAATAAATATTTAAAATTATTGGGTCGAACTGACCTCATCTGCCAAACTAGTGTATTGGTCACTGAGCGATGCACTACATTTCGTACTTGGATGTAGTTTTGGTGGTGTATGCAAAAATAATGCCCTAGGTGATCTTATGCCAATGAAAAAATATAGATAGTGAGCTAGTAGCTAAATGTAAAAATGTAGTAGCATGTTTGCATGAAGTAGAATAGAATCCCTCCCCTATGAAGTGTGTGTTGATCCAAATCTCCTAGCCTTTATGTATGTACCTATGTATATGAAATGGATGCAATGGATACAACTTTAGATGGTGTGATAGTATTAGATGACACTAGGACCCTCATTATGGCTTCATAACTTTATATTATAGGTTTCTTGAGCTTTAATTTCACAATTAACCCCGACAAGTCTAACTAAGAAAAAATAATTATGAAAAATGGTTACAAGGAGCCAAAAAGGTGGAGGGAAAGTTAAAAAATAGACCAGGGCACCCTTGGTTGGACTAAGGTACCTCGGGGCACCCCAGTTTAGGGTAAAATGGTGAGAAATGACAAATCTAACTGGGCGTGCATAGGTAAATGTGAAAATGTGTGGGAATGATGAAATAAAATTAAAATAATGTGGCTAGAAAATGTGATTAATTAATACTTTAGTCATTTGAGAAACTTATAAATAGTAGTATGAAATCGAGCTAAATAATGTCTAATGTGCAATATTTTTTAACTACACCTTAAATGGTGGAGGGATAAATATGATATTACACTCAACCAAGTGTTTCAATACAATATTTGGATCACAAGGAAACCATGTAAATTGTCATCCTGTCTAGTGTAATTTTTTATTAGTAGGTTGAAAAATAATATTGATAGTTTCCTCAGAGGTAGCCTTATCATCCATAGTCTTACCTTTGAAAGTGTATTTTATTAGAGGATTTGCATTATATGTATTACGATTACTATAAATGCAATTGATTTTTTTCATATATAAAAAATTATCTTTTTTATCTTTGAGTGTGAGACATATATTGCAAAATGATCAAAATATTTCAAATATGACTAATTCTTTTAAAGGAGAAAGAAATATGTGTGTGAAGATATCTTGTAATTCATTTTCATCCAAGATACTTCTCATCTTAGTAAGAATGGTGTTGTATCATAAGAAAAAAACATTGATAGGTTTGATAGATCCTTATTGTGTTTTATTTATTTAAGGGAAATAAATCTTATCCGTAGTGTTGATAAAGGATTTTTCCAAAAAATATTTTTCAAAGAAATATAAAAGCACACAAAGTGTGTGGAGAGATCATAATACCATTTTAATACCAATTCTTTAGGACTTATAGGGAAGATCTTGGTGAGTAGGATGTCAAGAGAGGCATAGTCAAAACAAGGCACATAGAATGATTAAATGTGTTACATAGAGTTCCCTTTTCCTTTTTAGATGGGGATTTTAGGAGGAAAAAACCAAATATGAAAAGGATAGGAAACCCCTTCGACTAAAAGTGGGTTTTTAAACAACTAAGTAGAATACATACCATGAGAATAAGTAGACGGACCTTATTGTAATTATATGATTTTATCTATTTTTCTATGAACAAGGATTGTAAGATCCAATGTACTAGATGAAGTAGGCTAACCCTTCAGATTACATATAAGACAAGAAATAACAATAATGGTTGCAATAAGAGGCATAGAGACATTGTGTAGTGAAAAACTTGGCTCCCTTGGGGATGTAGGCAATGTAGAAGTAGCGATATTAGATATATCTATATAATATAATGAAGTATGCTTAAGTTGATCTGACACAACATATAAAAGAATATCAATATTAGTAAGGTTCTTTTGTACGAAATGTGTAATATGTTGGGACTCATCATTAGTAAGAACATAAGAGTGATTTTTAGGATTATTATTAGAGTCTTCACCTTGGAAATGATCAATGTTAATAGTAAAACAAAATTTGAAAAGACATTAGTAGTGGAATAAGTTAAAAAATTAGGAACTATGTTTTCATGATCAACAATATTCAAGGATAGATCCTTATGAAGAATAGATTGAACATTTTTTATAGTTCTATGAAGATAGAGCCAAGTTTTATAAAGAATATTAAAGAGAACAACCTTGGATATGGATTGTTTCTTTATATATTCAAGGAATGATATTTTTTTATCATGAGAGGAAGCCATTATTAAAAATATAATAAAAATAGGTATACCTAGAAGGAGAGTCATACAAAAAGATAGAAAGTAGGAACTGTAGGAAAACTCGAGATTTAAGCACAATGTGTAATTCGATAGTTAGTTTCACAAAAACGTTTACATTATTATTAGATAATATTTAGTTTTTGTTAACTAATTACACTAAAAGGATGTAAAGGGGATTTGCAAGGGGATATTTTGATTAATTAAGTTCAAAAATTACTTATGTAATATTAGGATAATGCATTAATTCTTGTAACTAATGTAGACAATATAATATGAAGTTGAAAAAATAATATTATGAGTTTACTTAGATGATTACATATAGATATGAGTATTTTAGATGTGCATACTACTAGAACTAGAAGTTATGAACTTGATGATTTCCTATGAATGGAAGCATAGTTAGAAACTTACCTGTTGTAGGACCGTATAACTCTATCAGGATTTATCATACGGTCTTGACCTTACTATATGGTTTTGGAACTACTTTAAATATAACTTTGCATATTTCTAAGATTGTCACCTACCTATAAATATCTATCACTATTAAACCATAATTATCAATCTTGTTTTGAATCCATATGAATATTCTAAGTGAGGTCTGAAACTCTTGCCATGGGTGGGAGACCCTAAAAAAATTAGTTAGGTTGAAGTTCATTCCTTGGACTTGGAAACATTAGAACTACTATAAAGAGGCCTCAAACCATAGGCCATTCTCTATGCAGTTTATGATATCTAAATGAGTGCAACTAGATTTGGAAATTAAAAACTCCTTGAAAATACTTGATTTGAGTTTTAATCTTTCTAATGCTTTAAGTTGGGATGTTTAAATTCTTTAAAATGAGGGAATATGACTCATTGACTTGGTATGATGCTTTAAAGTTTTAGTGATTTCTTCCCTAATAAATTTACATAATATTTGCAGAGATTAAAGGATCCTTGGGTTCCTATTTTGAGTGTTGTAAGAGAATATGTAAATCTAGTTCCATGTGATTTCCATGCTCTTAAATGAAGTGAATTTAACTTACTTATATAGGATTCCAAAGGTTAATTATCAAGAAAATTTTGACCCTAGGAAGTAAATGATCCAAATAAGAACATAAAATTAAAACTAAAGGTGGGGGATATGTCATCTCAAAACCATAAAAAAAATCCATGAATGCATATCACAATCCAAGCAAATTGATAATTTTTTAACAAGTATGAGAAACATGGAAAATAATGCTTACATACTATCAAGTGGATTTTTTTGTATTTAATATATTTATACATTAGAAATTATCAACGTATCAGTGTGTGTGACTAATAAATTTATATAAGATACTTTGGGATGTACTAAGTGGGAATAGAAAGAACATTTTTTTCTTAGAAATAGTAAATTATCAAAATAAACTATGTCAAATAATAAATTTAAATTTTTCTATGTTTATAAGAAGGAAGTGATAGTGGTGATGTCATAGAAGGTAGAGTCATAAAAATATGGAGAAGTAGAAGGGGAAGGTGTGGGATATGTCAAAATAGGCATTATACAATGGATATTTGAGAGAGCATGTCGTGACTTAAACATCATGTCACCAATTTTATGAATATAGATCATGAAATTATCCTTAGAGTCAAATTAAAAGATGGCATCATCATCATCTATGCATTCATTGCTCTCAAGATCAATCTTATTATGTGTTTTTCATGTGTTGAAAATGATAATTTGATTCAATGAATAAAGGTAGAGTGTATTGAATCCTAATAGCTATGTATTTCTATATTCTTATCTTATGAATAACCTAATAAAAAATATTGAATAGAGAATAACCATAATCATAATTAGGTGTACAGATATCAATATGTTGGTGACAAAATTTGTCGGGTGGACAAATCAGGTGTCTCCACCAACATTCATGGAGCTACTCCCCTCTGTATTGAATGGTAAATCTCCCATTATTGAAAGTAAACTAATCCTAATCCTATGTAAATGTTTTGGGTGGAAAAATTTGTTAGGGATCACACATGGACACTCTAGTGAACCTAGGTCAAAGCACAATTCTATGTCCCACTTCATGTCCCAAAAACATGAGTAAGAGGTTGGGCAGAATGAGAAATTAGGGGTGTTTATGCGAAGACCCCTTTCCCGCGAACCCCCCTTCGTGAAAACCCCCCTATGTGGCACATTTTGGTGCCAAATCCATTTTGAGGATGATTTTATGCAAAAATGTGCCACTTAGGTGCCATGTAATTAGGCTTAACGAATTAGCAAAATTACAAAAATGTAACACAAAATACATAATTTTTTCAGCTTTCTAAACATATAATTTTTGTTTTTTAAATTTTATTTTACTATTTAATTTATATTTTTTGCTAACATATGGTATTTTAGGACACTCAATTATTCACAATCAACCCAATTTAAAAATTAGAAAAATATATTTAAAAATTTGAAAAAAATAAACTTACAATTTGTTTAAGTCTTCTTCTTACCTGTGAAAAAAAATCAATTTCGATATAAAATATTAAAATTTACTGGCATAGACATATGTATGCCATTTATTTGAAAATAGTTTTACTAAATAATTAATTCAAAAAAGTATTAATCAAAAAAATACGAAAAATTTGACATGACCTCAAAATTCAAATGTTGAACATATATCTAAAATTTCGTGGTGAAAAAATAACTTTTCATTTTAAAAAACCACCAGGGGACATTCATTCATCTTTTATAACATAAGAAAAAACATATGAATAAAATTAAGAAAAATACCATATTTTTTGCCAATTTTTTTTTACAAAATACACATGTATTCTACACTCTAAACACAACATTTCTTTAGTTCATGGTTTTTCATGAATGTGTACGGTTTTATGACTATTACCTTTAGAAAATTAATGAAACTAAAAATTCATGTTTATAAAGGTACAAAACATACCAAAAAGTGGGACATTTTATTGTGTTTTTACCCACCTGTGGTAAAGTGCTTATACGGGAGTACGAGGGAGGAAATTATAGTGATGAAGGGATAAAGGGGGAAATTATGTAAGGAATATTACTTCCGTGAGTAGATTGCAAAGATCACACCCAGGAACTAGAGTAGTTAGACCTTGAATAGAGAGGAAAGAACAATGAAGCTAATGGGACCAACAAATTCAAATGCCAAGTTTTTAAATTCATCTATCAAGGAAATCAAGTTCCTCTCCAATTCCATATAAGATCAATTATGCTTGCAAAGTGCATGAAAGAGAGAAATAGAGAAAACACAAGAAATGGAAATAGAATAAGTCTAGATTTTATTCCATGTGTAGTGATGAATACAAAGCTTCAACCAAGCTATGATAATACTGCATAGTAAGACTTCTTCCCAAATATGGAATTCAAATCCTTTGGAATGGAAAGACCATCCCAATTTATAGAAACCTAAATTTTATTTTCACCTGCCTCACATGACTCTTCGTTTCCATATTCCACTCGTGACCTTTTGTTTTCCATGAATTAAGTAATTCTCTTAAAATTTTGAGAAAATATTTTTTTACAAATTTATAATAGGTCACTTAAGTGTATAAAATGAAATAAAATGATGATGCATAATGAATAATTAGAATGGAGAGAGAAAGAAGAGAAGGAAAAATAGGAAGAGGGAAGGGATCGAGGGGAAAACACTCCTCTTGAAAATATGATTTGAATGTGTTGATGTAGCCATGAACCTTGAGTGAAGATTTATACCACTGGTGATCTTCTACACTGATGAAGATTGCTCCCTTGAATAAATTCGAATCATTTTCCCAATCTAGTGATCACTGATAGCTCTATGATGCATGGACATCCTAGACCATAGAATGAGTGTTTAGAAACATTGTTCTGATGTTTACCATTGCAAGCTTGAGATGAACACATAAAATGCCCATGATGACCCTCCTTGAAACTTGGTTGATGAACTCCTTGATTCATTGAAATCATTTTGATCAACTCTCTTTAAATCACCCAACTCCTTAAGTGATGAATATTAATTCACATGATGTGCATTGTAATTCCCTTCTTTGTAAAACCATGAAAAACCACCATCTTTTCATTATTGATTACATTTGAGAAAGTAGACCAACATGTGCACTAGAAGTTCATGTTTCCGTAACACTTACTATATTTGGAAGGGACAACTTAATATCTTTAGTAAGTGTAGGATTTTTCCTTTCTAGACCTCAAATGGTGATATTGACTTGAATGATTGTCCCTCAATTTCATGTTGTGCCAAACTTTCCCTTTGACAACATCTGGTTATTTTGAGTAAGTACACATGGGGAAACTTACTATTTTTAGTAAGTGGCATAGTTAGCTTTTCCAAACCTCAATCGGATATGGTATCTTGAATTATTTCTTCTTACTGTGTTCCTCTCACCTTTTGGGCCAACTAGATATTTATAGTAGGGGCTTCTGGAACTACTTACTATTTTTAGTAAGTGTCAATTGTGAGACGAGATGACCTTTTTGATGACTTTTCCTGTGATACTCCCTTTTTGTTCACCATATTTTTCATATCCTATTCAAATGGTGGATTACCCAAACTAATAGACCTCTATGTAGGAATGCATGCTATTTTTAGTAAGTGCACCATGGATGAGTTGTAGAAATATTCTCCATAAAAAATGGATGGTTGTAGTCAAGTTTGTTTAGGATTTATTGCTTTGAATAAATCTGCCCAAGAATAGTAGTTAGTTCTTGGTGTGTTGACTAAGTAAATTAGAATAAAGAGAATATCAGATTATATTTCCCAAAATAAGTTTGGTTGGATGCATGAATTATAAATGCAACCTTTCACACTCTTATATGTAATATTTTTACCGATAAATGAAAATATGTTCTTTCTCTCTAAAAAGAGTTTGTGAGAATTGAATCGGAAACAAGGCACCACAAAGTAGTTACACTCCAACGGAATTGTGATACCTCTAGCAATAACAAGGAAGGAATTGATTAGTAATGGAAGAACTTACTCAATAGAAACAAATCTTACATAGAGGAAAGATAACAGAGTGTCTTGGCATGCTCATAAATGAATACAAAAGGGGTACATATAGGGTGTTGAGTAACCCTAGTGCAAGACACATATGAAACCCTAAACCTAACCCATGTGAGATGACCCTCCAACATGAGAGGAGGACACATAGGATAACTCAAACTAACAACCTCCCCCTTTATTAAAGATGGGGTAGTGGTTGTGATGATTCATACGGAAGAGGAAGACACTCCTAAACAACTAAGAACGATGTGTCAATGAGGCCCTGGAAACTAAAGGCCTGATAAGGTTCCCATATACAAACACAATCTTCCGAGAAGAGAGAAGAAGAAAAGAAGGACTACATAGCCCAAAGAATATGGGAAAGCTGTAGAAGAACTCACCCTAAGAAGAGACCGTAACTGAAGAAGACTTCATCTTAGTGAAGGGCTTGGTGAATACATCTATAATCTAATTAGTTATCTGAATGTATTAAATGTCGATGATACCATCATGAATAAGATCTCGTATCAAGTGCATATGGATCTCAATGTGCTTCATCCGCTGATGCTAAAATGGATTTCTGACAGATAGATATTGTGCTTGTGCTATCATAGTAGATAATGGTAGGCCGCCAAAAGTGGATGCCAAACACTATCAAAATACCCTATAGCCAAATAGATTTTGTTGCAGCGTTAACTGCTCCTCTGTATTCTGCCTTTGTAGATGATATCGCAATTGCATTCTGCTTCTTACTAGACGAACTAATAGGACCTGAACCAAGAGAGAAACTGTAGCTAGAAGTAGATTTCTGATGATCTAAGTCACCTACCCAATCATAATATGTGAATCTAAGCAAGTCAATATCAACCCCTCCATGATAGTGTATACCATCAGCATAAGTTCCATTAACATAATGAAGGATCTATGTTTATCTACTTTCCAATGTAGCTCATGTGGCTCTTGCATGAAACTAGACATAATTCTAACAGCATATGATAAATCTGGTCAAGTGTGAGTAAAGTAAATCAAGCTCCCCACCAACTGTTGATAAAGAGTACCATCAACCAAGGGAGTAGAGAAATTTAAAACCAAATTAACCCTATAAAGAAAAGGAGTAGGAGAAGAGTTGCAATCAAACATCTGAAATTGAGCTAGCAAATCAAGAGCATACTTAGGTTGCAAAATCAATATTCCCAAGTCAGATTGTGAAATTTCGATCCCAAGGAATTAATGAAGCAGACCTAAGTCAGTCATGGAAAACTTGTTAGCTAAGGCGATCTTCATAGAATCAATAATAGAGGAAGAGTTTCTTGTGATTAACAAGTCATCAACATATAGAACAAGAATGAGTATGGATTCATCTTGCCATAGAATATAAACATTTGGATCAGAGTGACACCTAGTAAACCCTAATGTAAGTAAGAAGGATTCCATCTTGGCATACCAAGGCCGAGGATATTTTTTAAGGCCATAAAGATACTTATTTAACTTACAAATGAGGGAGAAATCCTAGACATAACTCGTAGGTTGTTCTATATAGATTTCTTTCTCTAGGTCCCCATGAAGAAAGGAACTCTTAACATCCATATGATGGACTTTCCATCTGTTCACTGTGGCAATGGATAAGGTCAGTCAAATAGAAGTCATCTTCACAACCAGAGTAAAGGTTTCTATATAATCAAACCTAGATGTCTAGGACAAACCCTTAGCTATTAATCACGCTTTAAACTTTTTGACGTCTCCATCTACTCCATACTTTGTTTGGAAACACCCACTTACACTGAACAATTTTTCTTCCTTTTGGAAGACTGGTTAGATCCCAAGTATCGTTCTTCATGAGAGAGGAATACTCCTCATCCATGGAAGGATCCCACTTAGGAATACTAGAAGCCTCCTAGAAAAGATTGTGGATCAGAAGCAAAGGAAAAGAAAGAGTGGGTTCTAGACGAAATCTGAGTGAGTATGTCTCATATTTAAAGAATCTCCAACTAAATCTCCAGCACTTTGCAAAGTTTTCCTTGGCCCAAAGAGGACCAGGAGGATCAAGCTCAGAGTTAGAAGATTCTTCACTTGAGTGAGAAGGGACATAGTCCTTGTCATCCCTACTGTCATAATCAGAAGACTCAAAGGTTTTAATGGTCGGGAAGATCCAAAAGAGGAGCATGCTCAGCAGTATCATCATCTGATGAGTCTAGAATCTGAATCAGTGAGATAAAGAACCTCAATAGGTGGAGAAGTAGAAGTCGAAGAAGACTCATCGAACTTAGTACTTCTATCAATATACAACTCATGAGAATTATAATTAATCAATCGATATCCCTTCATGACCATCAGGATACCCTAAAAAGATACAAGGTTTGGATTTTGGTTCCAAATCCTTGTGTTTCTTCTTGGGAATCTCGAGTCATGGTCTTCGATCCGAATACTCAAAAGTGCTCAACATTAGGCTTACATCCAAACCAAGCTTCAAAGGGTGTCATCCCTCTTACTGCCTTGTGTGGAACATGGTTCTGAATGTAATTTGCACAACTCACTACTTCGGCCCAATACTGCAGAGGTTGAGACTTTGAGTGAATCATACAAGTGGCCATCTCCTTCAGAGTATGGTTCTTTCTTTCTGCAACTCCATTTTACGAAGAGCTATAAGAAATTGTATGCTGCAAAGAGATCCCTTTAGAAGTACAGAAATCCATGAACTTATTATTTACATATTCACCTCCATTGTCAGTTCGAAGAACCTTGATAGACCATTCTGCCTGTTTCTCATCAAGAGCCTTAAAGTCTTGAAAATGTTCGAAGACTTAAGACTTAAGCTTAAGAAAATATACCCAAGTATATCGCGAATAGTCATCAATGAAGGTTAGCACATAAAGAGCTCTAGTAAATGAAGGAGAAGGAAATGGACCAGAAACATCACTATGAACAAGATCCAATGGACAAGTGGCTCTCTAGGCCTTTCCTTTGTCAAAGTTCTTTTCAGGATGCTTTCCAAGGGTACAACCCTCATAAAGACCCTTAGAAAACTTGACGTGAGGCAAGCCGTTGACCATTTCATTTTGACTCAATTGTTCAAGGTAGTGATAATTTAGATGTCCAAAACACTCATGCCATAGCTTACTAACCTCATTTGCATGAGTGAGCAAGGCAGTGGGTGTAGAATCAGAAGTAAAGTGGGAGAAGGTGTACAACCATGAACGGTGATCTACCTTTCCCTCAGCCACTGTAGTGTCATTTTTAAGCTCACGAATAATCACAGAGTTAGGACCAAATTCCACTCGCATTCCTTCACCAAGGTGAGTAATTTGGTAAACTGATAGGAGATTGGTAGAGAGATCAGGAACACTCAACACTTGGTTAAATGTTCCCCCATCCATCTCTACTGATCCACTACCAGAAACCGACACTTGTCATGTCATTACCCATCGTGATTTGGGACATTCCACAAGGTTCGATGTTGGAAAACTCAACATGCGAAGAACCCATGTGGTGTGAGGCACCAGAATCTATAATCCATGTTGATGAAGGAGCAACTTTGGCTACAAGGGCCTTTCCTTTCTTCTTATCATTTTTAGCACCTTTTGCAGCAGAAGACTTGGCCTTCGGAGCATTTTGTTTTATGGATTCAGGAACACTTATTTTATTTTTCTCAAGTAAATGAGATAAGTGATCAATTTGTTTCTTAAAATAGTGTTGCCTCGTCATGACCAGTCTTCTTGCAATAGGAACACAAATACTTACTTTTCTGCACCCTAGGCTCAGAAGTCAAAGTGTTTGTGTCATTTTTAGGTTTGATCTTGGTTTCTTTCTTAGGTTGATCCTTAGTTTCTTTCTTCTTTTCAGTCTTCTTTCCCTTGCTAGTACTTGCTACAAGGGCATGTGACTTGGACTTGAGAGACCCCATTTGAATGAGTTTGTCCTGTTCTCGAATGAGTTGGGACGAAAAATAGTCAAAGGAGGGCATTGTCCAAGTATCGCCCAAAGCATACTTTTGTAGCATAGAAAGTTGACACGAAGACAGAATATTTCGAGACCTAGCTTAGAGAGAATCGACAAGATCAGTTGAGAATATTTCTTTTCTACTTGACATCCTTTTAACAATAATCTAATGTGGACAAATTTTGAGAAGAAGGCTTGTAGGTTTTCAAAGTCACTAGGATTTAACCCTAGTAGTTCATTTTCCAACTCATGCGCTCTCATGTCATCTAGTTTTCCAAACATCACATCCAACATTTTCTAGATAGATGTAGGTGTTTCAGACACCTCAATGTGGAAGATCAAGTCAGGAGAAACAGACATGCAAAGAAGACCTAAAGCTTTCATCACTATGATTTAACCACTTAGATTTTTCAGGTTCGTCGTCTGGTTCAGTCTCAGTTCCCATGGTGATGCGGAATAACCCTTTACCCCCTTAGTTTCATTATTATTTTCGATCTCCATTCAAAAAATTTGAACGGCGTAAGAAAAGGAATTGAAAGTGCATCCATAGTGAGAGAGAGAGAGAAAGAAATGCAGAAAAGAAACACAACCACCCTAGGACAATAACAACCCCCTTGCTTTCGGCACTTTATAGGTTAGTGCATTGATTACAATCGGGTCCATGCGTGTGGTTTGAAACACTTGGTAACTCATCTTGCAATTAGCATAATAACGCGCAAGAGAGGAGACCACAACAGTGTTTCGTGTAGCGCAACAAAAAAGGACACCGTAAACAAGCACAAGCAAAAAACAGAAAGGAGGCGAAATCCAACCCTGGTGGTGAGAAAAAAGCATCTCACATCACATGAAAGAATCCCTTTTTCGTAAGACTATGGCGGACCGCGCTCACAAGTCCACGAAAAAAAGGAATAGAACAAAGCTCAAAAAAATGAGCTGAATTAAGCAATACAAAGACACCCCCCAGAATGCGGCACTTTATAAAATTAGTATGTTTATAAATATAATTATCCCATCATCTAGAGTGTGAAAAAACATGCAACTTTGACTAAAGAAGTGCTCAAAACTGAGCAATGAGTCAAAAGTTATAGCAAAAACCAATTCCCGCAATTTGATGAGAAAAAGCCAATAAGCCTGCAAACAGATTAAAAAAGTTCCCTAAACGCATGCAAAAGGTGTCGTATGTATGCCCGTTGGAAACGACATGGAATTTGAGATAGGGTTTGTTTGTATTGCGAGGGGGGATTAGCCACCTGCCAATCCCGGACCTCACCCTTCGTCTTCGGCACTCGACGGAAGGTTAAAAATACACAAAGCCAATAGACCAAATTATAATGCCAAAGAAATATAGTTTAAATAATGTGAAATTAAATTAGATCTAATGTAATTAAATCTAATGAATTTTGAAAAAAGGCTTTAATTAAACAAATCACTGAAAAAAGCACTTTTTTGAATATTTTCTAAAACAGAAGTTTTTAGAAAGAAGGCGTTTAAAACAAGAATTTTTAGATGAAGATTTTTTAAAAGATTGAATGCTTCTAATTAAAACAAATTTCTAAATTGGTTTATAGAAACTTTGATATATATAAAAAAACTCTAAAGTTAAGAATTTTAAAAACTTACTAAAAGGAAGGATTTGTTTTACCAAACAAAACAAAAACAACTGAGCATGAAAAAAGGTGGCCCATTTTTGGAAAAAGCAGCGTTTTGTTTGTTTGTTTTGAGTAAGATTAAAAGAAAGAAATGAATTTAAACTTACCAAACCAACTGGTTTAAGTGTACAACCACGCATATGAGTGTACAGCTGTGCACAGGAGTGTACAGTCATGTTTTTCGTTGCCAACACACAAAAAAATGCCCTTTCAAGCAAAAAATGTGGCTATGTGTTGAAAAACACCCTTGCAAGCAAAAAAACGTGGCTGTGTTGTTGAAAAAACACCCTTGCAAGCAAAAAAATGTGGCTGTGTGTTGAAAAACTGCCCTTGCAGAGCAAAAAAACATGGCTGTGTTGCTTGAAAAAAACCTTGGCAAAAAAACGTGGCTGTGTTGTTAAAAACATGCCTAGGAATGATCTTACAGTCCACGCATGATAGTTAACAGCCTGTACATAAGAGTTTACAACCCCTTCAAGCAAAAAAAATGTGGCAGAGGTTAAAAATGCCTAGGAATGAATGAAAAAAGTGCAGGCCGCGTGCATGAAAACAGTCTAAAAATGGTCAGAGGGACAACAGTTCGTTGATGAGCAACCACGACTGAAGAACTCAAAGATCCTGTAACCACAGACAACATGCATAGAAAAATATCCTGCAAAAACTAGAGTATTAAAAAAAAAATTCACTTCCATTTTAATAAATGAAAGGAATCTCTATTTTGGATTTTGATACATCCAACTAAAAAAAAGTTTAAAAACTTGATTTCTCAAGGTATTTTGAAAACCCTACACATGCACAAGAAAAAAAACACAAAACTTTCCGAGAAAGCTTGTTAGAGACATTAACAAGATAATTTCCTAGAAAATAGTGATCAAAAGACTTGCATGCAGAGTAAAATAATGAAACCAAGAAGGAGTAATAGCAAGTTCAACAAAAAATAAATCGAGCTTTTGGTGTGACGGCAAGTGCACGTTTACCTGATCTCAGCTGATTAACACGATGAGATCCCTCTCCACCATCAGCTCGAGCTTTTGGTGTGACGGTAAGTTGTGCAGCTCTAATACCATGAAAATAGTTTATGAGAATCGAATCAGAAACGAGGCACCACGAAGTAGTTGCACTCCAACGGAATCGTGAAAGCTCCAGTGATAGCAAGGAAAAAATTGATCAGTAATGGAAGAACTTTCTCAACAGAAACAAAGCTTGCATAGAGGAAAGATAGCGGAGTGTCTTGGCATGCTCATAAATGAATAGAAAATGGGTACATATAGGGTGCTGAGTAACCCTAGTGCATGACACATATGAAACCCTAAACCTAACCCATGTGAGATGACCCTCCAACATGAGAGGAGGACACATAGGATAACTCACACTAACAGAAGCGAAGAGCTAGCTACCTATGTTTTTAAAATATTTTCTTCATGTGACATGGAAGAACTCTGATAAAAACTCATTCCTCCATATCCCTAAAAAATAGGGACTTCATGGCACAAAAACTAGTTCACACAAAACTAGATTTTTCAACAATCGTTCCCTCCAATTTTTGCTTGATTTTTCCCACTATAACCTTGAGAAGTGGAGAGATAACTTGCTGATTTTGTCCACTACTATGTCATGGTGGCCATTAATGGAGCTTGAAATTTTTAGGTTTAGTTTTTTTCTCCATTCATGATGAAATCAATTCCATTGCGATAGGTTTTTATTTCATGTCTCACTAGTGAAATTTCTCTTCGATTTGGTTGTCAGTTTGATGGGAAATTGAGATTTGTTCTTCGTGGAGATGGAAGTGGAATTTTTTTTGTGAGCATTCCTTACTATGAATGGGAGGTGTGAATACTATTTTTAAATGTCCTTCAAGAGAGAAGAACTCAAAAATAGATGGTTTTTCCATCCGTGCACCAGTTTGTAAGATCTCTTTGATTTTTGATTTTATGGCAATGAAGATTTTCAAAATTTTGGCTTCTTCATTATTTATTTGATCAATATTTATTCTAGAACCTAGATATTTTATTATATTGAAGGATTTATTTGTTGTGGCGAATCTGGTTTGAGCTTTGGCAATGGTGCAGTGGTGGTGAGAAGTTGTAGAGAAAGTTATAGAGCAAGTTGTGCACAGAGGAGTTAGATATTAGAAGTTAGAGGCAAGAGGAATTTTTAAAATTTGAAAATTAAAGATGAGAAGGGATGAGGCACATTTTAATTTCCCTGATATCCCTCACCTCAAATGCATGTGAGGGACATCAAATTCCATAGTGAGCAAGGTGATGATAGGTGATGGAGATCCGACAACAGGGAATGAAGGCTAAAAATTCATCTTTAAAATAGAGGGGCTGGAAGCTGGTCATATGGGTGACCATAAGTCCTCCTTAGGGATGGGTGAATTTTTACATGTTTTATGTCTATGAACTATGAGGGACATGAGGGACATTTAATTCAACGATTCTCCTGATGATGATGTGTGGCGGCGATCAAACAGTCTAGGCTTTGAGCTCTCTCAAGCACCTGAGGGCTGAAATGGAGATCCTAGAGGTTGCATGAGGATCCAAAGGTCATATGGGGGATGGGAATATTTTTTTATGGTTGAAATCCCTAACCTTGATGTACGTGATGGAAAAAAAATCCCACCAGGCTCCTAGAGCTGACACGTGTCCTCCCAAAAATTAACTAACTCTCGAACTCACTCTAAGAGGATAACTTGAAACGATGATAACTTGAGCTCTTGATGGAAATTTTTTAAAAAAAATTTATATGATATTGAATTTAAATGTCCTTTTGAATATAATCATTGGGGTCTTAGGTATTTATTCTTCAATTTGATCCTTAAAAAATCAGATTTTGTATTTGGTACTTAACCTGTGCATGAGAAAATCTGCTTGATGACCCAATGTGCCAAAGTGTTGTGAAAAAAATAATTTCACCATATTATAGGCACTAGAATTTAATTTTTGAATTTTTTTTCTCCTAACTCCATATAGAGCTCATAGAATCACCTTTAGAAGTTCAACAACTATTTTGGCATGTGCAATGCCTAGACATGTGAACCTTAATTTTAGTGAAACTGCCCCAACTTCTCTAAGTCCTTCCAGAATCTTCTTGATTCACTTCCATGATTTCCCAAGGCCTTTGAATCATCTCCACGTCCATTTTGGATTTTCCTCTCCACTCCATGAGGTTTCTCCAATCTTAGGAAGGTTAGTGACAGCCCTTCCCACAACTGCTTGGAACTTGCAACTTTTAAAGGACTCCTAAAATCACCTATGGGGAATGAATGGAATTTCCTAAATCACCTAGGGGGATGAGATAACATTCATCAGGAAGTCACTTGGACTATCTGTGTAGACTTGGGGTGCCTCAGAATGATAAAACATGAAAAATTTGTTACATGGGTATTGTTGTGATGCTTAGAAATTGTTAATTTCCCTGTTGCATATTTGCATGACAACACAATAACAAATGAATAGAATATAGTCTCAATTTTAATGATATTACCTAAAAAGGGCACTTAGTATGTGTATTAGTGATAGGATCATGGTTGGTATCCTTTTGGGCTTAAACATTATATTATTTTGACTCAAAATGCATTATAATATCAATAAAACCATTATCAAGACATTAATCTTCCTGAAATTTAAAATTTAGGCCCTTTTTTAATCTAGAACTGAGAGGGGCAGCTACATTGTTTTGAAATGTTTTAGGAAACCTTTAAGCCTTAAAGAAAAAATTATTTTTACACCTTGTATATAATTTTTATAGATTTATTACACCTATTTTTTTCCTCTTAACTCATTTTATAACTCCTTAAATCATCTAGAGAAGTTAGATTTCATTATTTTAGCTTTCATTCCCTATAGCTAAAAACCCAATCTTGAATAGATTGTTCCTGGATGATATTTTATTTCCAAAATTGCCTCAAAAACCTTCAATATTATCTAACAGCACCTTTAGATACTTTATATCTTTTGTTGTAACTCTCTCAGAAGATTTAATCAATTTGGCTACACGTTGATGTCAAAAATGAACCAGGGTTAGTGCCTCCTAGAGGACTTGTCTTTCATAGAAGGACCTTACTGCAACTCATCCCTATGGTGGTCCATCACCCTTCTTGGAAAAATGAGTTTTAGTAATTGAAAGTTTCATTTAAACCTTCTCTTGGGGCTAGGTCTCCACTATAGTTCAATTAGTAAACACAATTGGACAAGAGGAGGGCCCAATGTTAGACAAGGAATTCAGGAAATGCATTCTAATCTACTGGGACAATGGTGTTGTAATAAAATGCTTTCAAAATTTGAAGTGCTTAGGCTGAGTTGATTTGATCACACAAAATACACCTTCCTACTTCTGTCTATTCCCAAGATTCCATCAAAGTATGGAGTATATACCTACTGCATACTCAACATCCACCTCACTTCATGACTACCTCTATATACCTCACTATCAACTTCATCATCACTTATCAGGAATAAAGCAACCTTTTGCATGAAATACTAACTTCTCTCAAATCCTCCTTAGTTGAGTGCACCATCTTTCTCAACCTTTCGAGGTCATACATGTACTATGATATCATTTAGCATATTAAAGAATGCCCTTGATTAAATAGATCTCTATCGATATCTTGTGTAGTTCAGAACTTGATTTTTATCCTAAGACTCAAAACCGCTATTAACTGATCTACTCAAACACTGAAGTGATGAATTACTCACTGTTGAAACAGTTTCCAATCTCATGGAGGTATTTTATAGACACATTCAGTTATGAAATGTGCTATTACATTATACTGATAACAAATATCTCACACGAGTCATCTAACTAATTAAGTCATCCTATCCTTATCATGGCCTAGATCCAATGTTTCCAAATTAAATGTGTCCTCGTTTGATAATGGATGTTACATTGAGAAATTTATCCTTCAAAATGGCTTACTAGTGCCCAACTCACTTGGCTTCCTTGACTAGTGTAATTGAATATTTTACTCTTGTAGTCCATGCACTATGATCAACCTACACACTCGTGCATACACATTTACTCATCAAAGGTATAATTGGAAGTAGGAATTTGTATGGCTCATTAGCTCATTTCCATTTCATGAGATGCCCCAGATAAGGATTTAATATCCATCCCTGATTGACCTTAAATTTGGATGACATACGAGTTATCCCTTATACATCCCCCATCGTTGTGTCAAGTTTATATTTTTATGAGATAAATAGCATATTGTTACTATTGATCCTAAACCATTCCAATATGTTCACATTGTGTCTACCACCTCCATCAGTTATTCCCCTGCATCTTGACCAATCCCCTTGCAATGTCCTCATGATATATACGATATACGAGGAACCTACTCTTTGCTTAAGTCCTGTATCATGTCCATGTCATCGCTTCCTCCAACCGAGGCTCAAACTATTGATTCTCATGTATCCTTTGCACCCCTGACTATCATCTCAAGATAACACCCTGCCACATGATATTACCAATTGTCATAGAAAATTTTGAGCAGCACTTCTATTCTGATATTAAGTATTCTAATGATGACTGTTATTGATATTATTGGAGGTCTTACTTGCATGCGACACTCATTCATTATTTTACTTTGTTTACTCCCTTGGGATGTTAATTGATTGGATGATTTCATAACCATTGTATCCCCTACTACTCATACTCCTAGTGAGATATTGAGGTTAAATAACTTCTAACACCAT
This sequence comes from Taxus chinensis, assembly GCA_019776745.2. NCBI lineage: Eukaryota > Viridiplantae > Streptophyta > Pinopsida > Cupressales > Taxaceae > Taxus > Taxus chinensis. The sequence goes on along the minus strand of CM034157.1, from coordinate 398,141,914 downwards.
AGGTTGAGTGGAATACTGATTATGGTATCCCACCTCTTATCATAATGTTGTTAGCACTCCCTCAAACCCATACCAGCTCTCTGCTGGAAATACCGATCTTAAGGTACTCTGAACACATTTGGCTTTTTTATTTGATTTTATGTCTTTCTCAATTCCAACTTGATTGATTTAGGGACACATTAAATCATTTAATCAAGGAGACACCATTAACATGTTTATTTAATCCAAAATGCTCTGAAACCAAAATGTAAGTTTCTTGAGTCTCTAAAGATACTTAGGCCTCACTAGCTACCAATATCATATCCAATTTCTCAAACCAAATGATTGAATAGCAAGGTTCAATCTGGAACTCCCCCATCAGACTTATGGATACATGGGACTTTTACATGCGGGGACATTGGGTTACACTTAATCCAACACCTTGTGAAGGTCCGAATTACACATGAGACAATCTTGGCTGGATTACCTTAGTGGAATTATTAATATGCATAATACTATTCTAAGAAATCATATGGCCATCAAGAGCCTCATTGGGCTATTCACAATGGTTCATTCCTTTGTAATTTCCACTCCATAGAACTATTCCATAATGGAACAGACTGTAAGCACTAAAGTGCACCTTCCTACTAAGCTAGAAGTAATATGTCATGGGCTATGTATGCCTTATAGATTCAACAGGTTGATTCAAAGGTAGGAAAAAATCATTTGCATACAATGACATCTAACCTGAATCTTGTTTAAGTATCTATATTTTCAATTTACCAGGATCTCTGTTTTGATGAGACAGTCACCTACATCTCCATGATAAATCATTCTATGTTTACAAAGCAATATTCCTTTGCCTCCTTAAACTATCATACTTCTACTTTTAAGACGATTATGTCTTTAGCCTTCTCCACAGTTCTTTGTACAAATTCATTTTGCATAGACAATTGAGTTTCTTCCATACCTTTCAATTTCTCCTTTAGATTGGAAATTTCATCCTTGTAGTGCTTTAGGACTTCATCTTTGTGTGATCCCAGACGACTGATCTCAAGGTTGCACTAATTTCTGGAGACCTCTTGGAAATCGGAGGATTTCTGAATCCCTATACGAATTTCCCCGAGCTACATACATAGTTTTGCTGGAAAGGTTGATTTTTTGGGGGTTTGTGTGAATTTTTTTTTCCTGAAAGCACTATTATATTTTCAAGACATGGTAATCATAAAGGCTCATAAATACGTGACATGATGTTTATTATCAGGTGAAAAAAAAGTACTTGTCCTCGCGGATCACACCCTCGCTGACGCACAATAGTGGGGTTGTTATTGCCTCATTAAGCAATGCAGTTGTCATGTGATAGAAACCTCAGGTTTCCTTGATGAGTGATAGGACCTTTGTTGGTCTTAATGACATGAGTAGTAAGGGCTGTTAGGGTCATATTTTCCATGGAATATCTATGTTCATAGAGGGCTGCAGCCTCCACCCTCACTATCATGCATTAACAAACCACATTGAAAGGCCGAGGAGTCGATTCAAGCTTGGGCTGAGAACTGCGAAGTGGTTCTAAAGAAACTATTGTAACAACCCTTTTGATTTTCTTCCTCTTACAACCCCCCCCACAGTTGTATTCTCTACCTTCCTCTTGTTTCTAGAAAAATACAGATGTGTTCAAATTAACTGGATATTGTAGGGTAGCTTTATGACCTCAATTTTTATATTTCTAACCTACCTTAATGTTGATCAAAGAACACTTGACAAAACTCACACAAGAATTCTACGCGGGAAAACTGTCCAGGTTCAAGGGCACAAAGGGATAGGAAAAAACCACATGTGGAGGAAAAGTCAACATTCGAGACTTAGCCATTTTTGGGCATGAAGATCTATTTTTAGAAGATAGCATGTAGATCACACCAATAATGCAGAGATGTGCATGCCACACATTTTTTATTTCTAGACGATCAGACTCAAAGATCTTTTTCATGGAGATAGTCTAAGAATAGGATTGTCACCTCACTTAACTATCAGTAGTATATAGATAACACACTTGCATGTGTGGCTATGCATGAAAATAACACATGGCTATTAATAGCATGTGGCATATTTTTGGGATAGATAAGCGGTGAAGGGAAAGTATCCACCCTATATATATGAATTACCTAGTAGGGAGATGATGGGTATAGAGAAATAGATAACATAGTGTGTGTGTGAGAGAGAGGGATAAGTATACAAAGACATGTGCATGTTTTTGGACTACTATATCTAATCCATGTCCACATCGACATAGATTTCGAGTATTGTAAGAAGCTTCTCTATTATTTTGATACTTAAGAGATGGAAGATATTGACTAAACCTAAGTGTCATTCCTGTTTGTAATTGGGTATTACATGTTCTTATTTCTATCATGATTATTATTTAAACTTATTATTTCCTAGATATAGATCTTTCATGCACCATATAATGATGCATTAGTTATGGATCTATATGATTTAAAGTATTCATCATGTTAACATTCTACTACAACAACCGTAAAGAGGGACCAGGTGTCTTTGTGCACTTCAGGTGAGCATTCAATCTAGGTTGAGTGATGTGTCAGTGCATCTAGGGTATTATCTATTGAATTCTAGGCTGCATCATTCATTCTATTACCAGGACCTCTTTTTCAGTTGTTTTTAGGATGGTTTGCAATGAAGATGTACCGGTTAAATCTAGCAAGTATTGAGGAGTGGATACACAATCTGGAGGAATAATATACATAGTGGTTCAGTACTATATCTGAGTTTAACGCATGCATATGGGTGGAACAAAACCTATACGACAGTTTATATGAGAGATTTTTTGCCATCTTTCCAGTAGATTTATAAGAGTGTTTGAATGCTTATGTGATTAAGTGTAATTGGAGGCATCACACACTTGTTTGGACATAGGAAAGATTATCCATTCCCGCTTCTAGAGAATGATATCATAGAAGGATTAATTTGGCTAGGAGATAATGGATGAGGATATAGTGACCAAGTGCACTTGAAAGCAACTATCATGGTTAATGCACACCCAAATAGATGAGCCTGACTTTGGTGTATGTAAGGAATCATATGTGTCGAGACGGATAAAGAAGGCACCTCAAGCTATGCACATAACAATAAATCCTACTACTATGTCAGCTGATCAGGTCAGCAATGCATTAGTGAAGGTTTCTACTGAAGTTGCAAGAAGAAACATGGAAAAATATGCAACAATAAGAGTGTTGTGCAAGGAGCTGAGGACAAAGGATGCAGAGATAATGTGCCTAATCTATGAGAGGGACTTAGAGTAGAAGAAATATATTGCATTCATCAGCATGGCGGAGGCCATTAGGGATCATGTGCTAAAAGCGCACCTACATCTGGTATCCAAAGTACCTGAATAGTTCCCCTTAGTGATACACTATGTTAGAACTTCGGTAGACTTGGTATTGGAAGATGAAACCATCAAAATGCCATAACCAAATAATCTTTTGGAAGATGCAGAAAGGGAAAAGGCTACAGTAGTCAAAAAGGTTACATCATACAACGAACTGCTGCAAGCACTTCAAGAAGATTTGAAAAAAGTGGATCATGCCTTAAATATATGCACAACTCGAAAGGCGCTAATCAAGGTAAAGACTTTGGAAGAAGTTAATAAAGTCTAGAAGGCTATGAGGGATGATACCTTGGGCTGCATAGAGAGGTTAACTATTGTAAACAAAAGCATGAGGCCCTGGCAACAGCACAAGAGCTACACAAGTAAATATTAAATGAGCTTGGGAAACTCATCGCACAGAAAATAGATGTACGGGAGGGAATAATGGCTACAATTTCTAGCATTATGTTGTTCTTGTACTGTGAGAAAGGTGAAGTAATGCAAGATAAACTAAAATCCATCATTGTGGACATTCCAAAGAAAGTAGAGAAGGCTCTCACTGAGTGGCAAGCCATAGAGGCCGAAATAAACGAGGAGTATCCAGAGTTGATCCTTCAAGATGAAATAGAGGAGGCTGCCACATAAAAGCATTCTTTATTCATTCAAACTCTTTCTAATTCTTTCTATTCAATAATTTTTTTGAAGATACCCATTCTCAGGGTGACAATAAGATTAGTGTGGGTAATTTTGATCATAGAACACTTGAAAAAACTCACACAAGAAGTATGCATAGGAAAATAGGCCAGGTTCAAGGGTGAGAAGGGACAAGAAGAACCCGCGCATGTAGGACAAGTCACCATTTAGGAATTAGCCATTTTTTGGCATGAAGATCTATTTTTAGAAGATAGCATGCATAATACACCAACGATGTAGAGACGTGTGTGCCACACATTGTTTATTTCTGGAGGATTGGATTCAGAGTGCTTTTGTATGGAGACAATCTAAGAATATGAGTTTCACCTCAGTTAATTATAAATATTCTATAGATATCAAACTTGAATGTGTGGCTATGCATGAAAATGGTGCATGGCTATTAATAGCATGTGGCCTATTTTTGGGATAGATAAGTGGTGAAGGGAAATTCCCCACCCTATATATATATGTAGTGAATTACCTGGTAGGGAGATGATGGATATAGAGAGATAGATAACATAGTGTGTGTATGTGTGTGTGAGGTATAAGTATACAAATACATGTGCATGTTTCTTGATTACCGTACCATATCCATTCATGCATCAACATATATTTCCAGTATTATAAGAATCTTCTGTGTTATTATGATAATTAAGAGATGGAAGATATTGACTGAAACTAAGTGTCATTCTTGTGTGTAATTGGGTAGTGCATGTTATTATTTCTATCATGATTATTGTTTAAACTTATTATTTCTTAAATCTAGATATGTCATGCACTGTAAAATGATGTATTATTTATGGATCTATATGCTTTAAAGTCTTCATCATGTTAACATTCTGCTATAATAACCATAAAGAGGGACCTGGTACTTTTTACACTTCGAGTGAGCACTTAGTCTAGGCTAAGTGATGTGTCAACACATCTAGGGTATTATCTGGTGAATTCTAGGTTGTATCACTTAATGAAAGCCTCTGCAAGGTACTCTAGAATATTAACCTTAAGCTCGGTGTTTGTCTTACCCTTCTTTAAATGAGTGGGAATTTTCAATGTGTCACCCCTTAGCACCAATGTTTTCTCATCAAAGATATGATACCAATTCATCCAAGTAGAAATTTCCTTCCAATGACCCAAAAAATATCCCTCTTAATACCTTTTTCAATTCCATGGAGGTTAAGGATTATTTAAGACAAAGTTTCCCCTTCATCATGAAATGTGGATATCAAATCCTTAAGTGGGGAGTTATTTATGACCTTAAGCCCAAAATCTAGGAGGTCAAAATATAGTAACAAAAATGTGGCTATCTATTTCAATTATCTTACCTCTTATCTGAGAGCATGTTGCATCAAAGTTCAATAGAAATTCATCAACTAAATATTCATCATAACCCTCAAATTTGTGAATAAATTCCAACCAACCTGCATCATGGAAGACTTAGGAAATGAAAACATTTCTTAGGAAGAGGCTCTGCAAAGACTCCTGTTTCTTATTTCTTCTTTTTTCCATATCGCTCAAACTAGGTCTAGATGGATTTACAGAAAAAACAGCAAAATTTTATGTGAGAGAAAAAAATAAATTGTATGAAATGTCAGTAGTGGAGGTTTTAACTATATTTTTTGTTTTTAATGGCATTGATTTGACAACAAAAATGGTGGCAAAAACGATTGATGATGGTACCTAGTTGGGATGGAAACTATTTCAATTCTCCACACGGTTCCCATCTATATCAGCATGACTACTCATCGCCACATGTCCTTCTTAGTGAAAGGTGATGCATGCCGACTTACTCATCCAATATTACCCCTTATTCCCCCACTGTTACTCCATGCTTTTTTTTATTTGACATCCTTAATAAAATGCATTTGGAATGGGATTTTGATTTTTTTCATATTAAATAAATGCATTGGGGAGTTCTAAACAAGTTAATATCCGTAATAAGGGATGAGTACACTTCACCTTATCAGCTCATCTTTCTACTGACCATTGGATCTCCACCTCCTGCATTCGAAGAGTAATTTTGATTAATGCACATTACAATAATTAAAGTTTATAACCTTTATTGAATGCATGAAATAAAACATATTTTTTTATTTTTATGATATATGGAGGAAGAGGATTGAAACTATGATCCTCTCCCTTTATTTCAATTTCCAAACAAACTACCTCATGGTAGGAAGAGCTAGAGTCTTCCACTGAATCAAATTCTTCGCACAATAGCATGTCATTAGTGAAAGTTTCCTTATCCTGGGGTTTTTTTGATACATCCTCATTCTATGGCCATACACTAGCAAATTTCTCATGTCACCATCAATAGGAAATAGTCTCACAGATCCATTATCATAAACCTTGTTCAATTTTATAGGGTCCCAACCATCTTGTTCTCAAATTTCCTTTGAATTGATGATACTTTGAGTCTAATAGTTAAGACCTAGTCTGGTAAATAGTTTTTTGAAAGGGACTATACCCTTGTGTACCAAGGCTTTCAGTTGTTGTGCCTAAATCCTGAATTAAGCACAAGAGAGGATCACTCTTTCATCCAGATCTGAACATCAAAGCACTGTAAAATGTGTTGGTCTTTAGCAAAGTAATTCCACCAAGAAGTAATTGCCTAGTTAAAGCAACAGCAAAAAAATACGAGAGTTAAATCAATCAAATTACAATGGCATATCAAACCATTGGAAGCAAGCCTACATCATATCAAGAAATAATGAGACCAATACTTACAAGTAAATAACAGCCAGGTGACACATAGTTAGAGATGGAAGAATCCGAGGCAATAGTGTAAATACCATCTTTGAGAGTGGTAACCTTTTTTTAGAAAACTTATTTTACATGACCAGTAAGATCACCTCCATCCTGATGAGCAGCTTCCGTCTTACCAAGGGTAAGACCAAATCACTGGATCTTTTACTCCTTTCACATTTGCCCCAATATATCAAATCAGGACCTAAATTCCTTATTTATATGAGAGTGATCGGGTATGTCTCTCGACCCAGGATTTTCCACGTTACATGAGTTAACTTCATACACCTAGGTTTATTTTTAATATTGCACTCGAATCATTTCATCAATTAAATCATTTCCAACATAAATTACTAGTTTTCATTTGGCTGAGCTTCATTTAATATTAGAAATCCAAATTTTCAAATTATTAAATATTGCCTATATATTAGTTTATATACATCAAAATTGGCTAGACCACTTAATCATTATGTTCTTCTTCCCATAAACCAATTCATATGGATTAAAAACTAGTGGTGGTTTTTTCAAAATGGTATTTGATATATCCAAAAAAGCTTCCTATAAATATATCTTTTTACACCCAATTTTTCCTATCTGAATTTTCAATCATTAGTCAAAATTAATTCTAATTCTTTCTTTTCTGACCTCTACCATTCATTTAACATTTCGATTAGGGATGGTATGGTGATGATTTCTTATGCTTGATTTGATATATCTTAAAGAAAGATTCATCGATTATGTTGGACATAAACTGAGGTCCTTCAGTAGATATAATGGCTCTGGAAGCTCTGAATCCTAGCATAATCTTGTTGTAAAATTATTCAAATATAACATCCTCATTAACACATGTCAATGCTTGAACCTCATCCCATTTTGTAACATAGTCGGTGCACACCAACAAGTACTCTTTCCCATAGGATGGGGGGTCAAAAGACCTGAGTAAATCAATTCCCCCATTGATCAAATGGCCCTACAGACTGTTCAGGATTGAGGGGGAATTTAAATATAACATAGGGATTCCCCATTCTTTAACATGCATCACATTGCCATACATATTTTCTTAACATAGATTTGTGAAGAGAGGGCCAGTAGTACCCATCTCCCAAAGGCCTTGTGAATTTTCATTTTAATGAGTAATATCCTCCTTTAGCTTCATCATGAAAAGCTCTTAGTATGTGCATATATCATAGGAATCTTGAACACACCTACAAATAATCATGGGTTATGACCATGGTATTTTAAAAAAAATTCCATTACACCATTTATATGTAGCAATTTTTTGACTTAATCTTCCTTATGTTCTTTTCTATTCAAAATAAGGTTATTCTAAACTTCCTATGTAGTTATATAGTTAGAAAGATCAGTAAACCATGGAGAGATGTGTTGATATTACAAACAAGTTATCATCCAGAAAAGTGATATTGGGACCTGCCTCCTCTTCTACCTGAAACATTCAATCTTAGAAATAAAGTCAACAACTACATTGTCCTTTCTAGGCTTTTCAATAATAGTCATCATTAAATTCTTGCAAAAGAATTAACCACCTAATAATTATGCCTCCATGCTACTATTTTTTTCATCAAATATCTTATGGTCTAATGGTCAATATACAAGTGAAAGGAATTTTATATCCAATAATGTAGTGTATAAATTTATTCAGAGAGTAGACAACATAGCTAGAAATTCCTTTTCCGTAGTGGTGTAGTTTAATTTACTGTGCTAGGGGTCAGGCATTTTTAATAATGAAATAGGATGGCATCACATTTTTTCATTCTCATCCTTTGGTGTCCAAGAACAACTCCCTATTGCTTTGTGTTAGAAGCATCCATGTGTATATGAAACATGTTGTCCCCAATTTGGGTCCTCTTAAAACCTAAGGAGGCAATGGTCAATTTCTCTATTTATAATTTCAAAATTGTTGAGCATTGAGAAGACCATTCAAAAACAATAGTCTTTTGAACCAGTTAGGAGTAGATAAACAATGGGTGCAGCAAAATTACTAAAATATTTGATGAACCATCTATAATATCCAAGCATGTCCAAGGAAACTTTTGATATCAGTCTGATTTTTTGGGAGTGTAGGAACCATTTAGTAATGACTTCTATCTTTTCCCCTTCAATAATCAACTTGGATACCCTTAATAGAAATATGATGACCCAAAATAACTCCCTAGATGATGGTAACTATTCATCCTCAAAAATTTAATTAATGACTTAAGGAGAGTTATGTTTCTCACATCTGGTCACCTCATCTTTTTTACATCACCTTGGACCCATCCAAGGATTCTTCAAAAGTAGACCCATGGACGGTAAAATCATTCATATAAACTTCAACATAGTCATTGGTGAGGTATATAAAAATAGCCAAAACTGCCCTATGAAATGTGGTAGGTAAGATACAAATTCCAAATGGTATAACTCTGTATGGAAATGTCCTAGGGACAAGTGAATGTGGTCTTATTTTGATAAACCTAGAAGTTATTGTGATACTTGATTTGGTTAAATCTTCATTAAGCCAATCAAAGAAGGAGTCAAGTATTTCTTACCTTCCAAATTCTCCAAAACCTAGTAAATAAAGGGTAGGGTAAAGTAATATTTATTAGTTGCTTTATTAAGTTGACTATAATCTATATTGATTCTCCACTTACCATTTTTCCTGGGAACTATAATGAGTAATTCTACCCACTATAGAATGTCAAGATATGGGATAGATAAATATTCTACCCTCATATGAATTTCTATTTCATTCTTGACAATGTCTCTTCACGGAAGTGCTACTATTAATCCTACCTTCATGTTGTTAGATCTCTGAATTAGTTTTAACATCTTCAATGTAAATTTGATGTCTTTGCTTTGATGAATCCACTTTCATGTCATTTTAATTACCCAAGAAATTCCTATTATTGAACCTGATTCCTCACAAATATCAATGACCCTAATCTCCTGGTATGTCTTTTAAACATATTATCGAATCTCATTTATTTTCCTATTCTTGACCGTTACTTTTTTAGTGGTCGAACCCAAAATGGAAAATTCTGTTTCATGCAATCAAAGAGTTCAAGGGACTAAGCATGATTTCTATTGCATGTGATACCAATAGTCGTGTCACCTTAAGGGATACAACCTTGGCTAAAGGATAATGCAAATAAATGGCTGTATTTCCATGGTAACCTTAGATCTCTTCATAGTATTCAACAAAAATGTCACTTAGCAAGGAATTGTTTTCTTGTTAGTTCAAAAAAATCATTTCTATAGCCATAGTTTTGGTTTCCATAGCCACAATTCTGGTTTCAATATCCATAGTATCATCTTCATAAATAAATGGGTATAGCTCAAAAATTTCTTCCATATGATTTTTCACTGCAATAGTCGCTAGATAACAAGAACTCATGTTGTTAGTATCCAAAAAATATACCCAAACATGTTCACAAACATCTACATATGGCTGGGTAGGAGGATAAAGGGAAATACTCTTTTATTTTTTTCCCATTTCAAATAGTCATATTTCCTTACCTACAGTTAATGTATGGAGTAATAGTAGCTAACTAGGGTCTTCCTAAGATGACTGGGTATCCTAATTTTTTTGATTTAGGCTGTAATACCATAAAACCTATCAGATATTCCCAAGATTCAATCATGACCATAACATCCTCAATTACTCGATCAGGTACAATAATAGATTGATCTTCCAGTTAGAGGACAATATTAGTTAGATGCATTCCTATCAAGGACAACAAATTGAATGTAAATGTTGTTATGACATTGATGGCAGGACCAAGATCCACCAAAACATTAGATATTTACTAACCATTCACAAAAAAGGTATTGACTGGACTCCTAGGATCCCCATATTTTTGTCAAAGGAGTTTTTGAGCTACAAGGTTAGCTAGATTTCCTTCTACTTTGATTGTTTTTTAGTACTTTGGCTTCTTTCCTAGTGTCTTTATAAAATGGTTTCTAATGGTATTGTTTAATTCAAGAATGTCCATTATTTCTCTCAGAAGTGGGACCTCAATGTTAAAAAATTTCAACTCTTGAATTAATTTTGTTTCCTCCTATATTTCTTTTAATCTTTTTGGAAAAGGATATGCAAGCACATTATTATCTTTCTCCTGGTTATTCCTAGTGTCTTGTGTTTATGGATCATGTATATTTTCATCACTATTCTTTGGTACCTGTACGTACCCAAAATTGTAAGGGTAATGTGCTGCTAGAACGATGTTACACATGCCCCAATGATGATACAGGTCTCCTCGCAAGGTGTTCGAGATCTGGAAAATCTCTCCAAGTGTACGTTAACATCCCACATGCCCTACCTAGCCTCCACATGCTCTATTTTACCCTTTCCCCCTCTTTTCTTTTGCATTTTGGTCTTTAGTGACGAAACTGCCACCCTGCTTGGGCGGCGGTCTCGTGACCACTACCTAGGCAGGGCGGCAGTCCTATAACCACCGCCCTTCTCAGGTCCGTAGTCTTTCATGCATTTTCCAACATGCTTTTCAAATCATGACTCACGTAAATTTTAAACTTTTACCATCTTTCTCATCCATTTTTTCTTTTATTTATGATTTTGGTTCTCTGTAATAGTGTTTCTTCATTGTTTATAGTAAAAAAGTCCTAGTTTGAGTTACCTTTGGGTGAATGGGAATTCTATAAATAGCTAGTTTGATTACAAGTAAATGGCCCCTCAAAAAATTCCTCTCATCCTCTCATTTCAATAGTTTAGTCTTTCAGTTCTTGCTTAGGAATTCAATAGTTTTAATTTGTTGCATGCATAGTTAGTCTTATTTTTCTATTTAGAAGCCACATGATCTTCTTGTTCTAGTGTCATTACTATTTCATACAATCAATTATGGTAGGACAGTTTCATTTTCAGTTTGAAGCCATTAGAGTTGCAGGTTTTGTTCATCAACAAGGATAGTTTCAAGTTCTAGATGTTTTGTGTTACATGACTTGCAATAAATCCTACTAGGAATTACATAAGCCAAGCTCTTTTATCTTATGTTATCCCTCTCCTACTCACATTTTATTCAGTATACATCCAAAGCTACCATTCTTCCAATACCTACTTCTGTTGATGCTAGCATTACACGCTTTTCTGGATTCACGTGAACACGAAGGAACGAGGAGACCACACTGAGGGGACAAAGCCACACACAATAGGATTCACCACTATTCTACAAAATCCAGGTTCAAGCTATCAAATTTCTAGTTAAAACATATCAAATAGAGTAGTGAATCATTTCATTTTAGTTAATCTCACTTTCGATATTGCCGGGGAAGCTATGGGGATTGATAGTTTCTAAGAAACTATGATTCATTCCTCACTTCTGAGGTAAGATCGGGGGTCTTTCAAATAGATTAGATCAGTTATTTGGTTATTTAGAATAGATTCACAACTGCACAGGAAGGTAGCTATACTCTGCTACTTTGTTTGTTTTAAATTTTGTTATTAGCTTAGTTGTCATTTTCTAGATATTAAATAATTACTCTTTCAATTCTATTAAATAGTTGTTATCTTAATTCTGTTAAATAATCTGTCAAAAATACAAAAATAGAGAATTTATATATGTTGTGGATATACTTTACATAATTAGTTTACTTTGTTTTAGTTAGATTTATATTGTTTCTTTTGTATGACAATCACAGGACCTAGGGAGCCCAGAGAATACGTATTCAAGCCAATTGTGCCTCAACACAGTATTGTTGAAGCAATAAATTACATAGACCAAAATATCAGAATTCAAGTATTCTGAAGAACAATAGAACTACAAGAAATCAGCTCACAGTTAAGAGGATTAAACATAGAAGACGATAAAGCGCATAAGTTTTGGTCAAACCAGCCAAACCACAGATTGCCCTAAAAAAATATCTGCATGACTGTAAAAGGGATTGAAAAAGAGAAAACTTTCAGTTGTGATCCTTTGGTCCCATAGCCAGACATGGGAGACATCCTCATTGACATAGACACTAGCTTAAGAATTCAAGTTGTCAAAACGCCTATAAGGTACTTTGAAAAGATTGCTTAATTTTTAGTTCTAAACATAGATGTTGAAAAGGCATATGACTACTAGATATTAGGGATTAGGGATTGATTCTGCACATGACCATAGAAGGCCCACAATGGCCACAAACCTATGGTTTTGATCCACAGGTCCCACAACCCAACGGGCCCACAGGTCAATCAGACATTGATACTGATTTACGCACATTAGTATTTAGATCCTCTCCACTTCCACCAATCATTATCACATAACTATCCTCACTAGATATAGCAGGTAATCAAGCTAAGTATTGTTGGATGAGACCAGAGAATCACCCATAGAATCCACCATACATCCATCATCCCTTTTTCATGACCCTTTCAAGGGATATCTACGAAGCACCCACAGGTTATCTTCCACGTATTCCACAACCTATAGATTGGATCATGCCAGAGCTTGATATTGATTGGAGCCTTCGAGTGGTCATCCTCACTAAATGATCTATGATGCTAGTTCAGGTTAGGATGGCCTTCTTTGCTTTAGATTCGTAGATTACATTAGTGTGCATCAAAGACATAAGATTACCTAACTAGTTTGTCTGCGCCCCATATATATTCCATCCCCACTGGCTGTCTCGGCATGACCTCGGGAGGTCGGGTGCGAGAAAGAGTTACTTGTAGATTCCCATGCTTGCTTGTCACTTTTTCCATCATACAAAATTTGAGAACCCGACATGAAACATAGAACCATTTCACCCTATCTACCTCATTAGCCTTTCACATCAACTTTACCAACAATATTGGTGAACCTAACGTGAAAGGAACAGTTGCTTCATTTTCAGCTTTCCCCTTTTAGTGTTTCATTTTCTTTCATCCATCTTCACTTCTTCCCATTATTCTGTGGGTATTCATATACCCCCCGAATATGTCAGGATTCGATGCATATGGCAGACCTCTCCTAGGTCTTGAAGCATACTACGATCAACTGAATAGAAAGCCATCACCCTCGCTCTCAGCATGGGGTGACAACTATTCAATTAACCAGCTTTCAACACAAACTCCACCCCAAAGGACTAGGTATAGTTCTTCTTTCCAAATAGAGGAGTTATATCATCTCACTCAAACGCAACAACTAGAGCCTTCATGCTTGAATAACATGAGGCTCACTAGGAAATCTGGTTCATCTCCTCAGGTGTTTCTTAGACCGCAAATCAGTAGACAATCAAATCCATATCTATTTTTAGATGATGAACATTTAGTGCATTATGCCAGGAGTGAATAACACTCTCCAAGTATGTATCCACCTATAGGAGGTTTGTAAACACAACTCGGGGTCTCTTTTCAAGAAAACACCTCCATTCCTCCACCTATAAGAAATACCCTCGGTGAAACTTGGCAGGGCACGGATCAATCCATAGCTAGGTACAATATTCCTATACAACCTCAACAAACACCACTAAGGAAAAATACCGTATCTTCACCAAATGAGGTCATCTCAGCCTTAGTTGAGAAAGTTAGAGAGTTGGAACTTGCTCAAGCAAGTTAAAATTTGTATTTCATGCCTGCAAGAAATTTTAATCCTCCACATCATCCTAGCCAAGTAGACCTCCTCACAGGAACAGGCATGTTGGGCATGCCTCCTCAGTATTCACAACAAATGCCAACTAGAACCGCGTTCTCTAATGCCACTCCAGTGGAAAATATGATACCTCCCGGTTTAGTACAAAACAATCCATTTCTAAGAAGTGCTCCTCCATACTTAAACATGTATTCCAAATCACCACAGGGAGATATGTTCTCTTCTCCTAGCATATTTTCTCAACCACAGAGATTTCCTTATGCCCCTGTAAATACATATGCTACACCATATCAACAAAACATCCCACCTGCCCCCTCAGGAAACACCATTAATGGTCGAAACCTATGTGATAGGAACTTATTCAGAATATTTGAAAGAACCCTTAGACTTCACTATACGAAGCATCATGCTTCTAAGAAATCTTCCCAATTTTCCCAAGTACAAAGTGGAGGGAGATCTGAATGCACATATTAAGGCCTATGCCATAGCCATTCGAGAAATGCTCCCCTGGGATGGAGTTGTTGCTAAAATATTCCCCAAAAATTTAGAGGGAATTACCCTTGATTGGTATTATAGAATACCTGAAGCCTCCAGCCATTCATTTAAACAACTCATTTCAAATTTCATAAAGGCATTTGACATGAACAAATTGTTCAGAACAGGAATCAGGGAATACTTGCATATTAAGAAAGAACACAATGAATCTGTTGCTCATTTCATCCAGAGATGGTGTACAGTCCTCTATTCTTTAGCAAGCACTCTAAGCATGGATTAGATGGAATTATGTGATTTATTCCTTCATTCTCTCAATACAGAGATAAAGGAAGAAGCCTAGAAGTTCCCACTAAGAACTTATGATGAGGTGCTCGAGAGCGCTCTCTGAATAGATCAAGCTTCAAATGATAGCAGTTGCATGACATATGGAACAAATGGGAGGTTAATCATCCCCAACCAAAATACTATGACTTATCCTACTACCACAAATTCCAATCAAGTACCTAAAATCCTTAACAAAAACCGCAGGGTCACAACAGATGGAGTAACTGACACAGCCAAAAAGACAAATGTTTTAAATGCTCCACCACCGGTTAACAATCAATGAAAGAAAAATTTTTCCCCAACAATAAACATGGTGGATTTTAATTATCCACAATAACAACAACAACAATGGTAGATCCATACATAGGTTCCAAGTTAAAACTCAACTAGATATCAAAACCAAGGCAACAAATGCAAAACTTTAATCCTAAAAATCAACAATTTAATCAGAGTTTCAGACCACAACACATGCCAAACCAACATCCTAGGAATTACAATCCCAACTCATATTGTGGTTTCCACAAAATTCGAGGCCATGACTATTACCATGACTATAATAAATTCATGCAACGTTTGCTAGAGGAACAAAGACAACTTTTTATAGATATATTCTTAGCAGATCCTACATCACCTGTGCCAAATACTTTCACAGGGGTAGTCTCCCCTCAAAACGCACCCCTCAAGATCTTCAATGATCAGCTCCCAAATGACAATAACAACAAATTAAATCCAAATGGGATGAACAAGGGTGTAATGACAGGAAATAATGATCATGAAGCCTTGACTTCACTAAATCCACCTGTCGCACCACAATTAGGAAATCAACCATGAACCAAGATAGTTGGTTTAGTGGAATTAGACACTAATCTACACGTGGAAGCCATAACAAGGACACAAGAGTATTCCTCTCATCTAAATAAAAGCTACCCACTAGAGCAAGATAACATTCAAAAAACATTAGTAAAACCCGTAGGTGCCTATGATTTATTTATTGACCTAAGAAAGACCTTCTCTCACATCTCCTTTTTGGACTTGCTGAAGAACTCCCCTGCCCATAGGGATGCTCTTTTAGAAGAACTAGGTTTAGGTCATTTAATTAACATCACTCCTCCTGAAACACAGGTAAACCATATAGACTTTGATATCCACCCTCTGGGGCAGCTAGATAGGGATACCGAGTTTATATTCGACATAAGAAAAATGCCAACAGATGCTAAGATTACACGTAGAGGTGATCCAACCTTACATTTACAAGTGTGGGTTTATAAAAATTACGTTAAACGTGCAATGTTTGATGATGGGGTAGAAGTTAACATAGTCCCCTTCTCTTTCCTTCAAAATCTAGGGTATGGAGAGACAAATTGTTCCACGACTTGAAATAAACTACGAGTTTATGATAGCCTTAAATCCACTTCAATTGGAACTATAATACTACTGGTCACCTTAGGACCCAAAATAATCCTCACTAAGTTTTATATTATAGATCAGGAAACCAACTATAATATGATCCTCAACCGATCATGGATACACCGAATGAAGGAAATCCCTTCGACGTTATTTCAGGAAATAAGATTCTTGCACTTAGGAAAGATATTCATAGCAAAAGGTGATCCGAAACCATTCGATATACACCTAGCAGACCTGAAGAAAAGGCCAGGCATTCACTCTGAGTTTTAACTCCCAACAAACCAACTTAATAAACCAACCAACTCAAAACTAGAAGAAAAATTAATACCTACAACAGAACTAGAGATTACGAACCTAGTCAAGAGCATCCCAGCCCTCAAAGATGAAGCTAACATTGTAAAAATAGTGTCATTAGAAACTACTGCAAAAATTGTTGAGTTTCTAGACCAAGATCTACCAATTTTCCTATCGTTTGATTCCACAAGTATGGGATGTACCCTAGGATTTTCTTCTCTTCCAGCAAAGGAACTCTGCATGGTAGAAGTAACTAAAGCAAAAGAAATGCATGTAATGAATGTCCCAACATCCATATTCCCAAATAAACATTGAAATCTCCACTTTGATGGAGCTAGATTTCGTTATGGGGTTAGGCCAGGTTTGATCTTTACTTCTCCCGAGGGAAAGATCCTACCATTCACCTTTAAATTAAATTTTGAATGTACAAACAATGGCGATAAGTACGAAGCCCTCCTCCTTTGTCTCATCATAGCTAAAAGTCTCAGTGTTAATGACATTAGAGTGTGAGGAGACTCACAATTAGTAGCAAACCAGTCTCTGAGGTGTATGAGACTAGAGATAAACATTTATAGCTCTACAAAACAACAGTATTAGATTTGAGCAAAGGATTTAACTTCATATCAATTGAAGTAATCCTGCGAGAACAAAACCTTCTCACAGATTCAATAGCAACCTCAACTTCACGTTTCACTCTAAACAGTGAGTTGGAAGACACCCATTTCATGGTATCCCTTCATATTGAACCATTAGCAAAGAAAACATCGAAAAACCCTCTTATAACACATATAGCTGAGAATAAATCTACTATATTAGGTCACGTTGACAGTGATAGAGTCATTATTGATTACCTAAATTCCTATGCAAAGTTACATCACACCCATCACATGGTAGATTTGTCCTTAATCCCACATTCATCTTCTTACTTTGAAAATCCCATGGTAGAGCTTCCCCCACAAAAGGAACTCAACATATACGTGGTAGAGAATGGAGAAGATCTGGACCTACCTCTAGTCCCGCCTGAGCTTGAAGAAGGTAATGCTTCTTTAATCAAAGAAATGATTGATACTAACATTGGAACGGAAGAAGAACCAAAGATCTTGAAACTAGGATCTTCGTTAACTCTAGAAGAAATAGAAATACACACTAGAATCCTCAAAGAACATCAAAAGCCTTTTGCATTTAATTATAAAGAAATGACAGGAATTACACCACACATCGGGATACATAACCTCGTCACCAAATTAGATGCAAAGCCAATTAAACAAAAATTGAGACCAATGAAACCCAATGTAGATCTCAAGGTGAAGGAAGAAGTAATGAAGCTTCTCCGGGTAGGGTTCATCAAACTGGTCTATTACTCTCAGTGGGTATCTAATATCATCTCCGTTCTCAAAAAGAATGGGAAGATATGCATCTGTATAGACTTCCGAGACATTAACAAGGCGTACCCCAAGGATGACTTCCCGTTACCATCCATCGATGTCATCATTGATGCAATAGCTAGATTTGAGCTTTTGTCTCTCATGGATGGGTTTTCAGAATACAATCAAATCAGAATATCTGAACAAGACCAAGCCAAAACCACGTTTATAACTCCTTGGGGAACTTATTGCTACGTTGTTATGCCATCTGGTCTCAAGAACACTGGCACTACATACCACCAGGCAATGCCATACATATTTCACGATATTATTCATAAAATCATGGAATTCTATGTAGACAACTTGTTGGCCAAGGCCAGGAAGCACTGTGATCACCCAAAAGTACTCCACATCAATTTTTCATAGTTGATTGAATACGAAGTCACACTAAACCCAGAAAAATGTGTATTTGGTGTAACAAGAGGGAAACTCCTAGGTTACATTATATCATCACGAGGGATCGATGTAGACCTAGCCAAAATCTGGGTTGTTCTTGAGATGATCCCACCATCAGATGACTCTGGCATTAGATCATTTCTTGGAAAGCTTGATGCAATCCAGAGATTCATTCGAGACTTAAGTTTTAATACTCATCCAGTTAAAAATTTGTTAAAAAAGGATTGCTGCATTGTTTGGACAAAGTAATGCCATGAGGCCTTCGAAGTAGTTAAATTCTTCTTACTGTCTCCTCCCACGTTAATGCCACCTAGACCAAATCATCCTTTGATCTTATATTCATGGGCTATGGATGTCTTGCTAGCCTACATGTTGGCTCAAGAAGATGACGATAAATGAGAACATGCAGTATATTTTATTAGCCAAACGTTGCTCAATTATGAAACACATTATACACAAGCAGAACGAGAATGCCTTGCCATAGTCTTTGCAACCAAATTCTTAAGACATTACATGCTAAATCAAGAAACAAGGGTCATTGTAAAAATAGACCATTTACGAACCTTCCTCATGTAGGGGTCCTTGAATAAAAATGTTGGATACTTTATAACCTTAATGGGTGAGTTTGAATTAACTTTTGTAAACCAGAAGTATGTTAAGGGACAAATCATTATAGATTGGTTAGTTGACAACTTGTTAGATGAAGGCGATCTAGTAGATCTGAATTTTCCCGATGAATGCATATATTACATTGAAACTAGACCTCCCATCTCTGAATGTCCTTATTATACTTATATTATCAATTTTATCATCGACCATACGTATCCAGAGGGTGCTACACCAAAACAAAGAAGGAGGTTATGCATTATCGTGGCTAAATACGTTATTATAGAACAAGTTCTTTATCGTAAGGATTTTGATGGAATGCTTCTAAGGTGTGTTGACATAGAAGATTACAAGAAGATTCTCTATGAATCCCATAGTGGAATATGTGGAGGTCACTTCAGTGGTCACACTACCGCTCACAAAATACATCGAATGGGATATTTTTGGCCCACTCTCAAACATGATGCAGTAGAGTTTGTATGTAGATGCAATAAATGCTAATAATTTTCCCATGAGAGTCACATGCCAACACAAGCTCTATAACTAATCATGACTCCATGTCCCTTTTCTACATGGGGCCTAGATTTGATAGGGAAATTCTCTCCCTCATCAATGGATGACCATAACTTCATAATCACGGCCATTGAATATTTTACCAAATGGGTAGAGGCTATGCCTCTTACCATTGTACCAGGTGTCGTGATCACCAAGTTCATTCTAAACCAGATCATTTACAGGTACGGTGTCCCACAAATCATAATCTCAGATAATGACACGTCCTTTAAGAACGACATGGTCTATGAGTTATGCAGTAAATTTAAAATAAACAACCATATGGCCTCCCTATATTATCCTCAAGCCAATGGATAGGCTGAGGCTATGAATAAAACTCTAAATTCCATTCTCTTAAAAATTGTAAAAGAAAACAAATGAGATTGGCATTTAAATTTATATCTAGCCTTATGGGCCCAACGAACCTCAAAAAGAACACCAATGGGAGAAACTCCTTTCTCATTGGTATTCAAAGCAGAAGCAATTCTCCCACTTGAGGTTGAAATACCCAGTCTTCGCATCTCACTACAAGGGATTGTTGATGAGGAAGCTTATAGAAAGGCACACCTCTCCCAACTAGAAAGCCTAGATGAGGCCAGGTTAAACACTGAATAACAACATAGAGTCTATGCTGACTAGATGTGCCAACAGTATAACAAAAAGGTCTATGAGTGAGAAATATATGAAGGAGATCTAGTTTTAAGACTAGACAGCCGGATTGATAAGAAGATCGGTGAAGGAAGGAAATTTCGGCCCAAATGGTTATGCCCATACCGAGTCATGAAGGACTACAGAAATGATACATATCTCTTATGTACACTGGAAGGTAAGGAATTCAATGAAACTCTCAATTCCTTGCACCTTAAACGGTTTTATGCATGAAGTGTCGACACTATTTGTGTAATTATATCTACATTACATCTTCATTTAGATAGGTTCATTTTTTTCACTCGTTTTGTAAAAATTTGGTGATCAAGGGACTTATTCTTAAGCAATTCATTACAAACTTCTGATGGTATTAGTAGAAGCATTCATCAATCATACATTTTTCATATCTTCATAACATCATTCTTTAGTAGTCTAGTCATTATCATGTCATCAGTTAAAGCTACGATATGACAAAGTTTTAATTTTAACCATACTATATGCCTGCATGCTTGTTCATCACTTTAACTTTCTTCATAGGATAGGTGTCTTGCCTAATGGTCATATATCTAGAAGCTTCATGGTGTAAAACCTATATCTCGTAGATAGATATCATTGGAAATAAGAACATATTGACCTTTTTCTCAAATAAATAGGTCGAATAATCCATGAAACAAGAAATTTCCAGGCATTTCACCTGAGTTCTGTGTTCTTCCATCTCAACCTTCGGTGATGAACTTTCATCTCTTACTAGTGACATAGGGTTGGGAAAGGATGGGAATGTCCTTACTCACCTGTACCTTGTCCATGGTGATAAGCCCATGATTCTTATTAATAGCATGGGGCAAGTAGGGGGTCCTCTTGATAGTAACGTTGAAGGTCATTAGCAAATAGTTCAAATAAACCTTTGAAATCTTGAGTAAAAAACAAATGAATCAGATGTCCAAAATTCCAAGAGAGTCCAAAACCTTGAAAACCAAATTTTGTCAACCATGTGGCCATCTACGAATCTAAGTCTAGATAAATTGCAAAGTAAGTCACATTCTAAACTATGGAGTCACTTGAGTAGGGTAGGTTTTTTAGCATCCTAATTTGGTTCCACCAACTCTTTGTCTATCTCCCATCATTATCATTTCAACACTCCTCACATCCTGTGCCATTTCTAGCTCTTGGTGGTGAGCCCTCACATCTTACTAGTTACGTGGAGTTAGGAGTGGGGCAAGTTCATATACTCATCATATCAATTTATCATCACATTTTGTCAAAACAAATATGAAGTACTAGAAAATTGCTTATAAAAACTAAAGTTCAAGATCACATTGTGTCTGTATTATCATACATCAGCATCCTGAAATAGAGAAAGGAAGAAAGCATTTGTATCATTTCTTCTCCATTGCATACATTTTAAAAAGCATATAAAAACAAGAATTCTTATAAGCATCTAATATACATGTGGAAATGAATCACAAAATCCTAGACACCAAGAGTCTGGTCCAAAAAATAAGTATATATATATAATCAAGTTTTATGTACAATGCCATCATGCGCTAGGCATGGTAAAAATGCTCAATGACCCTGGAAAATACAAAATTATCATATAAAAAATCTAACAACATTCACTACAAAAAGAGCCAAGTGGTCTCTCAACCCCTATGAGATCCCTCCGAAGGTGCATGACCACATCTAGGACTCTGGCTATACCGGTGCTTTGAGTGCACTGAAGGCTCATGGTCCTGAACCGTAGCTATAGCCTCGTTATGAGAGTGGCTCCTCATCAGGTGCTCTGTAGTCCTATACCTGACTATCTCGGTATGGAGGGAAGTCACCATCTTGGCCACATGCAAGACAGGGGCAAAGACATCACTATACCTACCAGCTGCTAAAGGCTCCCCCTCATCCATTGACAACTTGGCATGAGTCTTCTCCATGGGGAGCATCAAGGTATCAGTACATACCCAGCAAATCAAGTCTCACCACTCATCAACAGTCTCTACAAGAAAATAAGAAGACACATTAGAAATAATCAAAAGATAAAAACAAAAATGAACAAAAGGAGAGATAGCAATTAAGGCAATCCTAGCTAAAAATAAATACTAAAAGAAGAGTGACAACTCACTCGAATCTATGGGCCTTCAATAGGGATCCCTAGGATCAGCACCTACCACAGATGCTACCACTGACTGATGTCCTCCTCTTGTGTCTGGGGCAACATAACGTCCTACTACAGACTCATCCTCCCCACCTAGGTCCTAAGAGGATAACTCCTCTGAGACTAGAGTCACCCTATCCACACTTTGCTCTGCCCTCTCAGCTTGTAAGATATCCTAAGTGTCATGCCACTCGAGATCTCTATCCTCCTCTCCACCTGGCTCATTGACCTCCATGTCCTCGGTCTCCTCCTCCATTACTCCCCCTGTGAACTCCTCAGACTCGGAGTCTATATCAATGGGGTCATCACTGCTGTGGGCAGGGCTGGCGGTAATCTGAAGTAAAGGTGCATGAGGAGCACCAACTCTCTCTCAGGCACGTACCACCCGCCTATCTATAATAGTGATACCAGGAGTAACAACAGTATAATCCTAGCCTCTAGAATCTCCCCTAGCATCCCGAACTGATCTGAACATTGGCACCACTAAGGGAAGCATACCAATGTAGGTAAGGCCAAATTGCTGAGGCATTCAATCAAAAGGGTGTGTCTCTACCTTCCCCATCCTATCCACAAGCTTCCCTGTAGTAGAGCAGGAAATAAAAGTTAGGGTCTCCTCGCCCCACAACCCTGCCATGGCCTGATAAGGTTTGGAATCCATATCATCAGTAGTCAGGGAAGCAACTGGCTGGTGGGGTTCTCTAAGCACCGACATCTCTGTCCATCTAGCTACCCTCATGGCTCTGGGATCCACCACCTCTACACCTCTCCCATAGGGGATGATACGCTCATAGACCCAGCTCATAACCAAGTTTGGATGGCTCAAAGACTTTCCCTATAAGTGGACCACCCTGTATAGGTTGTGGTAGGTGGTCCTAAGTATATCGGTTTCCCAGGCATAAATCTGGCCATGTGCCTCAATCTGTACAATAATAGGGGACCAATAGTAGAGTAAGGTGTCCCCTCCCTTGTCCTTGATCAATTTCAAGGCAAGGATCCCCATAATGTCCTGATGAATCAAATGGATAGGCAAGCTAGGAATGGAACGAATCTTCACCCCCTTCTTCGAACTAGTGGAGACAACTGCGCCTCCCATATATGTAGCCCACTGAGCTATCTGAGCCCGCGGCCCCGCTGTCTCAAGTGTAAGCCATCTCCTAATGATTAGGACTCCCAAGATGTGGTAAACATCCTCCAAGGTGATAGTCTACTCACCCCTGACTCCTGGAAATTGAAAAGTGTTTCGATCAACATCCCAATTCGAAAATAGGTCACATAGTATGTGACTAGAAGGTGCAACATGAGGAACCCATGATATAGATAATATGTCGGCCTTCTGAAGAGTATCCTGCTCGGTTTGAGAAAGTGCATCAAATACTACTGGAAGCCAATCACACACTCTCTCTCTCTCACGGCTCCATCTGATGTACTCTTCCTTCTTCTGAAAAACACACAAAAAAGGAGTAAGTTAGTACCAAAATTGCATTGGAAAAACCATTAAAACACATGAGAATACTTAAAATGCAAAAATGGGTTCAAAATAATGTTATTTTAGCATTCTATAAAGGACCGCCACCTTGAGCAGGGTGACGGTTCCGTAACCGCCACTTTAAAGGGCAGTGGTCCTATAACTGCCGCCCTGCTCACGGTGGCGGTCGTGTCCCGCATTTTCAAACGGGTCACGTGCCCTAAAAAATGATCAAAAACACAAAAAATGACCATTTTGACTAAAATGAGAGCCTACCCATTAGGTGTCCCCCCCTAAGGACACATTAAAAACTAAAAATTTCAAAAATTACTCTTGCATGGCGAAGATTTCATCATTTTTACATTTTAGGTATAAAAACTATAAATCAAGAAGAACTAACCTGAGATCTTGCAGGTCAATGTTCTGCTCGCGGAGGCATGATCACTATCTCATCACGAATGTTTCAAGTATACTCTCGTCAAAAACCATCAGCATGGGTCCCAGAGCTCAAAATCAATCAAATCAACATGTGCAAATGAATAGGAAAATGGGCCCATTTTTATATATATAGCATTTTTAATCATCGTGGATGCCCCTTTTCGTAGGTTTGGAGCACCGATGGAGGTAAGTTCTTATCCCCATGCAAATGGTAAGTCCTCCCTTCATATTATTTTAGTATTTATTTTTTGGCTTATTTTATCTATCTGCACTTGAGTCTTCTTTTCATTTTACAGGTAGCGATAATTTTGGATGGCGTCATTTCGACACATGGACGTGTCAGGTATAATTTATAATTTCCCATTTCAGGACCTCCAGACTCAGACCCACTATTTTACACCTCTTAAAGACTAAAACAATTCGCTGAGGGGGCAATATGTACGTACCCAAAATTGTAAGGGTACTGCACTACCAGAACGATGTTACAAAGTCCCCAATGATGATACAGGTCTCCTCGTTAGGTTTTTGGGATCAAGAAAAGATCTCCAAGTGTATTTTAACATCCTGCATGCCCCACCTAGCCTCTAGATGCTCTGTTTTACTCTTTCCCCCTCTTTTCCTTTGCATTTTTGTATTTAGTGACGAAACCGCTGCCCTGCCTGGGTGGCGGTCTCATGACCACTGCCCAGGCAGGGTGGCGATTCTGTAACCACTGCCCTACTAAGGGCGGTGGACCTTCAAGCATTTTCTAGCATGCTTTTCTAATCACGACTCACGTAAATTTTCAGCTTTTACCAGCTTTCTCATCCATTTTTGCCTATATTTATGATTTTGGTTCCCTAGAATAGTGTTTCTTCATTGTTTATAGTAAAAGAGTCCTAGTTGGAGTTACCTATGGGTGAATGGGAATTCTATAAATAGTTGGTTTGATTACAAGCAAATGGCCCCTAAAAAACTACCTCTCATCCTCTCATTTCAATAGTTTAGTATTTCAGTTCTTGCTTAGGAATTGAATAGTTTTCATTTGTTGCATGCATAGTTAGTCTTATTTTGCTATTTAGAAGCCACATGATCTTCGTGTTCTAGTGTCATTACCATTTCATACAATAAATTAAGGTAGGATAGTTTCATTTTTAGTTTGAAGCCATTAGAGTTGTAGGTTTTGTTCATCAAGAAGGATATTTTCAGGTTTTGGATGTTTTGTGTTGTATGACTCACAATAAATCCCTCTAGGAATTGTATAAGCTAATCTCTATTCTCTTACGTTATCCCTCTCCTACTCGCATTGTATTCAGTCTACATCCAAAAGCTGCCATTGTTCCAATACCTACTCCTGTTAATGCTAGCATTACACACTTTTATGGATTCACGTGAGCACGAAGGAACAAGAAGACCACACTGAGGGGACAAAGCCACACACAATCGGATTCACCACTGTTCTGCAAAATCCAGGTTCAAGCTGATCAAATTTCTAGTTAAAACATATCAAATAGAGTAGTGAATCATTTCATTTCAGTTAATCTCACTTTCAATATTGTCGGGGAAGCTGTGAGGATTGATAGTTTCTAAGAAACTATGATTCATTCCTCACTTCTGAGGTAAGATCGGGGGTCTTTCAAATAGATTAGATCAGTTATTTAGTTATTCAGAATAGATTCACAACTGCACATGCAGGTAGCTATACTCAGCTACTTTGCTTGTTTTAAATTTTTGTTATTAGCTTAGTTTTCATTTTCTAGATATTAAATAATTACTTTTTCAATTCTAGTAAATAGTTGTTATCTTAATTCTGTTAAATAATCTGTCAAAAATACAAAAATAGAGAATTTATATATGTTGTGGATATAGTTTACATAATTATTTTATTTTGCTTAAGTTAGATTTATATTCTTTATTTTGTATGACAATCACATGACCTAGGGAGCCCAGAGAATACATATTCGAGCCAATCGTGCCTCAACCCAATATTGTTGCAACAATAACTGACATAAACCAAAATCTTAGAATGTCAGGTCTTCCAAACAATAATAGACCTATAAGAAATTAGCTCACAGTTAAGAGGATTAAACATAGAAGACGACAATGCGCATACATTTTGGTCAAACCAGCCAAACTACAGATTGACCTAATAAATATTCACATGCTTGTAGAAGGGATTGAAAGAGAGAAAACGTTCGGTTGTGATCCTTTGGTCCCACAGCCAAATGTGGGAGACATCCTCATTGACACAGACACTAGCTTAAGAATTCAAGTTGCCAGAACACCTGTAAGGTACTCTGAGAAGATTGCGCAACTTTTAGTTCTAAACATAGAGGCCGAAAAGGAATACAACTACTAGATATTAGGGATTAGGGATTGATTGTGCACATGACCATAGAAGGTCCACAATGACCACGAACTTACATTTGTGATCCACAGGTCCCACAACCCAACGGGACCACAGGTCAATCAGAAGTTGATGCTGGTTTACGCACATTAGTATTTAGATCCTCTCCACTTCCACCAATCATTATCACACAACTATCATTGCTAGACATAACAGCTAATCAAGCTAAAGATTTCCGGACTAGACCAGAGAATCGCCCATAGAATCCACCATACATCCATCATCCATTTTTCATGACCCTTTTGGGAGATATCTACGAAGCACCCATAGGTTATCTTCCACATATTCCACAACCTATAGATTGGATCATGCCAAAGCTCGATATTGATTGGAGCCTTCGAGCAGTCATCCTCGCCGAACAATCTATCACACCAGTTCAGGTTAGGAGGGCCTTCTTTGCCTTAGATTCACAAATTCCATTAGTACACATCAAAGACATAAGATTGCGTGACTAGTTTTTCTGCGCCCCATGTATATTTCATCCCCACCGGCTATCTCGGCACAACCTCAGGAGGTTGGGTGCAAGGAATAGTTACTTATAGATTCCCATGCTCACTTGTCACTTTTTCCATCGTACAATACCCTCTCACTTTCTTCATGTATTTTAGTGATAAATATAGGAGGATTGTTAAAAAAATTTAAGATATATCAGTTGTAAGTTATTAATGGTATTTACTTGCATTGTCTCATCATGTCCTATTTCATTAATTGAAGATATATGTTGATTTTTGGGGTTTGAGATAGGTTGGGATAGAAGTTGAGTTTTTGTTTCTTTTAATGCCAATAATTTTGTTACGTTTGAGGCATTAAATATTATTTTTTGTGTGTAAACCTCCTTCGCTGATTAGAATTTTATTAGGGTACCCATTGTTGGTTTGGCCATGGATTTACATTGGCTAGTGGTGCCCAACATTTTTAATTATATGGATGCATCCATGGTGATGGTTGTGTGTAAACCATCTAATTTGGTGGTGTCTAATTCGGTTTTCCCCAAGTTTTTGGAGTAGTTTGATTGGGCCATGTCACCATCATGGGGTTCAGAGTAGGTCTAGGGGCATAAGCAGACTATTTATTTGATCTTTGAATGAAGTTTACGTCTACATTTTCTTGACTTATGACATTCAATAATTATTTCAATTGAGGTCGGAGAGTGCACTAGTTGTTATCATGGTCAAGGACATCATAGATCAAGTTCATTTCTATGATATCCAAAGGAAATTCTTTTAAAGGATGAATTTTCTTGCATCTAGGATAGTATATGTCTAAAGGCTCTTTTGCAACAATGTTCTTAGCTTTCAGCCCATCTATGGTTGAATTTAATAGTGACAAGATGTTTGTTTTCTAAGGTACCTAGGGAATTTTTTGATGTTTTCCTTCATCTAAGGCCTCCCCTTGTTCTAGAGTAGCTTCTATATAACACACCATAGAGATTTTTTTTACATAACCTCCTCCCATGAGATGGAGGGATTCCTTTTTTCATCATCTAGTCCTTTAAGAAATATTGTCTTGTTTATTTTGGTATTTAACTCATAAACAAGAGAAGTTATGCAATATTATGGTGAATTCTTTAGGATACAACAAATTTAAAGATAAAATAAAGTTTAAGGTGAGTTTCAGAGCTGTCAAGATTATTTGTCAAGTTATATGCTGACTTCATGTCCAATGGATATAAAAGGCCATGATTTCATACATTTAGCAGGTAAATGTCCCATACGAAGTCACCATAAATTTGTCAAATAATCACATATTATTATTTGGGTACCTTGCAAAAATTAAGGAAATTCTCATCTTCCTCTATCCCGTAGATCCTTAAAATTTGTGGCTTCATCTTTTTCTGTGAATCCTAAAAATCAGTAGCTTCTTGTTTTTCATGGGTCCTAGTTTCGTATGGCTTTATTAATATCTGCAGGTCCTCTTTTCACACAAATTCCTTCATTTCCATGGGTCCTAGTTTCCCACATCTTCCTTTATTTCCATGGATCCGAGTTTCCCATGAATTCCTTCATTTCTATGGGTCCTTTTTCTAGTGGGTTCCTCTTTTTCCACATATCCTCAAAATCCACATCTTCGTCCTTTTTAGGAATCCTTAAATTTTTTGGATCCCACTAATTTATAAAATAAAAATGGAGGATACAAGATCTAATGGGGAGTTTACATGTCATCAATGATGAGCCTAAGGTTAAATTTAATGGCTTGATAGTCATCAATTGTATGGATGACTTGATGATATTTAAATGCTCATAACTGTTGATTCAGGTCACCAAATAAGGAAAACTTTATACCATTGGAAAGATATTGGAGAGTAATAAATGATGAAAGTAGTTTTAGGTTGTGAATGTTTATTTTATGTAGCATAAATTGTAAAAATGAAGTCATGGTCATTTTTTAGGTATGGGCTCTACAAAAAATCTTTGGTGACTATGTTGGGTGTGCACACTTGAATACTATGTGTTCCTTGGTGGTTTTTGAAGTTGGTGATCTGCTTAATTTTAGATCTCCTCTTCTCCTTCTCTTTATCCTATATATTCAACTCGTTTTTAAATGTGACATATCCTCTCTTGAATGCAACGTTATTTTTTTCTTTTGTGTAACCAAGATTTTTGAGTTGCTAACTTCTATGTTGGTATTATGTAATACACTCAATTCCTTCTCCACTGTTGTAACCGATTTTGAACATTTAAATCAATAATATTTAGTTATTGTGGCTCTATACATACCATTTAATTTTTGTTATTGTATTCATGATTTTCTATTATTTCATGTCATGGTGTGTCTGAGTTATATTTGAATGATTTCCATAACTTGTGTCACTTATGTAGAGAATTAGAGTTTGGAAAATTTGTAAAGGTTAAATGTTTCTACTTTTTAACGTATTGATTTTACATTTTTTATCTCATTATTCATCTCAGGAAGAGAATCCAATTACATTTTAGTGTATCACCTTATTGTATTCAGCATTTCATCTTTTTGAACCATGGTTCCCTAGAAATCTTGGATTAAAACTAGTTAGTAATAAAAAGTAGAGTAAGTTAGATTAGTTACTGTGAACTGGGGTGAAAGGAACCATCCTTTTCACCTAGATATTAACCTTAAAGGAGACATTTTCCTATATTTTTAAGGTCTTTCCATGGTTAACTAAGGCATTGAGCCTAGCTACATCAAAGGGTGCAACTTCAAGTGACATTAGGTATCACTTGAGTAATAGCTTTCACAACACAATGGAACACTTGAGATATGAATAGTAATTTTATACGTTCTTCAACTATAAAAATATATTTAATCTTATATAAGTGGTACTAAAAATTTATTTAAGTTCCTATGTATTTCAATATGGTGATAATAGTGGGGTATTATATTCTATGCACTAGGAGTCATAGCTATAAGGACGATCTTTAATAAGGATATATTACTTTTTATTAAAAGAGTATGTTAGGTAATGGTTAATATTTGGATAAAAATACTATAATTCTGTTGATATTTTATTAATATATTATTTTTATTTATAAGTACTACTATAAATTATTTTATTATGTAAAATGGAAGGTGGTTGTATACAAGCCTATTTAAGACAGTCTATATTTAAATATTTTTGTATAAATGGAATATTATATGTTGATATATGACTAAAAAGATAAGCTTTCATGATGATTATATTATGTATCCCTTGACTAATTTTTTAGTGCAAAAATTTAAATGTGGTATAATGATGTGAGATTGCTTATACGAAGGTACCATGTAAGAGATGCAATAGAATAGAATTTTTATTATTAAAGAGTGTAAGGATTCATAAAATATTATATGATGGGAAGATGTAATACACACACACACACACACACACACACACACACACACACACACACACACACACACACACACACACACACACACACACACACACACACACACACACACACACACATACATATACATATACATATACATATACATATACATACATACATACATACATACATACATACATACATACATACATACATACATATATATATATATATATTATAAATGTATTTTAGAAAAATACATCTTTGAAAGATATTTGAAAGGAACTATTTTTTATTTTCCTCATTTTTCAATTCTTCATAGTTGTTTATTTTGTGTAGGGGCTAATGATGCATTCTCATCTTGAATGCATACATTAAGGGAAATTTTGAGATTAGGGTGTGGTTGGATGTGGTCATGTGAGCTAGACCAAATTATTTGAGATATGCCACTTTATGTCATAGTTACCCTACTTCTACCTTGTTCTATTCATATGTTCACACATTACACCCATTCTGTCAAATTATCTCATTATGTATAATTTTTTACGCTTATTACACATTATTATCCCTACTTTTAGTCACCCTGGATCTTCTCATTTTCTTCTATCCACATTCTAATATTGACATCACATGTTTTTCACCCTTTTATCCTCAGGGTTTTCCCAAGGATGATGTTATCTCCCATGGGATATGGTGTCATGTTTAGTGTTTCCATTGTTGATTTCATCACCCACAAATGATGGTGTCAAGTTTATAGGTCTTGCCACATTTTTACAAATGACCACCAAAAAACATTTTGATTATATATGAAGGAACTTATAGCTCACATATTTTCATATTATTTCTTACCTACTTGTTTTACTTGGAGTTTTAGAGCTAACATTTTTTACATTTGGGTCATCATATTGTGTTAAGACTGGAGATATTCTTTTTGAGATTTCATCTTCACCATCAATAGTGATTCTATCAGTGATATTATCTCCAGGGAGGATTATGCATCTATGGTATCTCTCTCCCTTCCTCACTCCCCCTGTCTCTGCCCCATCTCCCCATTTCCCTCCCTCCCTCTCTCCCTATCTCCCTCTCTCCCTTTTTCTCTCTCTAGAAAATTTAAAGGAACCAGCCAGTAAAAAACTTATAGAAATGGTGGAGAATATAGTCAAAACCAGATTAGTTGGGTTGGTGAATTATCTAAAATATGCATTTGTGGAATTAGAAAAATATAATATATTTTTTGAATAAAATTATAGGAGTGGTGAATAAAGGTTAATTAATTGGTATGAGGGATATTTATTTTACAAAACAAATATTAATTCCAAATGGAGGTTTTCCATGTGTTCCCTTAACTATCACTCTACCTCATCTAACAACAAACCTAAAATGTTATTGAATCGTATCATTCCATTGGATTGGAATCCACAAAATTCATTTTCCTTTAGGATTCCCAAAATCCCACCACATGTCCACCTATATTAAATTCCAGGCATTGGGCATCCTTTTATATACCTTTATGCTTAGGTTCTTGTAATGGGTGACACTTGGTCGCTCCTCATATGCCAAGGCTTATCAAAAGTGTTAGTGAATTCATAGGAAGTTAGAGGAGTATTTTAAATTTGGTTAGTCCTCTAAATGTTTAATTGATTCCAATCTAGATCTCTCTCTGTGTGTGTGTAGGGTGAATGTTGATGAATGAGACCAAATGAATAGGAAGGTTCCATATATTTTGTGGAAATCCAATAATTTTTTAAAACCCTAACCCAACTATCATGTGACGATTCAATACAAAATATATATTGGGATTGGAGATCTATTGGCTATTCACATGGGAAAAATGAATATTTTTGGAAGTTTTGGGAAAAATGTGGTCACTTCCATGGTCTTAAAAACAATCAAATTCACATTCTATAATTCCTACTTTTAGCCAAATTACAAATATTAGCCACTAAAACTCTCCCTCTCCCTCTCCCTCTCAATCTCCTCCTCCCTCTCCCTCTTCCTCTCCCTCCCTCTCCATATCCCTTCCACTCTATCTCTCTCTCTCTATATTTATCCCCCTTAAATTCCCTCTCTACATCTCTCTCTCTATCTCACATACACACATCCACCCATACACATAATACGTAAGTATTTATAACTCTTGAAGTAGTATGTTATCTTTCACTTGTGTGTTATTTATTAGCCATTAATTTATATAGAATAAAGTAGATGTATTTTGTATTTGATATTTTTTATTGTAATATTATATTACATCCTTTGGATTTATTTATCCCTTTATTGTTGTTATTTGGAATCCTAATATGATACATATATTGATCTCAGGTATAAGCCTTGGAAACATATAATTATCCTAAGGTTAATGGTATTATCTACTATGATTATGAAACTACCACTCATTGAGAACATTTTTATCTACAACATGTGTCTAAATATATATTTGATACCTAAATTTCGGAACCCAAGTATGAACTTATGTATTTCTAAACGTGAATCTTACCCATTATTTTGATTAAGTCATATTCACATTTATTTTCTTTCTAATTAATCTTCACATTAGCTTAATACACTCTATTGAACATGATGTGAATCTTAATCTACCCTAAATTGGTAATATTTGATCAATTTTTAAATTTTCCCTACTATTTTTATGTCATCATCCTGTATGCAAAACCTTATTGCATGGCTAATTATATTTGTACCTTGATCCTTACCTCCAGACACTATCAACCACTATATAATATTTCTACACAAATAATTATATTTTAAAATTCTTCAATTTCATAGTTAACCTCCGTGGCACCATTTTCCTTTGTGCGCACTTCCTTCATAGTTGATCTCATCAATAAAAAATTCACATAAAACCTTTTCAAACATCTATGCTTCACAATGGAGTATTTTATTAGTGATTTCATTACATAATCTATAATACCATATCTATAAAACCCCAATAAACCCAAGGATGATGGATTTCCTAAGATATTTTTTCATAGGATCTAATTTTAAGAAGCCAAAACCTTCACCCCAAAATGTATAGAATAAATCCATCACTCAAGACTATGAAAAATATTCTTCAACAATTTCTTAAATATTTATGGGAGTCACCTAACACATTACAAAAGGTATTGAACACTATCTTTGAAATAATTTGGATTTAGAGGTAAATCATACATAGCCTCCTCTTAATGGTGTGAATATCTATCTTTTTATTAGATAAGGTAAAAATAGGGATCGGCTCCCAGGGGCCTTACAAAGGAGGAACAACAAAAAGGAGCAAAAAACACCAAGTAAAAAGAATAAGAAAGGTCCAAAACGAGTTAAACAAGATTAACTCTTATAATGAAAAGCTAGGACCATGACCAAAAAAACATAGGTATAAAATGAAATAGCCAGAAAAAAACCAGGTTGAGATAGTTTGGAAAAATCTTTTTGACAGTCCAGGACTAGAAGATCAATACACTTTTAGGGGAAACTTCCCTATTTTCAGCAAGACTATCTTTGTTGAGTCCCTCCTCTTTTCTCATCTCAGTCATATCTACTTCCAGTTCTTCCTCAGAGTTGTTGTTACACAAATTAAACTTCCTCTTTTTCATTCCCTCCTCTATCACATCCATCATGTCCCTTAAATATTTGACTTGTGTCTCTAACACAATAATATTTTATTTAGAATTCACCTGGGTTGAACAAATTTATTTGTAATCTTGAATGACTTCCATCATGGTTTCGTGATAGCCAGAATTTGTCTCCTATATCACCTGAATAACCCTTTCCAAATATGGAACCTTATCGATCCACCCCTCAAGATCCTTATCACAACCATCAATACCCTTATTCCTGGAAGTCCTAGCTTCACCTCTTCCTCCCAAACCTTTCTCTAGACTTTTTTCCTCCCTAGAATTTGTATACCCCGACATTTTATCAACCCTAATTTTGGTAAGGCATTCTACCAGGGTTAGCTCCTCCTCCTCTTCCTTGTCTTTCAATGGAATGGTAGGGATGGGTTTCCCATTATCATACATCAAAAGGATGAGCCATTCATGCAGAGGTGTATCTGCCTTGTCCTTCTAGAACCCCTTCAAATAAGTAGTCAACGACATGAAAAGGAAAAATGGAATGCTCACCATGATTTTGTGTCTAAACATGTTATGGAAAGACATATGATGTGTGTAAATTTCATGATATTTTCCTTCTAAAGTAATGCGCTTCATTATTTAGAGGCACACCTCTTTCCAAATGCCCAGAATACATGATCTAGCTATGTCATCAGTGTGACTTTGTATCTAACTCATAACATAAATATACCTCAAAACACTTATCCTACTTAACCCATCATGTAAATTATTTATCAACTAATTCAACAATATATTATGACTATAAATCACTTTCTATAAATGTAACTGAATCTAGCTCATCTTGTTACTTAACAATAAATAGTCTCTTAAGGGGGAAAACCAAGTTCATCCCCTCCTCTTCTAATTATAATAAATAGATAAACCATTTCCCAAACTTAAATCCATAACTAGGTCCTTAAATCCATTAAAATAAATCCCCTAAGTCGTTATACTTCTTCTATGGAAATTAGATGAATAACTCCTTCATTTACTTATAATGGTTCTACAGAGCCTACCCTCCATATCAAGGATTTTTGAAATCTCTACAAATATTAGGTCAAAACCAATTATTATGTTGCCAATAAAATCTTGGATAATATTATTATGGGAGATTCCTTAGATTTGTACCATACTCTTCCCACCAACTCTATTTTCAAGCTTAAAAGATTGATGGTTGCCTTAGTCAATGAATTTTAATAGCATAATCTTCCTGAAAACAACATCAAAACTTATATGAATTATAAATAAAAGGAAAAAGAATATATGAATTATTTATTCAAATATTGGAATACCTTAATCACAAAGGTGGAACATAATATGCCCGATGCGAGCTTACTTCAACTATTCCTTCGGAAACTCAAACCTTTCCTTTAATACAAGGTGAGATCCTTCTTTCCTACTACTTTAAAGAAGTATTTGAGAAATAAATAGGAAAATTTTATCACATTAATGAATTTAAAAAGAATTTTGTACAATAGAAACAACCTAATAACATTAAATTACTCATGCATCCTAGAAATAAGAATTCTACTACTAATGGAGTCACAAACAGTTTTCCTCAAGGTTCTTCTTATAATATAAATACCCATAACATAGATCAATATACCTCTAAATCAAAAGGTAATTCTTAATCTTCCTCTTGTGTCAACTATCACCAATGAAGAGTTGATACAGTGTCTACCCCAATAATTCACCGTGGTTATAGACCATTAATTACCTCTTCTTGAATGAAATAGTGAAAGTAATTTTTTATTGGAATCCTAACTAGGGCCATTATTATGATATTTATTTTCCCTTCGATGTTTTACATATACCTTCCTCAATGGAAACAAAATCTATCTTAAATTTGTCACTCATGATAGGATATAAAAAGTCATCAATGCATGTGATAAAGCTCAAGAGTGTGACCAATATCATGAGGTTCATCAAGCTAATGAACGTATTAAAATCTAGAATGATCCACATACTGATTACTCCAAGTCTAAAAAACCTAATCTTGGTCATATTCCAATGCAAAATATAATTACTAATGTTAGTTTAACCTCATATCACTCTTCTAGTGTATTTATAGATAGCGTGGTTTATATGGATGGTAAAACATGTATTATCAGAGATATTTAACCCCCCTATCATTCCTCTACTAGGATAAATATTGTATATTCATATACACATACTCCTTACAACAAAAATTATTTAAAAAGACTTCCATTCTTAATCCCATGGTTCATATAAACACCAACAGATCCTATGAAAACACTCCTGAACCATTGATCCTATTTGTGGCATCATCATATCTCTTATATTTCATCATACCCTATCAACCTACATGGATGATCCCTTTTGTTTCCAACTTTTACATTTATTACAAAATTGGACCTATGAAGATATTTATACCATGTCGATCCCATTTTAGTTACATAAAACATGTAGAGCTTTCAATTGATTATATTTCTTCAAAATATGTACAAAATTACCCTCTTTGGGTTCATACCACTTAAAAAATCAGCCCTAAATATAACAACCCTCTTACAGAAATATCTCACCTTCCAAGTAAAATATTATTCTTATAGCTCATCATAGCTCCACTAAATATCTTAAGTGTCTTAAATATCAACACTTTTTTCTATGAACATCCATTTTAACCTGAATTTCAAGAAAGAACCTACCCTACATGGTTTACAACATATAATCATGCGTCAATAAAAAATTATATCCTTTTCTAATAATTTTTTATTCATGCATTAATTTTCCTCTTGATTTCATGATCCTTGGTGAGATTATATTTCATATAGATAACCTTACCCTCTTTATCTCAGTTTAGGATGGCCATAATATGGTCAAGATAGACCTCAGATGAATTTTTGTACCTTTTTCACTTTCCTTGTCTTCATTAAGAAATTTTTTTACTGTATTAACAACCTAAAATCCACTAAGAGCATGTGTTATGGATATAATTTTAGATAAATTCCCTTTATGAGTTACATTTTTATCCCTATCACCATGTCTCCTCTAACTATCCATGTCAAATTAATGATCTTTAAATTCACCTTTTCCTCATAATATCCTCTTAGGTCAACCATAGACTCATCACATGGGCATGTAATTTGCATCACTTAATGACTGCATAAATTTACTTATTATATCATCCCTATAGCTATACATTTTTCTCATAAATACATTAATTAATGCATGTAAGATTGGAGGATTGATGTTTTGTGCATAATATTTATTCCTGATAAGTTAAAGTTTCAGTATATTGATTTGAATGCAATCTTATATTTCCTTACTGTTATTTCTTTCATGTGAGCATTTCATTTCAGTTGAGAATTTCCTTTTAAATCATTTCATTACAAATTTTTTTAGTAGATTAAATGCATTTCCTCAATTTTTTCTTTCATTTCAATAGATTACAATTGTATTTACTTTCCACAGCTTGGAGAGAAACAAGAGAACAATACCAACTAAAACCCCTAAAAAAAAGGAGAACCACTATATAGCTGAGTTACATATTCCTTCTCTGCATATAGCCTTTGACAAAACCCTAGTTCATAATGACATCAACGTTTAAATAAGTTGATTAAATGATTGGAAGTTATAATGACCCATCATTTTTTTCACCATTTTCAGGGACGTCATAAGCAAAACCCTTCATTCTATTCATTTTACATGCAATGGGTGTCAATGAAGTTGAGCTATACAACCAATAAGAATCCTAATCCTTGTTTATACAAGAAATATTGATGCATAGGCCACAAGATGATCATGGGAGAATTATAACTCACAATATTCAAAGAATATATCTAACTAGAACACGTGTAGTAAACACTGAGAGTGACACTAAATATAATAGAACACCTAGGAGTGATACTGAATAGTTCACATCATCTTATTTAGAACGTGAGCGACTTTTGAAATTAGGAGACAATGGAAATGATGATGACAGACCCTATGGTAGGACCTTTACTCGTCCCATTGTCTTAAACAAGGATGGAGATGCACATATGAAAAAAAATTCCCCATCCATCCTCCCTATATTTCAAAGAATGTCCATAGAAGATACCGACCAATTCTTGTTTGAATTCAAAGGCCTATGCCAAATATATGCCTATAAAACAGATAACCAGAAACTCAAGCTTTTTTCTTCCATCTTCAAAGACTCTACAATGGGGTGTTTTATGGGATTGACCTCTAACTCCATTCATTCATGGGATAATGTGTAGACATCCTTTTTGGATAAATACCAAGACTACTATGGGGGAAGAGATAAGAGGGAAGAGTTTTTTTAGATAAAAAAAGAAGAAGATGAAAATATGGAGAATTATTTGGACATATTTATTTTTGTCCATAAGAGATTAAAATATGGAGGATTAAATTTTGTGTGCCACAGTCACATATTTTATTTCATTTTTCTCCTCATGATATTGATCATATTATTATTAGTGGACTCATCTAGGCCATTATCTTGAAGGTAATAGTTAGAATAAGTTGTTGAATAGATACCATATTTGAGAGCCAAATAAGAGATCTTAAATCCCACAAAATCTTTAACATTATCAGATATTATAGCATGAAGGACCCCAAACCTTGTCACAATATCTCCCAAGAATTCTATATTGGCTATCTCATTAGCTTATTTGAGTGCAATAACCTTATTCCACCTCGTAAAGTATTCAGTAACAGTCAAAACCCATTTATGACCAGCACTAGAGACCATATTGATCATGTCAATGAAGTTCTCACCCCATGGATTTAATTGGATGAAGTGTTAGGGAATCCAACCTCTTCTTACCAGTAAATAAGGGACACTATTTACATTTCCTAAACCATGAATGAGCATCATTGAATAGTGTAGGAAAAAAATAGTTAGATATCATGATCTTCATGGTTGTAGCTCTTGGAAAAAAATTACCACCAACCCAACCTTCATGGAATTAGCCAAGAATTCTCACAATCTAATCTCTACCAATGGACCTCACCAAAAATCCCTCTATGATTTTGTTGAAGAGAATGCCATCAATTAAAACATAAGGAATAAATTGAATCCTTAAGTATCTCCTTTTTGTTTTATCCAACCTAGGCGTATATTCACCAATTAGTAGGAACCTTGTCATATCATCCAAAAATTTATTTCCATTAGGTGCATATGTCACTGATTATTTTTCTTCTTCCTGAAAGGCATAATATGCTTCTTAGTCATCATTATTAGCATCTATTGCAATTTGTTCACACAGTCCTCTACCTCTAATCAAATTGGTACCCATGATTATAAAATCATATTCCATTGTATTTTCTACCCATCCATCCCTTTTTTCACTAAATTTTTCCCCCATTATGAAATTTCTCATATTATGATGAGAAACCAACACCTTGATATGATTTTTGGTGAGCATATGATTGAATTTTTTGAGAGCACTCATGACTGCAAAGACTTTATTATCCATGTGATTGTACCTTATCTCATATTCCTTCCTTGTTTGACTAAATAAATCCACTGGTCACTCCAAACCTTCATCATTTTACCGAGTTAGAATGGCTGCCATGTTAATCTTAGCCCCATAAGTATATATGATGAAATATTTTTCAATATTTTTGGTTAATGAGAGTCAGATCTTGAGTTATTTCCTCCTTGATATTATTTAAATTGGGACTTATTCCAGTCCCAGCAGCTAAAAAATATACTCAATATCAGAATCCAATATACCTATTTTCAGATTCCTAAATGTCAAATATTGGAATTATCTGCACTCCAAAATCGCTCATATCGGATTCCAAAATCGCACATATTGGATTCCAAAATCACATATATTGGAATCCAGAATCACATATATCAGAATCCAAAATCACCTATATTGGAATTAACTGTACTCCAAAATCACATATATTGGAATCCGTTAATTCTCCTTCAAAGTCTAATATATCTGCTCATGATTTAAATTTATGAATCTGTGAAATAACGTTTAATGATTTCAGGGAATCCAACATTGATCTGAGAAATAATGTCTGGCCCGCTAACCCATATAGAAAAAATACATGTTCTATTTTATAAGGGCTAGTGAGTGGCTAGGATTAAGCTTTGGAATAATGCTCTTATCAGTTTTAATATTTTTTTAAAGATTAAACTATGCAAATTTGAATATTTCAAACGCCATTAAGCAAGTGGCCACTACACTAATGACATTCACGAGATGTGAGACACTTCCACATTTAATTACTATGGTTTGATTGAACCTTGGGGCAACCGGAGAATTACCTTATGGGTTATATTTGATGGCCACCTATGCCTATCAAACAAGTTTTAGCTGAAGGGCAAATTTTCAAAATTTTCCCTTCGAAAATGTAAAATAGTGTTATTTTATACTATTAATAAGATTTATAAATGATTATATTATATGTATTTCACTCTTTCTAATATATATTTGTATAGTTTACTAATAAATCTATATAAAAAATGACGGTTATACTTATAATTTACAAGTTGCATGTGACGGTTTTTTCAAATATCTACAAGTATTTTAGGGATAAAATCATATAAATCATCTAAATGGCCGTCAAATTTAACCCCTATAAATATGAAGAAACTTAAATAGGGTGACGATTCAATTTAGGAGAATGTAATTAACTATAAAACCATTCCAGATATATTTTCATATTTAAAGTTAGATCTCATATTTACTTCATTTATTATGGTGTGATTGAACCTCAGTGCAACCAGAGAATTTCTAAAGATGTTATGAAGAAATTAGTAGAGGGAAACGATCTAGTGTAGGAGAATGTAATTAATTGTAAAACCATACCAGATATATTTTCATATTTAAATGTAGATATAAAATCAACTATAAGAGACATGGCATAAAAAAATTCATATTCAAATATGGATATGAACTTATTTAAAATTAACTGTAAAACTATCCCATATATATTTTAGTATTTAAATATAGCTATGAAATAAATTGAAATTCCTTTAGTAAAGGTAGGTAGAATTATAGTAAAACATTTGATGAATAATTTGAAATTATAATGTAACACTATTCCCGAAGTTGGGCTTCCAAATCAACAATACAAATCATAGTAAAGCTCCAATAAAAAAAATCCCTATAATTTTTTTTGTGATCTAATATAATCCCGAACATCTTTGATGTCCTTCAATGGTTGAAAAAAAGGCCAAAACACATCTAACAAGTAAGTGTCTTCTAACTTAGAATCAATGTTAAATGTTTCAGAAATTATGTAGTTCACAACATCATTTAACTTGTTTTTCTCTAAAGAGTCATCTACAAGCACTGTATTTTTACAATTGTATGATGCATTAAACCTGTGACCAAATGGAGTTAAGATTCTTGAGATATAATTTGGGATTCCCAAAACCTTCATAATCGGAGCATTTGGTCTCGATGCAATCTTCTTGTGTAAATATGAACTCAAAGCTTGCAACCTCCAAGCTGATGTTTTGAAGGAATGAAGGCATCATGTCATCAACATTTGACTTTCTCGCCGATGTCCACATTGCTATGTTGAAATGTTTTTTTCACCATTGCAAGAACTCTTTCACATTAGGTCTGAGAAAATAAAATTTTTTCAGCTCGATGCCGCCAAAATTTTTCAATTGTTTAAATGATGAAGATGCCTTGTGGAGGG
The DNA here is from genome assembly GCA_019776745.2 of Taxus chinensis. NCBI lineage: Eukaryota > Viridiplantae > Streptophyta > Pinopsida > Cupressales > Taxaceae > Taxus > Taxus chinensis. The sequence goes on along the minus strand of CM034157.1, from coordinate 398,099,956 downwards.
TGTGTGCCAAAACATCATTTATATCAAATATGATTTATTTCATGTTGCATGTGTTTGTATATGCAAATGAAAAAAATAAAATCAAATGGTTGAGGGCAGTGAATCAATTACAAAAATAAAAAACAAGTCCCTTTCGATATTTTTATATCAAAAATCAAATGGTCATAGGTGGTGACAAAGGTAAAATCTAAGGGAGTTCCTCATTTCTTATTGTTATACTAGGAATATTTTTTGTGAAGAATTTATTTGAATAGAATGTAATGTTTCAGCGTGACGAGTCTTTACATACTGTATTGTAGTTATTTCATTGCATTGGAAAGTGGTATACATTTTCTAATATCGAAGCAAAAACTAGTATTTAAGCATGCTCGCAATTAATTTAGGAATACATATTTCATTAATAAAAAATGCTCAAAGATTCGTTACATTAAATATTTTCTGTTAATTCACATTTGCAACTTATACACTCACACTCTGAACTTATAATCAGGGAAGATTTAAATTCTCCCAACTTATAATCATACAATCGTAATTTAAATAGTTACAAAGAACCATCACTAAAACATATGAATGTATTTTATTTACAATGTTAAGTTGTATCATCACAATAACATTTTGAAATGTTAACTTTTTATTTAGCATTTACTCGCTCCAAATATTTAATTCCTTCTACCACATTCAATACCTTTGACACTATTAGTGATAAGTCTTTGTGCAAATGGGTCATCAACCACATATCTTTTGAGCAATTTTCACCTCATTTTTTCATCCCAACCATAAAATTTGCTGGAGGGTTTCCCTTTGCACCTAATGTATACACATTTGTGTCTTCAAATTATAGGGGACATAGTTTCTACTCCAAACCTTTTCTAGATCTTTTATTGCAATTCCATCGACCATTTTTCAATGTTCTTTTCCCCAGGCTGATTAATGGATTCAAGCTCAGTGATAATTTTTTATTGAAGGCCTTTGTCATCTTTTCAACATCAACTGAACTGATTTTGTTTGACCAGAATCCCATTTCAATTTTGTTGATAATGACTTTATAAACTCTTTCAGGCCACCTCACATGTTCATTCTCTCCCTGCATAACTTGAATGTGATGTCCCCAGAGGGCGATTGGTTTTTCTCATACATAAAGCCCTCCAAATCTAAAATAAGAAAGTAATTCTTATGGCTAACTATAGGGAAGTAAATATATATATTTTAATCGGTCTCATATCAATTCTAACCAATGGAAAAAATCAAAATTTTAGCTTGTGGCTACCACTTACCGATGGGCCTAGCATGTAGAATTGCATCTTCTTTACCCACTGATGGATCCTTTGATGAAACATTTATTTCAAACAATATTAATATTATTAATATACCTATTGTTATGGAAAATGAAAGTGTATTTGAAAAAAACATACTGAACTACGTGGTAAAATGGTAAATTCAATATTAGCACTTTAGGTAGCTAGCACTTACCGATAAGCTTTTGGCTTGGCTTGCACAAACCTTACTAGTTTTTGTAGACACCTAAAATCTTCTATGTTTTTTTAATGTAATATATGTTACTAATTATCCTCTTTCTCATCATTTCAATAATTAGTGTTTTTCCACTATTAGCTAAAATGAAAGCATAATTGAAAAGCATTAATTAATTATCCTTCCTATCATGGATGTCAATTAAGACCTTTTGTTAATTGATATCCATGTCTTCATGTAGGTTAATTGTTACACTCAGAACTCTTTGCAAATAAACTTAATTTATTAGATTTCCACATCCCACAAATCGTATTGATTTTCCTCACTGGGAAATTAGCATCTTTAAGCTTTCCAGGAGCTATTAATTAATCACCTTTGGCGGCAAACATCCCCCAACTCCCATGACTTACTAATGACAAATTAAACTCTTCTGAATCAAAATTACCTTTTATAAAGCAACCTTATCCATTCCTAATGTGCCCAACTTTATCCCACTTCATCAATTGTGCTTTTTTCCTCTTTAGAAATCTATTAAAGAACCATATTTTTTGGGATAGTTTCTGGCACCATACTTTGAATAGTGAAATACCCATTTTGTTTTGTAAAACTATTGTTGGAAATAGCTTCTCTTGCATCCTGGTTTTATGAGCATATGGTCCAAAATAACCTTGTATCATTCTTAGATGTTCATTCTCAAATTTGAGATCAAGTAACAATCCACTTTGATTGCTTATGTTTTATAGGTTCATACTTTAAGTTAACAATCATAGATCTAGGAAATATTGTATAGTTTCAGAGAGTGGTGGCTTGTGAAGAAGCATTTTGTTTACCCAGCTCTTTCTTGGTGGTTCAAACAATGTTAATAGCCCTAGTTAATTATTGAAAGCTATTTAGATATTACGTTAAATAATGTAATTTATTAGCACTTTAGTAGTTATTTTAAACTGAGCACATTTTATTTGCATGATCACACTAGTAGATATTTTTTATGTATTATGTGTTAAAAACAATAGTAATCAATTCTAAAATCAATTGCATGTTATCGCAAATGAAAGCATAATTGAAAAGCATACTGGTCTCCATGGTAATATTATAAGTACAAATCAAAATTTTATGTCTTATGAATGAATTGTAGCTCCCACTAGGGTTCATTTATATCCGTTGAACCACCCATTGGTGGACAATACTTTAGAGATATTAATGTGGATTAGCGACCACTAGGTTATGCCATCATTGGTTAAAATAAGGATAGATTATAATGTATTTATCATTATGTTAATACTAATGGTTTATGTTGACAAATGACAACCTATAAACTACAAACTATGTAGCATTGAATTCCACTAAGAACTTTTGAAATAGGTTATTTGGTAATTCCTTCTTTGAAAATGATTCTGCTTCTAGAATTAGCTGAAATATTTTTCTATAACTATGTGAGCCTTAGAAATGGTTATGTTTAAAAATACACATGGCTAACATGTCTGGTTCTATCTACATATTTGTGTTGGATACCATTGCACACCTCACTATTACTTTCTCCGGGTGTTGGTGGTCTACATAAGACATTATTTTTTCTTATAAATTTTTGGGGGTTAGTAGTGATTCTTATTTATAAATGTACATGAATAAAATACTAGGATTTGTTTGCATATTCATGGATGATGTGGCTAAGTTCTCCTCATCTCTGGTTAGAGCTAGTGAGCATAGAATATTGTAAAAAAAATGAGAACAACGAAAAATTGAAAATAGAGATCATTAAACATATTTATAAAGTGATTGAAGTTCAATCACCATGATGAGTTGGTTTTGTAGCATCAAGTTGAGAGGTTTGTACATCGATTCCTATTGTTCTTGGGTTATCTGTGTAAATAAAAAATGTGTAAGTAGATTTTTTCGGTTTAAATAATTTTAACATAATCACATGTTCAAGTTGTATTCTGGTACAAACCTTTCTTCATATGAGAATAGTAATGTTTCAAAAACATTTCCTAACTATGTGTCTCAACAATAAAAATAGCAGCTTGATTAGATTCAACTAATGCACGTAGTGCGACACTACTACTATATAACACTACTACTATAGAATCCTGGAAAACATATTAGACTAGAACTCATATGATTGCTCAAAAGGAAAAGGATGTTTGGTTCTTTTTAGGCCAATTTCACTTAAAGTTATCAATTGTTGTCGCAATTTTTCCATCCAATCCCTAGTGACTTCTTCTCTTTCATCATTGATTTTGTTGCAAGTTGCACTCCATTTATTGTTTACATAAGACACAAACTTTTAAATTTCCCGCTACTATCATAGGGTCTGTATCATCCATTCATAATCAATTCTCCAATGTCTTTAACCTTTTCCATGTATTTTTTAATGTTTCTCTCAAAAATTTTGAATATTCAATTGGTATGAGAACAATAATAATACATTCATGTGCACTGGTTCCAATAAATTTTAGTAGCTCCATTATTTCTTCAGAATAAATATCACTAGAAAAATTACAAAAATCAACGACAACACATTCTTCATTGAAAGGATTGGTAGCAGGAATAGATGATAAAGTTGACAAAAGCTGGAATGGGTATGCACATTGAAGAGTAAATTTTAATGTGTCATCCATCCTTTTTGGTATATTTTATTCCATTAACATCATATAGTTGTCTAATATTGTTTAAGCCTCGACGGGAAGATCTTCTTCCGCCACCTGGTCCTTTTACATTTAGATTTTTTTCCCCTATGTGGGAATCAAATTTTCTCTTTCCTTCCCTCTCTTCACCCAATAGTATAGACAACTGACGGTACTATGATTCATGCAATTTAACTTTTTTAATTACATTATATTCACTACAAGATGTCAACAGATCAATATCTAGATGTTTTTCTTTAAAATATTGTAGAAATTTTGCTCTCATTTTTCTATCTCCTTTTACGCTCTAGTAGTAAGAATCAAATTTATTTGTTATTATGCATGCCTGAACAAGGCCAATTAACTATACATCCCCTTATTGTACTTTGTCTGCTAGTACTAATGGTTCTTCGTTGTTCATTCCTCTAACAATCTTGAATGAATTAGTTGTGAATCTTTCCAATGAATTAGGCTGAAATTTATCTTGATTATCTTTAATAGGTGAACAAGCAAGGCCACCAGATCTAAACAACTCAAATTTTGTAGTCCATTTAGTCCATATATCATCTGGTAATAATAGAAAAGTCCATTTATCATATAGATTGATGGTTGTGTCCATTTTTAAAATCAAAAGGAATTGACTCTCAAAGCTCTACATTGAAATGACAATTATATGTTTTTTATTTTTATGTAAGAAAATTTGTAATAACAAATGCAATAAAATTAAAATAAATTACCTTCCATTCCTCTGTTTTGTGTTTTTCCAATCTGAGACATTGAGGACATCCAAGTGATTTCCAAACTAATCTATCTTTGTATAAAAAATCAATAAACTTGGTTTCTATCCAAGTTCTGTTCACTTCATTCTGTTGTTTTCCAATATTAGTAATGGTTTCGTTAGTTACATTTGTAGAAATAATGTGAGCCCTTCGAAATTGTATCCTCAGATGTAAATACTTGTAAGTATTTGAGCCCAAAATATTTTTTTGTGCACATATTATATGGTGGTTGTTAAGTATATAAAATATAACATCATCCTTTAACAAGTATTTCAAATCTTTGAGCACCACAACCTTATTTGTATACTTTAGTAATTTATTTACCCTCAATACTATTTTCTAACCCCAAGCACATGAGCCTATCACCCAGTAGGTGCTGGGCACTCACTTGAGGCATACACGAGCACCTAGCCCCTCCTTTACATGATATATTTGAGAAGGTTCCACCATTAATGGAGGATGGTTTTCAAAATTAAAATTACATTCACTTAATTAAAAAGGTAGAAGGAGAAACTAAGAGATCCACACCTTAATGCATTACAAAAACAAATAACATTTTAATAAGCATAATAAACAAGATATGAGCCATGATAGTCATATAGCATGAGGGTTTATACCCTTAAGCATGATATAAAAAATGAACCCTTATATATATTAATTTAGAATAGTATTGATAGCAACATTATAGTAAAAAAGGGTCATCGCAGACCATACATATTAAATAATAGAAACTCAATTCCTAAAGATCCTCCCTGGTATGAGACCCTAACTATAAATTTCTATTTTAACCCTTGTTATAGATCCTAGTGCCATAAAGAGGCTTATGAAATCCCTCACAATACTTATCACTAAGTGTTCTAGCCCTAGCATTACTACAACACTTTGTTACTATGCTTCTTATTCATTAAGCATTCTCTCTGTCTCCCATCATCTCTTGCATTTTGTCTTTTTCTAACTCTTCATCATCCTTATCTCTAGTTTGAGCATCTCTTTTTATAGGATCGATACCAACCACTATAACTTCTCTCCTAAATAGATCATGTGCCAAGTGTCGATGTGGTCCTCCAACACTGAATGTTTATCCCTTTGAAAACCCACCACTCTCTATAATGATGTCTTATGGGAATATTCCTTACATGGAATATCCTTTTTTTAACCTCCAAGGTTCCAAGGTGGCACCTTATCCACTCATCATGCCTAGTCGGGTCCTCACATTTTTACTCAAGTGCATCTAGAATGGAAAATATGGCTAAGTCCTTTGAACTCATTTTCTACCTTCCATGTACACCCTAGTTTCACTTAAACCCTTCTTAAACCCCTTTGTTCTGTGTGTTTTCCCCTAAGTTTCCTTCTTATTTCTGATCCTGTGCATGCGCTCCCTTTGGTAGTTAGCCAATATTTTAGGGCCCAACATCACCCCACATTAAGCATGTTCTCCTTCCTCAGAAACATCCTACTTCTTCAAAGAATAAACAGTAGTAGGACAGAGACAAACTAAATAAAGAATGAAAGAATGGAAGAATATGTTACTAATGTAGGAGTGGAAATTCCTTCCTTTCTATTGCTTTAATATTTTCCCAAGAATACACCTCACCTTATGCATGCTGAAGTAGGTCACCCACCAAAGTGTTCACCTCATATAAAATCAAGCCATTGCTCTTATAATTCAATACATCTACAATTCCTTCCAGCTGCTTACTGAGGTCATCTAACTCATCCATTTTTCGAGTGGCTTGGGGATATAAATACTTAAGTTGATTCTTAATCAAACCCCACAAGGATTTGATTTCCTCTATATTTTTCTCAACCTCAAAGAGGATCTTATCACACTTCACCTTGTTCCCTTTTTTATTCTCTTGAAACTCCTTCAGATTTACCTCATGTGTAGTAACTAGTATGCTTGCTAACCTGCCTCTATCAGCGTAGTTGTCATATACAACCTCAGTAATTTACATAGTGGTCTTTACAGTGGAAAGGATCTTAGAATACTGAGTAATTGTCTCCCTGATATTCATTTTTTATTCCTCCTTCTACTTCACCAATGCCTCTTTTGTTGATTACAATGTGAGCGGCTACCTTTCCATGGAAAGGATTTGGGTCAAATCATCCAAGAATTTCATGGTTTACTCATATGTTTTCTCAAGTGGGGAAAATTTTGGGTGTTTTAAGATTATGGTGTCTGAAATCATCTCTATTTTCTTATGGATCTCATGCACCTTTGTATTCTCCTCTCTTAATTTACACCTTAATTCTGTGTTGATCAGCTCCTTCTTCTTTAAATCCTTATCCTTTTCAATGATTTATTCATTTTTCTTTCTAATCTCTTCCTCTAGGACCCTTACTCTATCATTTCTCCCAAAGAGCCTCACCTCAACCTCCACCGACACTTTGTTAAGTGTGTTACAAAATTTGTCATTTGATATTTGATGAGCATTCACCAGAGGGTTTTCTCCCTTAGTATCTGATAACTTCATCAACGCCTCACGTTTAACCTCAAATTCAAGCTCATCAACATGGGACTCAAAATCCCAAGACAACATCTTCCTTGTGTATGGGTATGCACCCTCTTCATCGAAAGAAGATCATGCAAGGAGTTGGTTTGAAAGCATAGTACTTTGGAAACACGCACGCAGTACCTTATTTGGATCATTTATGTAATTCATTCCTTGCTCTTGTGCTGCTACCATACCCTTTCCACATGTGTGCACTCCCTTTGGGAAGATTACCACCAGGTTGGGATCTTTTCCCATGCTTCGATACTATTTTTCCACACTTTTTCTTCCCTCCATCTCATTGAGTACTTCTTCGGCGTTGTGCTCCACCTCTTGATCCAAAAAGTCTTTTATGATGCATGTTACCTCCATTTCTATGGCATCCTCAATCTGCTCCTTGGTCAATGTTAGAATCATTTGATCCTTCATGTTGACTTCCTCAATTCCCCTTTTCCATGAGTGCCTCCTTTTTCCTCATCCTTCTCTTCATTTCCCTCCTCTTTTGAGTCATGTACATCATATAAAATATGGTCTTAAGCCTCACTGTGCTCTTCATCGTCCTTTTCACCCTTTTCATCCTCCATAATTTTTGTTTCTTCTGAGTCCTCATTTTATATTACTCTTTTCTTCTTCCTAACTCATGATTTCAATATAGAAGACTCTTCTATTTATTCTTTAGTAGGAAACTTCTTTCTCTCTAGGAACTCTTCTTTCACAAGTGGTTTTTCTTGCTCTAGTACCTCTTCATCAGGTGTCTTCTCTCTCTCTCTCTCTCTCTCTCTCTCTCTCTCTCTCTCTCTCTCTCTCTCTCTCTCTCTCTTTTGGGGGAATTATTGCTTTGTGCATAGGTTCTTGGTTTTTTTCTGGACTCTTGTGTGCTTGTAGATTGTGTTGTCTTTATACTTGATGCCTCTCTCTCTCTCTCTCTATCTCTCTCTCTCTCCCTTTTCCTCGGTGCAACCTTATTTCTTATGGTGGGGTCTTCTAGGATAGATACATCATTTTCCACGTAATATCCTTTCTCAATACTTGCGGCCTAATGCATAGGTTATACCCTTGTTGTTCTTCCTTCCAGCGATTGGCTAACATCACAGGTTTTATCATATGCACCTCATGGGAGACATACTTCTCCATATAGGCATTACGCTTCTTAGGTATCTCAAATTTTTTTGTGTAATTCATGGTGGTCTTGGTCCACCTTGGTGAGGTCAAACCTTAGTCTTATAATCCTCCTTGAATCTAGGTTGACCCTGATCTTATAAATATTGATGCAGTGAAAGAGAAGGGTATTTTACACCATGGGACTCTTGGTCCCATCTGCTCAGAGTAAGACCTGCCAATGCAAAAATGCTAGTATATAGAAAACTTAGCTTCTCCTTGCACCAAAATTGCTAGCAATTATTCAGGTATCCTCCACTCTAGCCCCAAATTCATCCTGCATTTGCTTAGTACCATTTCTCTAGGCACACCTTATGGGTAGTCTTTCATGGGTGTCACAGAGTATACTTCTCAAATATTCTTGGTACTAGGGAGGGTTCTCATCCAGGTATTCCCATACAAGTTTTTCTGAGCCCGTCAGGAAACTCCAATTTATGAAAACATGATGGTAAGGAGGATATTACCAAACATGATCTTCTCCTTTTCACACAAAGACACTGATGATCTCCTCTACTATGAAGGCATTGAGATAGGTTATAGATAGTTCTCTCTAAAAAATTTTGGCACACAATGTTCAATTAGGCCTTCTTGATCTGTATCCACCTTTCCTGGTCCATTTTATCTTATGTTACTAAGCATGCACATCCATCCTCATCATAGGATCATAAATCACAAAAATGTCAAAGTATCTGTGACCCCCTTCTTGTAGTCATAGGCCTCCAATAGTGTTCCTTATGGCCCTCCTTGTCCTCCAATTCATCATCAAATGAATCTCCTTCACAGGTAATATCAGTAAATATTTGGAGATTAATTGGGGATTTATCCTCATCCTCTGTCACCCCATGAATTAGAAATGCGTCTTCATGCATGTGTGACACTTAGCCATTATTACATTCATCTTAGGTTTACCGAAATAGAGCAACTCATACAGCTGCAATAATCCTGGCCTTCTCCATTTTCACCTTGACTTTACCTCATTATCGTAAATGGGAATTCCATCTAGATGTCCACTTGTCTGTAGGTCTCACCAATATCTAATGGTATTTCTTTCTTTGTGGTGATTTCATTCATATGGTTGTAGTTGTTTACATTCATCTTTCTAACATGTGAGACACCCATTCTTTTCTAATAAATATACCATCTAGGATATTTCATCTCCACATACCACTTCTTCATCCAAACTAGTAGAAACATCCTATTTCCCTTTACCATCTTACCCTTATTTGGTGAAATAGTTTCCTTTTTTTCTTGGTGCCATTTCTCTATTGGGTTACTAAATATTCTTTCTTTCTCCTGATCCTATCTCTGCTCAATTCTGTAGCTCTACTCTTTGACAAAAATCCCTTCAATAATGCTCCCTAGTTGTGGAACCCTAACCTGAAACACCCTTATTTCCAAAAGACGGTGTATTGACTTATGGAATTCAAAAAATTATACAACCCTCTACTTCACGACCATCTATTGTTTTTCCTCCCTGGTTCACTGATCAAACTAGCTATGCACTAAAATATTCACAACCCTTTTTAACACAAATTTTCTTCAAGGATTCCCTCGTTTGCAAGATATTTTCAATATCACAATTGAAAGGTAAACAATAATGTAACCTGGCCTTTTACTTATAGATTTTTAATTATTTTTTTCAATAAATGCCATGTCACCTACCATCGTACCTTTCTAATAAAGGTGAATTTATCCTTCACACAAATCCAACCTTAAGATGCTCTTAGCCCCGTGCATCTATCCTAGGGTGAAACATCTCTACAACCTCTTTGCGCACAAAATTCCTTACTACTGAAGATACTCACGTTTGTGCTTGCAACTTCAAGGGGCACTTCTTCTATCATTAACCTGATTTTTTCCCTCACCTACCTCGTGTTGTTCCTGCACTTCTCATCCTTGGTACATTTTCTTTATAAAGTTATCATAACAACAAACTCCTTATGTCCACCTTTTCTATGCACACTCTTCCACATTACGTGCCCTCAATCCAGGCCATCAAAACACAACTTCCATTTTATTTTGCATTAATCCACCCCACACAAAAATAGATGTGTGGTCCTCTGCACATAGAAAACTTTTTAAAATAATAAGTGGCTACCAGCGCACAATACACACACAACAAATAAAGAGAAATGGAACAAACAACAAGAAGGGGAAACACAAAGAAAGGAAATGAATTAAGGTAAATCCTAGGCTAAATGGCAATGCTTCCTTATTTAAAAACACAAGGAAGACTTATTTATATAAGGGTTTCATCCTACTCCCATTGAAATGGCCTGGTAACTGTGTTCCATACTTTTCTTATAACTAGCAAGTGCCTGCATCAAGTATATAGGATATAATGTATGGGCCCATCTAATGGAATTTGAATTTCCCAAGATGGCACATAAACTTGGAGTAATACAATTGAACCATCTTCCTAACCTTGAATTGTTTATTCTTGATATGACTATCATGCCATGCCTTTTACCTGGATTTTTCTATTTTCTGACTCCAACGAGCAATACCCTACCTCTCATCTAACTACATTCATTTATCGATCCTCTCCTCTAGCACTTGTTCATTAGCTAACCCTCCTGCGCGTGCTATACATAGTGATGGTAAAATTAATTTGATAGGTAGCACCATTTCCACACCAAACACCAATTGAAAAGGTGTGGCCTTGTTCAGTCTTTTATAAGTAGTCTGGTATAACCATAACATAGTAGAAACTTTATCATCCCAATCTTTTCTTCCCATATCACAAATATTGGTTAACATGTGATTTGGAATTTTCTTAAATGCCTCAATAGTTCCATTAGCTTGTGGGTGATAGGGGTAGTCTTGTGGTGGGCTACCATGACTTCTTCCAACAATATTTTTACTATCTCATTCAAGAAATGAGTACCCCTATCACTTGCTAAACTTAGCAGACATCCATATATTGATTATATTTTCCCATAAGAACCTAGCTATTATTTCCATTGTGTAATCCTTTGTAAGCACTTCCTCCTCCCACCTTGTTAATTAGTCAGTACAGGTAATGATATAGCGTGAATGAATACTTGACATGTGATTTTCTGGATAAAGATGTGTTCTTTTGACTGTTGAAGATCATGCTTGATAAGGATAAATCTTTTCTGTTCTTAAAAATCATTAGACTGAAATTATATGGTTGTCAAGAATTCATTTTCACTTTGGAAAGATGAGCTGCAATCTGGTTTTAAGAGTTGCAGACTTATTTCTTCTTCTGACTCATCCTTGGATCAATTTCAGTGATCCAAGGAATGTTTCAAGTCTTCTTCATAGACTGAATGGTAAAATTGACATTCAGTAGTTTAAGGAACATAGAAGACTGAATTTTGCATGATACTAATTCTTGGTCTTGTTGCAACGTGTTTTCATTCAGTTGTATGTTTGTGCCCAGGTCTTTGGTGATTGATCTTGGTGGGACATTAAGGACTTAAGAAAAATTCAATTCTATGTGGAGAAGTTTGGAGTCCTAAAAATCTAAGGACTATCCTAACGGTAACCTAAGCTAGGTAAGAACAGCTATGTTCTAGCTATGTTTATTTATTGGAATTTTGTTCTAACCTAAGCCTCTTATTCTATTGTGGGGTTGGCATCCTAACCTAAGCGTTATGCTAAGAAAATAAGGGAAGAGTTACTAAGGGGATACTAAGCTATTTTAGCTACTACCTAATACTAAAGGGTTGTGATTTGAACCTAACCTAAGGTGGGAATTCTAATGGCTAATGTTCTAAGACCTATGCTAGTAATGGTTAAATTAACCTACGTTATATTTGAATCTAACCTAAACTAAAGGGAACCTAAAGGGGTCACATGACATAAGGGCGAAACAGTTCCAATGAATTTAAATGATTTGAAATGAGTTTAAATGAAGAAGTACTACCAGATTTGGTAGAGGGCCAGTGGACTTGGTGGAGGCCTACGTGGAAACTCCACTAATGGATGGAATTGTATTTTTGTGTTGATTTGGCATTCGCCAGATTTAGGAGGTGGTGGCAAGGAAATATAAGTGGGAATTTTGGATTGAATGGCATTTATGGAATTTATGAGCCTCAGTCTTCACGTGCAAACCATCTTGGAAACATAGGAGGTGGGTTTGTAGGAGGTCATTTGGTTTTTCTTGCATGGTGATTTTTCTCTGCATGGAGCTAACTGGTTCTTCGAACCAGCAGTTCGACCTTCACTTCAAAGGTATTTTTGGTTTCTTCAGGCCTATTTTTGATCGAAGGAAAGTATTTGAGGTGAAGGAGGAAGAGATGTTGGATTTTTGATCTGTCTTGGAGGAGAAAAAGAGTTGGAAGCTTGGCTGGAAGTCTCCTTCGATTTGGTGGAAGCACTATCAGGCATGATAGGCTCTAACTATTAAAATTCTTTGTGTTCTTCTAAATGATTCATTAGAACAACTCTGCTCTCATGAGATTCTTGTTTTCTTTCCTTCTGGTTATTTTTCTTGCTAGGTTTTATGGATCCTTGTGTGTTTGATTTGAATCCATGGAAAAATGGTACTGTTTTTAAACTGACTTTCTGTGCTAAGTTTTATTACTTGCATGCAAGTAAAAATGGTATTAGAACTTGTTTTGTATCACTGATTTACTCTCTAGATCTTGTATTCAAGGTTATGTGCTTTGAACTGACTTTCATGACAATATAATGGATATGAGCTTAGGGAAACTTGAGTTCTATTTTTATTTTCTTCTGGGTTGCGATCTTTGGATGTAGACTTGAGTTGGAACTTTGTGTTTTGAAGCTTGTGTTGGAGCTTCATTTTCTTAGAACCAGTGTTTAGAAACTTATGCTTGTTGAACTATTGCTTGGAGTTCATTTTTAGCACTGTACACACATTATTTGTTAGTGTAGTTCTGAATGTTTGTGTTTGAAACTCAGGTTCGTCTCTGTAATTTTGTTTAACACTTGAGTGTTATGGAATCGTATGTGCGTTGATTCATTTGAACATGTCCTGGTATTTTTTATTGGGTTATTACTCAGTGATGACTGAGTTATAACTCTTTACTGGAGTGAATACTCACCAGGAACTGGTGGGAACTTGTTTGACTCATTTAAATCTCTCTTTTGAGCTTTGGAACTGGAAACGTCTTAAGGAATGTTGAACTTCTGTTATTTTTTTGACTGTATCGACTTCTTGAGATAGTATGAGCATGGGAATTGGAGGAAGTGTTCTCTCCCCACTATTTGGAAGAAACCCACATTTTGGGTTGACTGTATTAAGTTTTGTACTAAGGCACCACTATCGTAATTTCGTGGTTGTGAAGTTCTGTTTTGATATTCCATTCTTGTTGCTTTAGAATTTAAGACCGAGACAACTTCTGTATTGGACATTTTGGGTTCTAGCTCTCCCTCTCTTCTGTCTCTTTGAATAAATTGGGTCTTAGTGGAAGATTTGGGATATTACCTTGGACATTGGAGTAATTAGAAAGGATCCCTTCTCTGTTCAGTTGTATTGAGTTTGATTCCTTTGAATCACGAACTGTTTACTTTTTGTATTATTTGGTGAAGCATTTGTGAGACTTCAATCTTGGGTTCGTGGGTAACTCTGAACCTTATCATTATTGTTTTGAGATGTTATTCTCAACTGAAACAGTGAATAGACCTTTGAATGCTTCTCTTTGAGAAAGAATATATATATATATATGTGTGTGTGTGTGTGTGTGTGTGTTGTGTGACTAGTATATTGATTCAGGTCTACAATGTGCTTTCATCCTGAATTAGTTTAAAATTGTAACTTCTTGTTTAGTTGAAACAATATCATTTATCATTGGTTCTCTTTTATTTGAGTTACTATCCTTCTTTCCCTAGATATGCTCATAGTTTTAACTTTTCTGTACTCGAATATCTTTCGAAATGGAGATTTATTTTGACTGTTGGTCTACCTTGTTTGAACCATTGATTGAAATAATGTTGAGAATTAGTAGCCAAGAGGGTTCTGTTGTTAAGTAAACTTATACTTATGGGTTTGACTGTTGTTGACTAGTCTTGCCTAGTTTTTGTATGGAAAAGAGTAGGTTTGTCTCTTGTACTCTTTATCTTTTGTGAAGAACATGAGTAGAGATTAACTCCTCTTTGGGGCTGCTTTGTTTGTGAACATTGTTTTTGATATTTGATTGATAAATTCTAACATGAAGAGTTGGAATTGGAATTGTAGATGGACTGTTCTGATTTTCTATACCTTCTTGTTTGGTTATGGAATTCTGTTTGATGTATATTCTAATGATGAATGTGCAATATTGTTATCCCAGAAAGGAACAGGTAACTCATGTTATAATCTGGTCTATTTTTCTGATGTTATAGGTTTGGGAAGGGTATATAATGGTTATTTTTATTCTTACTTATATTTAGATGAATCATCCTTGAAGGAACCATGTTGTATACATTTATTTTGTCTCTTAGAAAAGATAAATGTGGTATTCTATTAGGATAGAATTATGAAATAATGGGATGGCAAGATTTATTGTTTGTTTACAAGCCATTGATAGAATTAATAGAACTTTAAGATCTTAGGCAGATATTGTTTATTATATTCTACTTTTCTCTTTAAAGTTGATCTTGAATTTATTAATGTACTTCCTTTCTGTTTGTTATCACTTATGCTGATTGTATGATGTTTTAATTATCTCATTAAAGCAGTGTTTCTTTAATGAAACAATTAGTGGAATGCACTTCATTTTAATGATTAGTGCTTATCATGCTCAGTTCATTGAACTGACCCATGCTAGCTATTTTTGCAGATGGACGACTTAAGTGGTAAAAGAAGGAAAAAAATTATATGATGCATTGGCTGATATATGTCTAATTCTTAGTAAAGAATTATGATTCATTCTTTTGTTGTATTGTAAAAGAAAAGTTGTATACTTTATAGAATGAAGGTTGTTGTTATGCAGTATGCCTAAAGTGCATAGTCTTGTAAATTTTATAAGTTGTAATGATGAATTGTGAGTTGTGATTTATTTGCATTGGTTGTGTATAATTATCTCGTACTTTTATAAAGAAGATGAAAGTTCCATCTTGTTGATATTCTTTATATTATGTTATGCTTATCTTGTTATCTTTGATAAATGGATAATGAGAGTTAGCTCAATTTCCCCTATAATGAAGCAACTTGTTGAGTTGCATAATATGATGTGTTTATCTAAACAATTTAACATAGTAATGTGATGCATAATGAACATGCAGTAAGAACTATGGATATTGGGAATGATATACCCTAATACTTAATCATGTAGAGAAAGACTCTTTCTCTCTCTCAATTGAATATAAACCTAAAAGGTTTGGAGATATGATTACTAATTATTAGACTTCATTTAGTATGAATTCTACTTTAATTGGATTATATGTGGTTGTTAAACCTTCCTGAAAGTTAAAGAACATTCAAAATGAAACTTACGATATTGTTGTCCTGTTTTGGTTAATTGTTGGTTTAACTGAGAAAATGAACATTAAAAGCAACCATAAGTTTAATGAAGTTCTTTAATACTAAATTGATACAAGTATAGGAAAGAACTTATGGAGTGTTGGATTAGGGTTTAGCAGGGTTGTTGTAATCAAGACACAATCCAAATTAACAATGTATTAATAATCTCCTTGGGGTATGTACATCTCGATGAGGTACTTTTTGTAGGATGTTGGCACACATGCCAACTATAGGTTTGTACTTTCAAGAAGACTTGGGTTTTCTCAAGAATAAAGCATTGTAGTTGACATGTGGCAACACCCTTTCACATTGATCATTTAGATCTACACACAATAAGAACTTGGACTTGAACTTAGTTTCTCTCTAGGTCAGGATAGGAGCATATTTAGGATAGGAATTAGCTTCTAATGGCTCAGGGTACCTTGGCACATCTAGTTGACTTAGGTCAACCGAGTATGCCCATTTACCCTAAGCCATTGTGAGCATCTTCCTATAATAAGTTATGTTTCTATCTAGGGCTAGGGTTAAACCTGGGACAAGTGGACTGACGGTAGTCAGTAAAGACCAATCATGATAATAGAGGAGTGAGGTGAAGGACGTATTCCAATATGACGAGTATGTCATCTAGGAATAGTGACATACATAGTATGTTGTAAATATTTGGCCAAAGTATCGCAAGCTACTGGTTGTGTTGTCCTATGTCACCAAGTTTAAAACAACGTGATATCAGATGAATATTGGTAACAAATATTCAGATATGTTCTTTAAATAGATCACTCAGTACCTGGTGTAGGGTAGGAAGACCAAGTATACAAAGTATATGATATGTATTCAATACATAAGATAACATAAATAGATCGGTAGCTTACCGAGTTATGGAATGAATAGATCGGTGGATCACTGAGTCATTACAACTACATATGGTTATCTATTTGAATTCAATTGGCATGGAATGTTTGTTCTAAATAATGCTTTATTTAGAATAGTGAACATTATATAAAAAAAATTCCCTTGTTTCTAAAGTCTTAAAATGGGAATGTTACATCTTGGTATCAGAGTTGAAGGTTGCAACTCTTGGACCTATTGTGTCCATAATCTGATGAAACTTAAATTTTCTTGTAACAGAAAATGGTTAGAACAAGAGGAAATGTTGCAAATAATCCTCCACCTGAGGAAGGAGCAGCAACTTCCTAGAAACTCAGTGAGATCCTTGCTGCCCTGTTGGACACAAGAGATCATTTGGCTGTACTTGAACAACAAGTAATGGGTAATGAGGAGGAAGAAGAAGCTGATAACAATAATCAGCCACCTCCAGGGGACAATGCCAATGTGGGTGTTGATAATAACAATGTTAACATACCTGTTCATCCTGAGAACAAAAAGGCTAGGCTAGCAACTGAACTCACTAATGATATAAAAAGGATAAGTCCACCCAAGTTTGATGGCACCACATTAGGAGATGGAGCTGAGAATTGGCTCAGTGAAATGGAGAAATACTTTGCAATAAGGAATTTCTCAGAAGAAACAAAGGTGATATGGGGAGCATATCAGCTTTCTCATGAAGCATCTTCATGGTGGGACAACCGTAAGGAAGAGTTGAATATTGATGAAGCCAATATCACATGGGACCAATTTAAAGGTTACTTTAGGCAACGATGGCTGCCACAACTCTACTATGATCAGAAAATGACTGAATTCTAGAACTTAGCTCAAGGAAAGCTAACTGTAACTGAGTACTGGGAGTGATTTACAAAACTCCTTAAGTATGTACCTCAGTACCAAACTGATGAGAAGTTCAGGATACAAAAATTCATCATGGGATTGAATCTCATTATAGGGGGAGAAGTGGATTTTCATATCCCAACCACGATGGAAGGGGTTGTTGAAAAATCCATAAGGCAGGAACAAAAATTAAAGACAATTTCTACTCACAAGGATGAAGTAAGGAAGAAAAATCCCAACTCCTCTTCATCATCTCTTGCACCCAAGAAAGGACCATGGAATAAATTTGGAATGAAAAGTAAGTTTTCATCTGATACAAATAAGAAAGCAACAACAAACAAGTTTGCTGGTAATGCATGGAACAACTTTGCTAAGAACAATAATAATGGACAGAAGTCCTATGGGGGTCAGAATGATAACTCTAAGGCTAGAAATAAACCTGAGCCTAGGAAGGGACCTATAGGAGGTTGTTATAACTATGGAAAAGATCATTACATGAATCAATGTCCTTTGAAGAAGGATGATCGTAATCAGCAGCACAAGATACATGTTGCAGTAGCTGACAAGCAGGCTGAGAAATAGGCCACACCCATAGAAGTTCCAATTAAGTTATTTGGCTTACCTATAACTATTCTTTTTGATACCGAAGCTACTAAATGTTTTATTTCTAGTAAATTAAAATCAAAACTAAAAAGGAAAGATGGAAACATGGATAAAACATGGACTGTACAGTATGGGAACAATGTTGTTCATATAGTTAGTATGTGTCTTTTTGGAGCAGTCCTTGATTTACCTAACTTTTCCACTGAGGTTGATCTTTATGTTGCACCTTTGGGGTCTTATGATGTAATCATAGGTGTTAATTGGTTAGTAGAACATAAGGCTAAAGTGGACTATTTTGAAAAATACATTAGTTGTTTAGATGACCTGTAGAAAATAATAGAGATTCAGGGTGTGAAACGTGAGATTTTTGTTAGAAAACTAGTCAGACTATGCAACTTAAAAAGGCCAAAAATAAAGGATGTACCTTATATGCAGTAAAAATTACTAAATTAACTATAAGAGAGAAGTGATATTATGGAACGATATCCATTGTTACGAGACTTTAGTGACATATTTCTGGAAGAATTTTCAGGTCTTCCACCCAAAAGGGAATTTGATTTCACGATTGAGATCAAGCCTGGAACTGAACCTATTTCTAAAGCACCATATTGAATGATTACTACAGAATTAGTAGAGCTTAAGGCTTAGTTGCATGAACTTTTCTCTCAAGGTTTGATTAGACCCATTGTTTCACCTTGGGTATAAAATTTTTGTAACCAGAAGATGGAACACTTAGGAATTAATTCTGAGAATGTTATTAAAAAACAATTACGCACACTTATATAGTTCTTCTATATTAATTCGGGATGTAAATTATTAGATAAGGGAATTACAATATATAGAAGATTGATCTCCTATATATTTGAGAATGGAGTCAACTTCAATCTCATCAAAATGAATTAAAATATATCATGATCCATTAATCACTCAAAGGATAGTCAACAACTCTTGATCTACGTGAGTTACAAACTTACATTATTTACTCACACAATTTATAGTATATATATATTTGGACACATAAATATTAAATATCTAATGTTTCACAATAACAAGTTATTCCTAACATTGACATACCCTTATTGTGAACATGGGAAAAACATACACAAATCTTATCTACAGTATGGTCTCCTCTATGGAGCATGATGTTGTATGAAAGCATGACCTTTTCTGATACTAATGAATTGGAGAAGATGCTCAACAGGTTTGGGATGTTGCTATGGTTTTACAGGTTTACCAAAAACCTTGACATGTAACAGATCCATCGCTTGTCCATATGTGGTTTTCTAGATTTCCCACAAACCTTTTCAAGATCCATGAATTATTTTAATGTGGTTCTTTGGTCAAATTTCACGGAAATTGTACCTATTTACATTACTTGCAGGTTACATTCAAGAATTTTATACATTACAATTGAACAATAATTTTTTCTTATTTTCACAATTATAGTGTAAATTTGAAAACACTCATCACACAATTGAAAAAACACGGCCATTTTAAGTATGTCGCGGCATTCTCGTCGATGGTGCCTAAAACCTAGAGGTCACATTGCCCTCCTTCCTCACATTGCCTCCAGCCTCCATCAGTTTGCTACTTAGTTAGAAAATTTATCTGAGTTGATGCTCATATTACAATTCTCTTGGGTGTTGGTTTCAACTGAACATGCACCCCCTCAGTTATGGACGTCATGTACAAGCGAAAGTGCGTCCATACAAAAGTGACACATTTGGTTTTCAGTATTTTTTTAAATATTTATATTCCTCATTTTTGAAATATTTTCCAAAAATGGAAAAAATTGTCTAGCAGTTGGAAAATGCAGGATGACTTCAGTCATCCTCTGCGTGGGATTGGTCCTCTGACTTCCATACACATTGGAATGGTCAAAAAAAATAATCACTTAATCTGAGTGAATGAACTAAAAGTTATAAAATCTTACAGGAGTTTGTAAAATCTAATGCATTTTGGCCGGACTCTTTCCAAAATTGGAATTTCACATTTTTGTCCTTGCAATTTATTTCACCATGTTCGTCCAAAAACCCAGGAAAGAAATTAGTCAAGGAAATTCATGGCAGTAAACAAAATTTTATGCTTTTGAGGTGCACCTCTGGTACAGAGATCAATGACAACAGAATACGAACAGGTTAGATTACGCCTTAATGTCAATGCGGAGAAATGACCAATTAGTATATCACTTCTAGATGCTCATTTTGAGAGGAAAACGTATAAAACATATCGACATGAACACACAAATGTATAAGGATAGTGGTATTTTACAACACAGAGTACAGTCAGTTCATGGATAGATGAAAAAAACACACCAGATCCAGAAAACCACACGAGGTGGATAGTTGATTTCATGTCACGTCAACATGATGTACAATCACTGTTTAATAGAAATTAATTGAGAGATTCAAATTTATTTAATGAGACAAAATCATGAGTCACAGAGTTTAAATGCCTCATAAACTCTCATACTGCTCTGATACCAGATGTGTTGTTTTTCCCATGACTTGAACAAGAAATAATGTCTGAGAATTTCTATTAATTTTACGCACACTAATATATTTCTTCTGTAAATACGGGATGTATGTAGACAAGGGAATTACAATATATATAAGATTGATCTCCTTAATATAAGGAGTCAGAATCTCAAACTACTCCCTAGAATATCTCATGATCCATTAATCACTCAACATATCTCAACAACTCTTATCTACGTGATTTAACTCACATCAAGCCTACTCACACAATGATATATATATATATATATATATATGTATCGATATATATATATATATATTTGCAGAGCTTAACTCAGTTGTAATATATTTTATCTAATGTTCACAATAACCAAGTTTTCAACTTGGGGAGCACCTGTAATTTTTTTGAAAAAGAAAGATGGAACCCTTAGATTATGCATTGATTATAGAATGTTAAACAAAGCAACAATCAAGAATAGATACCCACTCCCTAGGATTGATGATTTATTTGATCATATGCATGGAGCATCGGTATATTCTAAGATATATCTTTGATCTGGATATCATAAATTGTGAATTAAGGATGAGGATCTTCATAAAACAACTTTCAGAACAAGGTATGGACATTATGAGTTCACGGTTTTACCTTTTGGATTAACTAATGCACCTGCAACATTTATGAATTTAATGAATAATATCTTTCAAGAATACTTGGAAAAATTTGTGCTCATATTCTTGGATGACATTCTCATATATTCAAAAATTATTGAGGAACATCATGAGCATTTGAAGATAGTTTTGGGAATATTAAGAAAAAGACGGTTATTTGGTAATTTGTCTAAATTTTCTTTCTATGACACAGAAGTACACTATTTGGGACATGTAATAAGTAAGAATGGAATTGTTGTAGATCCTTCGAAAATTGTAGCTATAACAGAGTGGCCTGCACCTAAGAATGTACATGAAGTTAGAAGCTTCATGGGACTTGCTGGCTACTATAGGAAATTTGTAAAAGATTTTTCTAAGATAGCTTCACCAATAACTTCCTTATAGAAGAAATATAAAAAGTTTGTTTGGAGTGAGAAACGTGAAATTGCATTCAAAACCTTGAAGAATAGTTAACTTTAGCACCTATTCTTGTAGTACCAGATCCTAATGGAGATTTTATGGTGGTAACTGATGCATCTGGTGAAGGTCTAGGAGGTATTTTGTTACAAAATGGTCATGTCATAGCTTATGAAAGTAGAAAACTAAAGTTACATGAGTTGAATTATGCTCCACATGATTTAGAGCTTGTTGCCATTGTTCATGCACTACAAGTTTGGAGACATTACCTACTTGGTAAACCTTTTGAATTAAAAACTGATCACCTTGGACTGAAGTATATCTTCACTCAGCCAAATCTTAATGCAAGACAATGAAGGTGGTTAGATTTTTTGTCTCAATATGATTTTGACATCATTTATATTAAGGGTAAAGAAAATAGAGTGGCTGATGCTCTAAGTCGTAGGAAGCACATTTCTACTCTTATAACGTTAAGAACTCAATTTAAGGATGAAGTAAAAAGTGTTATGGAATCTGACTCTTACTTTCAGCAAGTAAAAGCAACACTTGCTGTAGATTTGAATGATTTGAGGTATAAAGGTTTTCACTTTGATAAAGAAGGAATCTTATGATTTGAAAACAAAGTCTATGTACCTTCGCTAAATGATTTGAGAAAGAAATTGTTAGCAGAATTTCACAATTCACCTTTTTCTGGACACCTTGGCATTACAAAAATGCTTGCTGATATAAAACAACAATATTTCTAGAAAGGAATGAAAAATGATGTTATAGACTTTGTGACACATTGCCTTGAATGTCAACGAGTTAAAGTGGAACATATGCACCCAACCGGTTTGTTGTATCCTCATAGCATACCGCAGTACAAGTGGCAAGTAATAAGCATGGATTTTGTACAAGGGTTGCCTATGTCAAGAAATAAACATGATGTTATTTTAGTAGTTGTGGATAAACTAACAAAGGTAGCACATTTTATTGCTGGGAATCTAAATGATTCTCCTATTTTGGCTAAAATATTTGTACACAAAATTTTCTAATTACATGGAGTACCTGAGTTAATCATTTCAGATAGAGATCCTAGAATGACATCAAGATTTTGGCAAACACTTAATACAGCTCTAGGAACTAAGTTAAATTTCAGTTCTGTGTATCATCCAAAAATGGATGGGAAGACTGAAAGAGTAAATCAAGTTTTAGAAGATATGTTATAGATGTATTGCATGGATCAACAGTATAAGTGGGAAGAGTACCTTCCATTAGTTGAATTTTCATACAATAATACATATCATGCTTCTCTTAAAATGGCACCTTTCGAGGCATTATACGGAAGAAAATGTAGAACCCCTGTTAGTTGGGACAACATAGAGGATAGAGAGGTAATTGGACCTAAAATTCTTACTGAAATGGAACAACAAGTTAAATTGATTCGTGAATGCTTGAAAGAAGCAACAGATAGGCAAAAGAGTTATGCTGACTTAAAGAGGGTTGATAGGAAATTTGAACTTGGTGAGAAAGTCTTTCTTCGGGTTAAACTGAAAAAGAGTTCTATAACTTTTGGCAAGGCTTCCAAGTTATCACCTCGTTATGTGGGACCTTTTGAGATAGTTGAAGTAATCAACCCTTGTAGCTTATCATTTAGCATTACCTCCTGCTTTGTCACGAATGCATGATGTTTTCCATATTTCTTTTCTTAAGAAATAAATTTCAAATTTATCACATGTGTTAAATTGGAATTCCTTGCAGGTCCAAGACCCAGGAATAATCATGGTTAAACCCATACAGAGTGCTTGAAACTCGCCAGTTGCATTTGAGAAATCATGAGATAAGTCAATGCAAGGTCCAATGGGACCAGTTTAATGAAGAAAGTGCAACTTGGGAAAACCTTGAGGATATGAAAACTACTTTTCCATATCTATTTGAACAGGATTGATTCTATTGACTGATAAAAACATGTGATTTTATAATTATAATACAATAAGTATGCCAGTTTTGGGTAGATATTTATTATTTGAATAAACAACTATATAATGCTGATTTATGGAACTTAATTAATGCTAATATGTTTTTGACATATGGTAAGAAAAGTGAATAAGGGTGATTTTTCCTTGATGCAATATGTTAAAAATGAGATAATCATCGAGACGATGATTCTTTTTAGGAGGGAAGCATGTAACACCCTCGACAACTGATATATTCCTCTTTTGCATTCAAGTGTTGACATGTGATTTTCTGGATAAAGATGTGTTCTTTTGATTGTTGAAGATCATGCTTGATAAGGATAAATCTTTTCTGTTCTTAAAATCATTAGACTGAAATTATATGGTTGTCAAGAATTCATTTTCACTTTGGAAAGATGAGTTGCAATCTGGTTTTAAGAGTTGCAGACTTATTTCTTCTTCTGACTCATCCTTGGATAAATTTCAGTGATCTAAGGAATGTTTCAAATCTTCTTCATAGACTGAATGGTAAAATTGACATTCAGTAGTTTAAGGGACATAGAAGACTGAATTTTGCATATGATACTAATTCTTGGTCTTGTTTCAACATATTTCCATTCAATTATATGTTTGTGCTTGGGTCTTTGGTGATTGATCTTGGCAGGACATTAAGGACTTAAGAAAAATTCAATTCTCTGAGGAGAATTTCAGAGTCCTAAAAATCTAAGGACTATCCTAACGGTAACCTAAGCTAGGTAAGAACAACTATGTCCTAGCGATGTTTACTTATTTGAATTATGTTCTAACCTAAGCCTCTTATTCTATTGTGGGGTTGGAAACCTAACCTAAGCATTATGTTAAAAAATAAGGGAAGGGTTACTAAAGTGATACTAGGCTATTTTAGCTATTACCTAATACTAAAGGGTTATGAATTGAACCTAACCTAAGGTGGGAATTCTAATGGCTAATGTTCTAAGACCTATGTTGGTAATTGTTAAATTAACCTAAGTTCTATTTGAATCTAACCTAAACTATTAAAGGGAACCTAAAGGGGTCGCATGACACAAGGGAGACGGTTCCAATGGCATTTAAATGATTTGAAAGGGTTTAAATGAAGAAGTACTTCTAGATTTGGTAGGGGCTAGTAGACTTGGTGGAGGCCTATGTGGAAGCTCCACTAACAGATGGAATTGTATTTTTGTGTTGAATTGGCATTCGCCAAATTTAGGAGGCAGTGGCAAGGAAATATAAGAGGAAATTTTTGATTGAATGGCATTTATGGCATTTATGAGCCTCAGTATTCATGTGCAAACTCTCTTGGAAACTTAGAAGGTGGGTTTGTAGGAGGTCATTTGTTTTTGCATGCATGGTGGATTTTGCTCTGCATGGAGCTAACTGGTTCTTTGAACCAGTAGTTCGACCTTCACTTCAAATCTATTTTTGGTTTCTTCAATCTATTTTTGATCAAAGGAAAGTATTTGAGGTGTAGGAGGAAGAGATGTTTGATTGTTGATCTTTCTTGGAGGAGAAAAAGAGTTGGAAGCTCGGCTGGAAGTCTCCTTTGATTTGGTGGAAGCACTATCAGGCATGATAGGCTCTAACTATTAAAATTCTTTGCATTCTTCTAAATGATTCATTAGAACAACTCTGCTCTCATGAGATTCATGTTTTCATGTTTGTCTGGTTATTTTTGCTTGCTGGGTTTTATGAATCCTTGTGTGTTTGATATGAAACTATGGTTAAATTAGTGTTGTTTTAGAAACTGGATTTCTGTGCTAGTTTTATGACCTGCATGCAAGTAAAAATGGTATTAGAAACTTGTTCTGTATCTTTTTTTTTGCTCTCTTGATCTTTTATTCGAAGTTATGTGCTTTGAACTGACTTTCGTGAAAATATATAGATATGAGCTTAGGGAAACTTGAGTTCTATTTTATTTTACTTCTGGGTTGCATTCTTTGGATGCAGACTTGTGTTGGAACTTTGTGTTTTGATTAATCTTGTGTTGGAGCTTCATTTTGAACAGAACCACTGTTTGGAAACTTATGTTTTACTGAACTATTGCATGGAGTTCATATTTATCATTGTACTCACATTATTTTTCTTGTGAAGTTCTGAACGTTTGTGTGTGAAGCTTGGGTTTGTCACTGTACTCCTATTTAACACTTGAGTGTTATGAGCTTATATTTTCATCGATATATTCGATTCTCTTCAGGAATTTTGGTATTGGGTTATTCTTTTGTTAAAAGGGTTAGCTTATAACTCTTTATTTTAGCAACTCACTCACCAGGAGACTGGGTGAAAGCTTGTTTGAGTTGTTGAAATCTCTTTTTGATTTGGAACTGGAAACACCTTGTGCTTAAGGAATGTTGAACTTCTGTTTTATTACTGTATCGACTTCTTGAGATAGTATGAGCATGGGAATTGGAGGAAGTGTTCTCTCCACATTGTTTGGAAGAAACCCACATCTAGGTTGACTATATTAGTTTGTACTAAAGCACTATTGTCATAATTTCATGGTTGTGAAGTTTTGTTTTGATGTTCTATTCTTATTGATTTGGAATTTACAACTGAGACAACTTTTGTATTGGGTGTTTTGGGTTCTAGTTTGTGAGACTTCCATTTTGGGTTTGTGGGTAATTCTGAACGTTATTGTTTATTGTTTTGGGATACAATTCTTGATTGAAACACTGAATAAGACTTTATTTCTCTTTGCAAAAGAAAATATGTATATTCGTATTCTTTTGAGATCAGTTATGGTTCAGGTCTGTAGTACGCTTTCATCCTAAAATTGTTCAAAATTGGAACTTCTTGTATAATCGAAATGCAATGATTTATCTTGGGTTATTTTCTTACTGAGTTACCATTTCCTCTATCCTTGGACATGCTCAATGTTTGAACTTTTTTGTACTTGATTCCATTTCGAAATAGTGATGTCTCTTGACTTGTTAGTCTACCTTGTTCGAATCATTGATGGAAATAGTGTTGAGTGCTAGTAGCCAAGAAGGTTCTACTGTTAAGTACATTAATACTTATGGTTTGAAGCTATTGTTGACTAGTCTTGTGTAGTTTATATAGAAAGGAATAGGTTTGTCTCTTGTACTCTTTATCTTTTGAGAAGAACTTGAGTAGAGATTAACTTTTCTTTGGGGATACTTTGTTTGTGAGCATTTATTTCTGTTATTGATTGGTAATTTCTTCTTGGAGAGTTGGAATTGGAGTTGTAGTTGAGTTGTTCTATTTTTACTTACTTTCTTGTTTGGTTATGGAATTTTGTTTGATGTATATTCTATTGATTGATTATGCAACAATGTTATCCCGAAAAGGAATAGGTAACTCATGTTATAATCTGGTTTGTTTTCTCTGATGTTATAGGTTTGGGCTGAGTTTATAATGGTTCTTGCTTGGGATATAGATGAATCATCTTTGAAGGAACCATGCATGTATACATTTATTTTGTCTCTTAGAAAAGATAAATATGGTATTCTATTAGGATAGAATTATGAAATAATGGGATGGCAGGTTTGGTTGTTTTTTTTCTAGCCTTTGATAGTATTAAAGGAACTTTAAGATCTTATGTAGATATTGTTTATTATATTATGATTTTGTCTTTAAATATGATCTTGAATTATTAAGTACTTCCTTTCTTTTTGTTATCACTTATGCTGATTGTATGATGATTTAATTACCTCATTAAATAAGTGTTGCTTTAATGATACAATTAGTGGAATGCATTTCATTTTAATGATTAGTGCTTATCATGCTCAGTTCATTGAAATGACCCATGCTAGCTATTTTTTCAAATGGATGACTTAAGTGGTAAAAGAAGGAAAAAACTTATATGATGCATTAGTTGATATATGTATAATTCTTAGTTCAAGAATTTAAGATTCATTCTTTTTTTGTATTCTAAATAAAAGTGGTATACTTTATAGAATGAGGGTTGTTGTTATGCAGTTGCCTAAAGGGCATAGTCTTGTAAATTTTATAAGCTGTAATGATGAATTGTGAGTTGTGTTTAACTTGCATGGGTTGTGAAAATTATCTTGTACTTTTATAAAGAAGATGAAAGTTCCATCATGTTGATATTCTTTATATTATGTTATTCTTATCTTGTTATCTTTCATAAAATGGATATAGATGAATCATCCCTGAAGAAACCATGCTGTATACTTTTATTTTGTCTCTTAGAAAAGATAAATGTGATATTATACTAGGATAGAATTATGAAATAATGGGATGGCAGGTTTGGTTGTTTGTTTTCTAGCCTTTGATAGCATTAAAGGAACTTTAAGATCTTAGGTAGATATTGTTTGTTATATTATGATTTTCTCTTTAAAGATATGATCTTAAATTATTAAGTACTTCCTTTCTTTTTTTTATCACTTATGTTGATTGTATGATGATTCAATTATCTCATTAAAGAAGTGTTGCTTTAATGATACAATTAGTGGAATGAACTTTGTTTTAATGATTAGTGTTTATCATGCTTAGTTCATTGAATTGACCCGTGCTAGCTATTTTTGCAGATGGATGACTTAAGTGGTAAAAGAAGGAAAAAACTTATATGATGCATTGGTTGATATATGTATAATTCTTAGTCAAGAATTTTGATTCATTCTCTTGTTATATTCTAAATAAAAGTTGTATACTTTATAGAATGATGGTTGTTGTTATGCAGTTGCCTAAAGGGCATAGTCTTGTAAATTTTATAAGCTGTAATTTGATGAATTGTGAGTTGTGTTTAACTTGCATGGGTTGTGAAAATTATCTCATACTTTTATAAATAAGGATGAAAGTTCCATCATGTTGATATTCTTTATATTATGTTATTCTTATCTTGTTATCTTTCATAAAATGGATATAGATGAATCGTCCCTGAAGGAACCATGTTGTATACATTTATTTTGTCTCTTAGAAAAGATAACTGTGATATTCTACTAGAATAGAATTATGAAATAATGGGATGGCAGGTTTGGTTGTTTGTTTTCTAGCCTTTGATAGTATTAAAGGAACTTTAAGATCTTAGGTAGATATTGTTTGTTAGATTATGATTTTATCTTTAAAGATGATCTTAAATTATTAAGTACTTCCTTTCTTTTTTTTATCACTTATGTTGATTGTATGATGATTCAATTATCTCATTAAAGAAGTGTTGCTTTAATGATACAATTAGTGGAATGCAAATCATTTTAATGCTTAGTGCTTATCATGCTTAGTTCATTGAAATAACCCATGCTAACAATTTTTTCAGATGAACTTCATAAGTGATAAAATAAGGCAAAAATTTTATGATGCATTGGATTGATTTAATGTCTGGATTCTTATGTAAAGAATTTCGAATCATTCTTGAGTTGTATTGGAAAATAAAAGTTGATGTCCTATTATAGATCTTAGTGTTGATTGACATGCAGAATGTCTGAAATGCATAGTCTTGTAAATGTTATAAGCCGTATCATCATGAATTGAAAGGTTTGGAGTCGGACTTGCAATGGGTGGTGTGAATTCTTATCTCGTACTTGTATGATGGAAGATGAAAGTTCCATTTCTTGTCGGTATTCTTTATATTATGTTTGTGTAATTTTATTGTTATCTTTAATAAAATTAGATAAAGGGGATTAGTACAATTTCCCCGTATTATGAATGAAACTTGTTAAGTTGCAAAAAATATGTGCTCTCTATCTTCACAACTAAAGTTTAACATAATGAAATATGCATTGGTCATAAAATTAAACTATGTGAGTAAAGAATGATAAAAATTGGTTATGTTATATCTTGACATACTTAACCATGTAGAGGAAGACTCTTTCTCTCTCTCAAAAGAATGATAAACCTAAATGGAATGGAAGGTTATGATCTACTAATCTATTGTACTTTGTTTATATAAAATAAACAATTAGCTTTTTCAGGTGGATGTTAACACCTGCCTTGGACAACTTAAAGTTTTATTAAATTAAACATTATGATGTTTACTGTCCTATTTTTGGGATAACTACTTGGTTAATTGGCAGTTAATGAACATCAATGAAGCAACATGAGATAATGAAGTTCTCTAATATTAAATTGAGACTAGTTAAGGATATAGAACTTAATGAAGTGTTGAAATTAGGGTTTAGGCATGGGTTTCTACAATCAAGAATCTTAATCCAATATTAATTATGAATTAATGATATCACTAAGGGTTATGCACATCATGATGAATTAGTCCTAAAGGATGTTGGGACACACCAACTATAGGAATGTACCTTTGAGAAGTCCAATGGGTCTTCTCAAGGATACAATGTTGCAGTTGAAATGTGGCAACACCCTTCTATATTTATTCATCTAGATCTACACACAATAATAACTTGGACTTGAACTTAGTTTCTGTGTAGGTCAAGCTAGTAACATGTTTAGAATAGGGAGTAGCTTTCTATGACTCAGGGTACCTTGGCACATTTGGTCGACTTAGGTCGGTCGAGTATCCCAATATACCCAAAGTCATCGTGAGCATCTTTCTATAACAAATTATGTTGCTAAACTGGGTTAGGGTCAAACCTTGGGCAAGTGGACTGACAGAAGTCAGTAAAGACCATTCTAGATAATAGTAGAGTGAGGTGAAGGACGTATTCTGAAATGACGAGTATGTCGTCTAGGAATAATAACATGAACATCATGTTGAAAATATTTGGCCAAAGTATCACAAGCTACTAGTTGTGTTGTCCTATGTCACCTAGTTTAAAGCAATGTGATGTTAGATGAATATTGGTAACAAATATTCAGATAGGTTCTTTAAATAGATCACTCCGTACCCAGAATAGGGTAGGAAAACAAAGTATATGTAGTATACATGAATGTATTCTATACTTTAAGTCAAACATGAGAGATTTGTTGGTAACTGAGTAGAGATGGAATGAGAGATCGGTAACATAATGAGTCATTAAAACTGCATATGGTTATCTATTATGAGATTGATTGGCATGGAATGTGTGTTCTAAATGATGTTTTATTTAGAATAGAGAACATTGTGTTTCAAAAGAAAAAAATTCCCTTGTTTCTAAAGTCTTAAAATGGGAATGTTACATATCGGATCCCTCTTTAAACATAGAAAAAAGTAACTATGATTCCATTGACTAAGATAGAGAAGAACACTCTTGTAGAAAATTAAATCACCCAAGAAACCCATTTTAATCTAAAACCAAAAGCAACAAATACTTTTATGGGAAATTTCTAATTGAATCTATCGTATGCCTTTTCAATATCAATTTTGACCAATATCCCTGAGTTTTTCTTTGTCTTAAAACTATGTAGGATTTCTTTAGTAATTATCACTCAATGTAGAATATAATTTTCCTAATATAAAACCCCCTTATTATGTGGAAATAATTAATGGAAATGGGACCTTCAACCTCTATGGCATTTCTTTTGGACCTTCAACCTCTATGGCATAATTTTGTACACAATATTACAGAGTGAAAAAAGACAAAAATCAGCAGAGGTTTTTAGATCTAGATTCTTAGGTATTAAGGAGATAAAAATATAGTTGAATTATTTAACCATTTGTAAGGAAGTAAGAGAATCATTGACTACTACTATAATTTCCATAGAAAAATAATCCTAATATAATTCAAAAAAAATCCACAGGGAAACCATCCAGTCTAGGAGATTTATTCAAAATCATTTGCTGAATCATATTCCTTACTTCTTCTTAGGAAAATGGTTTAAGTAAGGACACATTCTGTTCAAGTGATATGATTTTTGGATAAGGAGAGAGGAACTTGTCTATCACTTCCTCATGTCTCTCCTCTTCTTCAAACAAGAGATTTAAAAACAATCCACTACTACTATTTTTATCTCCTCTTGATTTTCTTCAACCATATTATCCATAATTTTAATTTTATTAAATATGTTTACTTGTCTCCTTACTATCATGGATTGATGAAAGAATTTTGTTTATTCCTATATCCCTCTTTAACCTAATATTCCCTTGAATTTTGTTTCTCAAAAAATATTATGTGAGATACACTTCTTGGAGTCTGGCCATCAATTATTTCTCTTCCTCCATTTTATTATTCGTTAAAAATACACCATGTGTATCTCTATTAATATTTTACAAGATAGCTTCGAATTATTATTTACCATTAAAAATATTCCCATCCTTGTTCCATGTTTTTCAGTATTCCTTTGAGAATTCTATGCTTTTGGAAAAAAATATCTAAGATTCAAGACATGTTACTAGCTGATTCAAACACCTTTTTAACTTTTCTTCAATTATTGAATGCTTAAGCAACATATATTCAAACTCGAAAGGGAATATTATTGGTATTGTATCTATTCTAATGGATAGGGAAATTGGTGTATGATCAGAACATGACACATTAAGAATGGTAGATTCTAAAATCTAATCACCATTCATCCATAATGGAAACACAAGGAACATATCTATCATTTTTTCTATATTACTGAATCCTTTCCTTCTATTTGGCCAAGTAACTTTTGCTTGTTTTGGATATTAATCCAATGAGGAATTGGATCCTACAAACTCTTAAAAGTCCTCTTTAGACATATTCTATTTTTTGCTTCCCCCTCTTTTATATTTTGAACTTAGAATATCATTAAAATATCCAACCATAATAATCCTCTTATCCAGATAAAGTAGCATAACATCAAAAATTTTCTTCCAAGTATCCTTTTTTATTTCTAGATGATTAGGTCCATATGTATTAAATATAATCCCTACTATTTTTTCTCTATATTATTGGAATTTACAAGAAATATAATTATCCTATTATAATATTAATCCCATTTTGATAGTAGATGGGTTCCATAGGATGCACATTCCTCTCAAAATTCCAATTTCTAGAACCATAAATCCTTTTCTTATAACTTTCCTATCCCATTTTGATTCAAATTTAGTTTCCTCAAGATAAAGAAGTATAGATTTATGAACTATATTTGAAACTTGATCAAGAACCACTTATTTGGGGAATTCATTATTTTGAAATTCAAAGAAAGAATCAAAATGATATTAGTGGAGGGTTCCAACATAATTCATGTGATGTAGATTATATGGTGATTTGAAAGAACTAAATATTATATTTTATTCAACAAAATGCAAGTATATTTTTAGATTCCTCCTTTTTTTACCAGCTTTTATCACCCTTTTATTCCCATGAAAATTATCAATGGGGTATTTGGGATTAGAAAATCTATCCTCATCATCCCCATATTGGTTTTGAATATAATTTGAAGAAGAATTACCTTTAACAAAGCCAAAAAAAATATTCAATCATGACTGGGATAGAAGCTGAAGCTAAAAGTGAGTGCACTAAATTGTCTTGTTATTCCATTTATATATTACATGTGCTTATTTCTCAATCTCAGTATCCTTATACTGGGATAGAAGCTGAAGCTAAAAGTGAGTGCTAAAGATAGTGAATACTCTTAAATGATTGAATTATGCTTCCAGATCCCCCCATCCACTCATTTTGTATCTTGCGCCTCTTCTATATCCCTATGATTCTCCTTTTCGTTATTTTTTTTTATTAAAGCGGGTTGAAGGGTTCCATGCCTTGAACATAGAGGTGAGGCCTTATGCTAAAATAGGGTAAAAAAAGTGTAATATTATCAAAGCATAATAATAACTCTACATATCGATCAAAGGTTAATATTCATGCATATTTGAGAATCAAACTTTTTCAACTTTTTTTTATTTCTAACCTCTTACCACTACCCCAAATCTGAGGCTACCACTATCTGCATACTGTGTAGTTCATATTTTTTGAGAATAGGTTCCTTATTTGAATCTGATTTCTCTGAACCATCGGAGACATGGCCTCTTTTAACTTTGGAAGCCATCTTCTTTTGATATTTATATTATTTTCTTTCCTCCCTAGTAGAATTTTAGGACCCACCATGAATGGAATTATCCTCAAATGCACAAACCTAGGTCAGAACCATCGGGAGGATTGTTTCAATCACCGTTGGAGGGACCCACCATGAATTTTTATTCTTTTGAGAAATCTTATTTTTACCTAACGGGAAAAAATCCTGAAGATTCCCTGGAGTCTTTCAATGGTGAAAACAAAATGTTGTATTCTCATAATCCAAAAATTAACTGTGTTGTTTATTCCCAAATTTAATTATAATATTATTTGTCTGAACCTTGCTTAGATCTATTTCAGTGCATATTCTAGAATACGTGTGAATCCCAAAATCAGCCCTGGAGTGATTAATTTTTAAAAAATTCCCCAATGGGTTACCGATGTCTTCTAGGGCATACCAAAAATGAAGAGGGAGGTTCAGAAGCCAAACCCACACTGACATATTATAAACCGAAATATTTTTTGGATTGAATTTGGGGAGCCAAGGAGTGAGGAACTATCTGGAGTTTCCCAAAACCATAGTCCATCTGATATACATTTAGTATAATCCTCCGCATTCTGAAACTGAACGATGACAAAACCTTTAGAGTAGAAGGAAATTTAACATTTTTTGGTTTAGTTTTCATAGACCCACTAGGATAACACAAGGCTTTCAGCCATATTTCATTGAATATACAATTAACTACCCACTGCAACAAATATTTAAGATGGGTGACAACTTCTTAGATGTCTAGACTTAGCAACGATGGCTCATCCGAAAGATAAAAAATGTATGCCTATGATCCATATGAAGTGGGGGTAGATGGATGAACAAAATCTTTAAAAGAACTGGTCTTATGGGTAGTAGAGGAGGAGAAAATAACTCCTTTTCCCTGTAGAAAATTTTCAACCCCACCTCCACGGGTGACACCATGGCCTGATCCATAGTTTGGGTTGATGGAAGGCTTTGAGTAGCTATTTTACATAGGAATACTCAGGGCTATTGGAATCGAGCCCTATCCTAACCTTTAATTCCTGTAAGAAGGCTGACCTATCCTTCTTACTTAGCAAGACTTTATCCCTGATAGTGATTGCATCTTTCTGACTAAAAAGAAGACCATTCCAAGTTGCTAGTATATCCAATTCGCTTCCTTCATTCACTATTTTTCTTAGATCAGAAGGAGGATTTTGTGGGAGGCTCTTAACCATCTGCACTACATCATTCCGTCTTTTTCAAAACATAATTTCTCCTATTTGCTTTTCCATTCATAAAAATCAAATGTTTGAATAAAATTTGGTGTTAATAAAAAATTTGTATGGTAAATGCTTTTATTATACAAGGGCTATGAATTGGAGTGGTGAAGGAGAAATTTCACTAAGTGGAAGACATGGGGGTGGGATTTGGTCCTTAATTTCCATGAAGTGATCCACATTTAGAGTGTCTGATATGTTCCACTTTGTCCATATGGAGAAGTTTGACCCCTCCCTCAAGGTGTCCCCATTTGCTTTTCCATTCATAAAAATCAAATGTTTGAATAAAATTTGGTGTTAATAAAAAAATTTGTATGGTAAATGCTTTTATTATACAAGGGCTATGAATTGGAGTGGTGAAGGAGAAATTTCACTAAGTGGGACATGGGGGTGGGATTTGGTCCTTAATTTCCATGAAGTGATCCACATTTAGAGTGTCTGATATGTTCCACTTTGTCCATATGGAGAAGTTTGACCCCTCCCTCAAGGTTTCCTCATGACCACACATTGAAATCATCTAATTAACTCAATGGGCATGGAACTTGGGTTGATGATTCCAGAACTACTTGTAACTCACCAATAAGACCAAGACCTTGAATTCAAAAATTTTGGATGGTAAAATGACTTTTATTCTACCAAAGCTATGAACTGGAGTGGTGATTTAGATTAGAACTTTCTCTAAGTGAGGACATAGGGGTGGGCATTGGGTCCTTAATTTTTGCTGAGTGATCTGCATTTAGAGTGCCCCACTATGTTCTTCTTGGTTCATATGGAGAAGTTTGACCCCTACCTCAAGGTGTCCCCATGACCACTTATTGAAAGCATCCAATGAAATCAATGGGAATGGAACTTGGGTTGATGATTACAAACTACTTGTAACTCACCAATATACTAAGACCTTGAGTTCAAAATATATCTTTAATGTTTGACTTTTAAAAAATCAAACTTTTTTTTATGTTATATATTTGATTGGATTTGATAAATATATAAGATGATTGTTACCTATTGTCGACACTTTAAATATATAGATAAAGTGATTGTTGACATTTTCCGGTTATTACCTAAGATTTGTTTTATTTTTTTATTAAAAATTAATTGTTGCAAATAATTACAATTCTAATGTAAACATAATTAAAATTACTTTATTCAAATTATGAATGAAAACATTATGGATAATCATTATTAGTCCCTACCAAGGCAAGGTAACTATAGTAATTTTTTTCTTATTACTTTTTCTTTCTCAACCAATCACAATCATCTATTTTTCTTTCATATGGTATTCATAACAGTTTTAAACAATATATGTATTTTATTTTATTTACAAATACTAATTTTCTTGTATGTGATTGGTTGATATATTTTTCTACTTATTCTCCTTATTCCCATACAAAAAAATGATGTCATAATTCATTCTATTTTTTAGGACCACTTCCCTATTTTCATGGAACACATGTCAATTTTTTCTTCCATCCTAATGATGACAATTCCTATATTTTTGGCAAAAACTTGTTGATGGCTTATCCCCCATAAGCATTAATTTATTCAGTCATTAACATTTATGCATCTATATTTTAGGTTAACACATGCACATATTTAGATCTTATTAATTAATATCAGATTGGCAGTCTGAGAAATTTGAGGGCCAGGTACACGTTTGCCACTTTAAGTGATTTATTGTTATTTTGGTATACACATTATGTGAAACCTTCTTGTTGAATCACATGCCCTAACATCTTTGACAGAAGCATGTCTGTAATAAATGACTCACAACTCTTCCTCGTGCTCTCCATGATTGTAACAATGAATGTCGTGACTGTGCTTATTTAAATAGGAAATATTTGAATACAAATTGTGAACATTCTCTTAGTCTGCATGAAAAAAATTTCTCTTGCCTTTTTCTTGTTACCATCGTTCAACAACATCTTTTCCAATGCCCTCGATGTCTACTTAATTTTTCTTTCTCTAAACAAATCAGGTCCCTTGAAAGCACATCCTCCTGATTTCCAGTCTGCCTTTTATGTGTCTGTAAATCCGAAGCTTTACAGGGTCGATCTAAATTTTACAGATTCTATGACGGAAAATAAGTGATTCTCCTTCATGAAGTGTGTCATGAAAACTATCTTCAAACCTTCTTCAATCTGGTCTCTCTCTCTCTCTATGACCTCAAAATCATGAAAAATTATAATTAAAAATGGCAATTCTTTACCTTCATTTGCAGATTTTTATGGGTTAACCAGTTGTGTATTGAAAATACCTCATTTTTTTATTTAATTAATTTAGTAATTATTGTCCCTGGGGCTTTAACAAGGGTATATGAGCATTGCATTTCTTTCAAGTTATTATCGCTGGCAAAATCTTTGTGTTTTAGTTTGTCAGTATTTATATTTGGAACCTTGACGATAGTTGTAATTTTTATTTTCGACTCTTTTGTAGGTAAAATGTTATGTACGTTAACTACTTTCAGGACTTGAACATTGTCACAACCGAGGTGATCTTGCATCAGGTCATATTAAAGGCTCCAATTTTCTTCTTGATAATAGAGTTATCTTAAAAATCTGTTGATTTTGGAATTTCTACATTTTTTATATCCTGATCACAAACAACCTATGACCATTCGAGTTGTCACACTTTGGTATCGTCCTCCAAAAATTTTGACTAGGGATTGCTACAGATTTTGGTGTAGGTGTTGAGTCTTTAGCACAGGTTGCATTTGCAAGCTTCTTGTATGACAAGATAATAATACCTGGTCGGCCGCTAATCTTAAGGTAATTATTATATGTACACCAACGTCAACTGATAATTTTTGAATACCTTAACAGTTGATATTCTTCGAATTCTTGTGATTAAATAGTTCTCTCTACATATGAACTTAGTAGGTTATAATTCTACATTGCTTCATTTTGGAAATGAGACAATTATAAAAATCATTTATATTCAATCTTTAAGGCTATTTTAAATTGGAACATCAAATTGAAATGTTCTGTAAACATCCACCCTAGACAGGATCAACTAGTCTTTCAGGTAGTATTGTAACATCCAAATATAATAAAGGAGCTTAGTTAGTTTTTCATATTACTGGAAATTACTAATTTGTCCTGTATGTAAGGAAACAAATATCCTAGCGGCCACTAATCTCAAGTCTTTGTTATGTTGCACCAATGCTATTTACTAATCTTTGACATTAGGGTTTTTTAGGCTTGTATCATGGTAGGATTCTAATAAATTAATACAGTTAATTTAAATATAATAATGGTGCTTAGCTCAGTTTTTAGGGGATTTCATCCTAGTTGTATCGTATGCGAGTCAACTAGAATCTTAGTGCCTACTAAATCTCCCTTCTTGTTTCAAAAATGTATTCATGGAAACTCTTTAATATTTGACTTGTCTTAGAATATTTGTTTTCCTTGTGTTGTCTTGTAATAGCTAGGAAATTTCATAAACATCGAGCTTAACAACCTATAGTCTTGGAATATGTTATTTTCTCTAAATTTAAAAATGTTACTTTATATTGGCTCATTTATCAAGTAAGTCATTTACTAACTTTAAATGGAATATATGTTTGTAAATAGAATGAATTAACATTTATATTTAATAATATTTATCTCAGTACATATAATGTGAACTTACCTTTTACCAAACATTAAAAAATTGTAAATACAATGCAATTTAATTATTTCTACGTGGAAAAACAAATATAAAAAACTATGCATATCAACGCCGCAATCAAGTGAGAATCGAATATTGAATAATTAGTCATGACTATTTCTTTCATATTAAAAAATCATTAAAGGAAGTCAAAATGATTACCTATACTATACAAAAAAACCATTACGATTTATACAAAAAAATTGAATATGTGACTCAAGTTTTTGCTAGTAGAGATAGATGACAATGCTTACTGGAAAAAAACAGACGAAGAAGAACAGAAAATTTTTAAAAAAATTGATAGAAACAAATAGAAGGGAAGCTGAAAAGGGAACCCGTTTAACAGTACATGAATACTTGAGCGACTGCTGAACATAAAAAATGGGTTTTTGTCCAGGAGTAAATATTTTCAAAGGGATTACAAAATCTTCATGTCAAAGCAATCTCATTAGCAATTCATTTGGACAAAAATATGGTCATGGTTGATAAAAATCTTCAGAATACACATGAACAAAAATGTGGTTTTGATAAGAAGATGGAATAAATTGCAAAGGCAATCCTACCAAAGGGAAAGGCAGGGATGGATTGTAGGATGCAAAACACAAGATTTGGGTGAATACAAAGTAGCTACAAGTGACCACCATCAACTATGGTACACACAAAATAACATAGATTCTTTTGATAAAAACATATATTTTAGTTGTATCTTATATTTTGACGTGCTTGATAATACCTCTTTAAGCTTTGTATTCTCACTAAAACACACTATCAACGAGATTCCATCTACAACTTATTTTACTCATCTCTTTTGATTCATTCCTTTATGAGCCTCCTGATTTACACTCGCAACCCATGATCTATCCACAATCACTAGTTTTCTTTCTTGTTTGTGTGCACCCCAAAATGATTATAATCATTGCCATAGCTTACCATTCAAAAAAACCTCCAGGAATCGAGCACT
Organism: Taxus chinensis; assembly: GCA_019776745.2. Taxonomy (NCBI): domain Eukaryota; kingdom Viridiplantae; phylum Streptophyta; class Pinopsida; order Cupressales; family Taxaceae; genus Taxus; species Taxus chinensis. Next base: position 398,060,501 of record CM034157.1, on the reverse strand, counting down.
CAGAATAGGTCATTAGTGCTTGTGTGTGTTTTATTTTGAATTCAAGAGCTCCTTTTATATTCTTACAAAATAAATAAGAAACCCTAATATATATTTCTCTGTTTATTTAGTTTTTTCCAAATGCATTCAATGAAAGAAATTAAGAAAACTGAAAAAAAAAGTGGGAATAGAAATCTCAAAATTTGAATTTCCACTTCTTAAAGTGAAAGTGGGATTTTGATATTTCAAATATTGGCATTTAATGCAGGGGATTTTGCATACCATAATTTTAATTAACCCGTCATTAATGTTTGTATTTAATTTGGGGCATATCATGGGATACAGGGAAATCAAATTGATTAATTTTACCTACTTTAGAAACAAGTGGGACAGCGACAAAATTTTCTTTGTGAACACTCGGGAAAACCACAAATATTAATTTAAGAATAATAAGAAACCATTTACAAAATACAAAAAAAATTAAATTTTAATAGAGTGATATACACCTAGTTAATTATTATTTTTTATCGAGTGCGAATTTCGATATTTTTAAAATATATTGTGCACTTTAATTCATGGGATAGCATGGGATTCAGGGAAATCAATTTTTTTAATACTACCTACTTTAGAAACAAGTGGGACATCGATTAAAATTTCTTTGTGGATTTACTATAAAACAACAATTGTTAATTTCGACATAATAAAAAACTATTTAGAAAGCAGAATTGAACATTAGGAAAAAAAAAGTTTAAATTTTTAAGGAGATATACGCCTCGTTAATTATTAATTTTTATCTAGTGTGAATTCAGTATTTTATAAATATAATTCACGTTAATTCAGGTAATAGCGTGGGATACGGGGAATTAAAATTTATTAATACTACCTACTTTAGAAACTGGTGGGACAACGTCAAAAGTTTCTTTGTGAACTCACAGGAAAATGACAAATATTAATTTAAGCATAATAAAAAACCATTTAGAAAATAGAAGTGAACGTTACGAAACAAAAAATATTAAATTTTAAGAGAGCGATATACGCCTCGTTTATTATTAATTTTTATCGAGTGCAAATTCAATATTTTTTAGCTATCGTCTGCGTTAATTCAAAAAAAATCCAATAAAATGTGGCATCTTGAAAGTTTGAACCAGTTAATTACACAATTATATAATTGACACATTTATTAAGAAATTTTTAATTAGCGATAGAATTAACAAATATTTTTAACCTATAAAAATCCACATTATTAAGGTGTAACTGTAATCCATTAAAATGTTGCCACGTGGCATGAAATTTCTAATATATCTCTTGATCGTTGATATTTTGGAGTTATTTACGCATTACTCTAGAAAAATTAAAACATAATTTTACTCTACACCCAAATTTGAGAGTACCTTATAGATAGGAAAGAAAATAGCGAACACTATGCTCCATTAGAATAATTTTTTTGCAACACCGAATTCAAAATAATAAATACTTAGATTTTATAGGGGATCAGGGTATTCTCTTCAGCACGTGTTAATGAACAACTCTGCATGTCATATGTTGTCTTTCTATTTGATGAGCAGAAGCCTAGCGGTCGCTAGCCTCTACAACTCCTAGGTTTCATTTCCAGCAATGTAAATAAATATCTTTACAGTTTTCGATCACTAGTATTTTCATCAACTATAATCTTATCTTATTGACTATACATTCCTTCCACAACCAAGTGTGGCACTACATACCATATAAAGATTTCTCAACTTCTATATTACTCATAAGTTCTTTTGTGTCTAACACATAATTTATATCGGTTCGTATCAAGTAAAATACTTAGCAACCGCTAAGCTCCATTACTTGAACAAGATCAATCAAACAGTGGTTGTGAAAGAAAATGCTTAGTGACCGCTAAGCTTCAAAACTCACCAGAAGGAATGATTATGTGGAAAATAGGCTAAAAATTTCTTGATAACATAGATGCTTTATGAAAAAATCATAGTAATAGATATTAGCGGTCGCTAGGCATTTTCCATAATATATTTTGATGGCAGATAGGTGAGATATGGACAATTTTTATTCTCGAAAGCTATGGAGGTCTTTGCATAGTCGGGAAGAAAGATGATTAATAAAAAAAATTCGGAGTGCTCATATAACACCATAGGGACTGCTAGGCACACACCTTTGCATCTTTTCCTTTTTTACACATCGGTGTGCATCAATGAAAATGATTAGTGACCGCTAAGCTCCGCTACTTGTCAGGAGGAGTAGATTAGCGGCCACTAGGCTCAACTAATTTTTTATTTTGAATATAGAGATCAAACAACAGTTCATATTAAAGCAAATGCTTAGCATCCACTAAGCTCGATTACTTATAGAAAGTAATGATTTTTCGGCAGCTAGGCTAAACAATATCTTATTTCAAACATAGCATTGTAATAACAGATCATAGTAATAGATATTATTAGGTGCTAGGCATTTTTTGTGAAATTTTTAGATGCAAAATTTGTGAGATATAAAAATTGTTTACTGTCGAAAGCTAGGGAGGTCTTTTGAGAAAGTAATAGATTAGTGGCCTCAAGGCTAAACTGTTTATTAATTTCAAAAATAGAGATAAAAAATAGTTCGTATAAAAGAAATTCCTAGCAACCGCTAAGCTCGAATGCTTACAGAACATAGCACTCTACAATTATTGTTTATTGATAAATGAGAAAGGAATAGATTAGCGGCCTCTAGGCTAAACTGTTTCTTAATTAAGAAAATAGAAATAAAAAAAGTTTGTATTACAAAAAATGCTTAGCGACCACTAAGCTACGATACTTACAGAACATAGCGCTCAGATAACAGATCATATGAATGGATGAAATGGCATCGCAAGGCATTTTTTATGTCGGTTCGTATCAAAGAAAATGCATAGCGACCACTAAGCTACATTACTTACTGAAAGGAGTGGCTTGGCACTCACTTGGCTATATTGTTTCTGTTTTTAAAAAATATCGACCTAATAAAAATCATTGTCTGTCTTTGCGACAAAGATAAGAGTTAGAGCATAATAATAGAAGTACATATTTTAAACGTGAAGATGTATCCTGATCATCTTGGCCCTGCATATTTCTAGAAATAACCCGTTAAACAAAATAGTCCTAAACATTTTACTACTAAAATGGAGGGAAAAGATGAACATGGGTCTTGCTCAAGAATGAATGATCCGAGACCATGAAGAACAAAGGTTTGTGTTTTATGATTGCCAATTATTTTTGTTGATGACAAGGTAATATCAGTATGGCACTATCCTAACTATATATTGTCATGATGAATCTATTTTAACAAATGAAAAAAAACCAATCTCAACAGGTTTGAAGTCATTATTTGAAATTATATTATATTCGATGAACTATCCTTGGTAAAAAATGGGTCTAAGTGCTATATGAGCGTGTCCAATCCTCCTAGTTTGAATAAGATAACCTTCGAAAAAGGATGACTAATCACATAATTTTTGACAACCTAGATAAGATAGAAGTTGTTAGTTAGTGTGTGGTTATGCAGATATGTAGTAAATTTTGAGAAGTCATTTCACAAATGTGGAAGGTGTTATTACAGAGAATGTTGAAGAGGGTATTGAGAAAATAATGTTAGTGGAAAGCATGTTGTGTATAATTTGTGTAGAAGGAATTGTCTTTAACCAACCCTGTCGATACAATATTGTATCGATCATTTTTTTCCCAATATAGTGGTTCGTATTGCCCAGCTATATGATTTGTATCATGAAACAAGATGAAGTATGGAAGTTTTAGACTATTTTCATTAAATTTTAAGTAATGAGTTTTTTTTGTTCAAGATCACACCGATATTTTTTATTTCAAAGGAAAGCAACATAAGGGAATTTTCTATCCTCGAGACTTGTCTAGATCTTGATGGCATTATCAAGATGTGTGCACTGTTGGTCAGTAATTCATAGTTGAGGCTTAAATTTTTTGCTTTTCTGTCTTGTGATGTTTTGTAATCGGATGTACTCTTAGGATTTTTGTCTGCCTAGTTTGAACTCATGGCTTTGGGGCGTGCTTCCATACCACCAAATTTTTTGGTGAATATTCTTATATCATTTTACTTGTTAATAGAATATAAGATGTTATTCATAAATAAAACACACCATCAATCCCAAATTAGTAAATTAAAAGTATATGTAAAAATTATTGAGATTACTCGAAGGACCAAATATAGAATTTTTATTTTTTAATGATTATTAATAGTTTGAAGATTAAATTGTGCAATATCTTGATATTGATTACCGAGGTTGTCCCCGACTGTAGATTACAGACCCTGATCCCACCCAATGTAAATTAATAAATGTATGAATCAATAAATTAAAGTGTTGGAACATTGTTGGTCCATTGCTATTGAATTGAATAGTAATGAATTAATTATTGGAGGTGACTCTCATATTATTGCTAACACCGCCATCAAAAAACTTGTGTGAATAAAAATCCTTTTGTACTCTTTCATTAATTACAGATTGGACCTTACATGTTATATATGGGGAGGCTACTAAAAAGGTGGATTTTATATAAAATCACGTGATAAGATTGGAAATAAATATGTTGATCACCCAGACTCATCACCTTTTCCAATAAAGGTCGATATTAAAGCCCCTAGCAAGCTTGTATTAATTACAAGCATGCGATGGCATAGTCACTCCACATATTTACCGATCCTCTCCTCCTTATTTTCACACCTTTCATCTTTATTTCACTGGATTTCATTTCATCTGTCATGGCCTTTCCAATGTTTCCTTTCATGCAATTTTCCACGTCGGTGCGTGAAATGGCATTTTATACCAAAATTTTGCGTCGCCGTTTGAAATCCATTTTTTGAATTGAAACAGAGAAAGACCTGGTTGCTATTGAGGGAGTTCTTGGAGATGATTATCTTTCTCTAGAGGGATGTCCAAGGGTAAATGTGGAAGTTTCTTCGACGTTCATTTGTCATCTTCTTATCATACACCCGATGAAGGATTGGGCTTTGAAGATGGGTCGTCACTGGATCAAGCCAGCGTATAGGGTTGGCATGGAAGTGGAAATGGAAAAAACCATGAGTGCATCATGGCCCTTGCTATCTGAGGCTCATTATAAATAGGAAGGTTTTCTGGACGTGGCCATTTTTTTAGAGTTGTACAAATGGTTTGACGTCCTAATGTGATTCATGTCTGGTGTGTCCAAATGGGGTGAGACACCGAGGGCGGGAGATAGTTTTCTCCCCTTTCCTGACCTAGATGATATGTTTTCTCTACTGCAAGAGGAACCAACACATTGGGATCTTCTTCACCAGGAAGGTCATGAGGCATACGATTGGTTAAAGAGTCAGGCTGCTGGAAAAGAGCATTTTTTCCAAGAACCGCCTGCGGAAACCGTTTTCATCCCAATTAAAGTGAAGGTTACAAAGGTGTCATCTGATTCAAATAAATAAGTGCTTCTAAAATCCATCAGGCTGTAACTTTGTTTTGGTTGTTATATAGCCTTTCCAGTTGCATTGTTACCAAATCATCATGTCTGTCTTACTGGTCTGGGTTTTTTTTTGTATTCCCAATCACTTGTTTTTTTGGCATAGGCCCTTAAGCATTTTTTCACCAAAGTATTGTTGGATCATTCAGGTTTTTTAGACTGATCCTCTCATTGTATCTGTGATGTAAAGGGAAAGGGACCCTTCAACCCTCCTTCACTTATAAAAATCAAGAAATCATTAATAAAAGTTTTTGTTGTGCGTTGCACTATGCAATTTCAACAATTAATCACTATTAAATTTGGTTTGTTTGAAGATGTCAATTCATTGCTAGAAGTGAAGACTAGTGGCTGCTAGCATCAATATATTATAGAATATCAATATATTATTAGAATATCTTTCAATGTAAAAAACAATTTGTACAACTTTAGGATAGAGGAGCTAATAGTGGATTGATGGCTATCTTCCCATCACTTTAAAAAAAATTGAGTTACACTACATCATTGTGGAAACCTGGAGGTCTTCACTTTCAAAGCTATGGAGGTCTTTGAGAAAGGAATAAATTTAATTCTCTTGCCCTAATAATAGAAGATACTGTAAATTGCTCTATTTCTTTTACAGAAACCTCTCCTACAACAATCTGTCTAGGGAAATTCCTGTCATTAAAAACTTTTCATGTTTTTCTACATACAGTTGTAGATATAAACACAAATTTTCTCTACATACCAATTCAGTTTTGTTTCTTATGGTTTTTGGATATCACCAATTAACTGATGCAAGAAATAGTAGTTGTCTTTTAAATAGCTTGGGTTCCAGAGACATTCTTCTATTGTTATCAAAAATTTGGCAAACTTGGATATGTATGATGTTGTCTAACAAAATTGTGGCCCAATGCAATGAACAACATCCATCTCAAAACTGGAAATTGTTTGCATCTGTTAGGGTTCAGTACTACTATTGTGCATAATTATAGCTTTGTACCATTCAAATCATCCAAAGGTATTTACAAAAGTCTCTGCAAACAAAATGGAGCTAAGGTGTTAAAACTAACATGGCAAGACATGATTTCATATTGTATAGATTATCAGATGACAAATCAGAAAGCAATATCATATTACAATTTCTTTATTGACACATCTATTTGTTACATTTAGGTTCTCAAAGGTTGGCCATACTGCACATGAACATGGCTCTTTACATGAACAATGACATAATGACAAACATGAAAAATCTTACAGAGAAATATGTAATTGGCTATGGTGCTATAAGAAATCTTTATAAATTTGATCTAAAGAATTCTAAGCCAATTGTTATATAAAGAGAATGTACAGTCACTACCCACTAAGCTTGCTTGCATTTGAACCTGATGTGGAAACAGTTGGAAGCATCAAGCATCAGAATCTTGAGAGTCTGCATGGATGTTCACTTTCTCCACTTGGAAACCTGATGTTTTATGATTACATGGTAAACAAAAGTCTGTGAGACATCCTACATGGTGAGTAAAATGATTATGTTATGAAGAAAAATGAATCTGTACATTGTAGATTCAATTTTTGAAATAGAAGTGTCCAATCAACCTCTAACCTTCATAGTAAAATGGATATTTGGAAAATCTAACAAGTGTTTTATTAATTTTTATTTTCATATAGGATCATCAAAGAAGATTAAGCTAGACTGGAATGATCGGCTAAAGATTGCTCATGGTGCTGAAGAAGGATAGCCATATCTTCATTATGACTGTAACCCACACATTGTTTACAGGGATGTGAAGACTTCTAACATTCTTTTGGATTATAATTTTGACACAAATTTGTCAGACTTTGGCATTTCCAATTGCATTTCCTCAGCCAAACACCACACCTCTACCTATGTTATGGGTACCATTTGTTACATTGACCCAGAATATGCAAGAACATCAAGTTTGAATAAGAAATATGTAGTACACTCTTCTGTTGCTTCCTACTCATAAATACTAGTCTCTACTTTGATAGCACCTCCACTGCTACTTTACTCAACACTACTTGTATCCAAACCAATAGTCCCATTCTACATGAAATAAATGTATTCATGTTTTACAGTGCAAATAAAATTGTCCACAAAAGGTGACGACTCCTCATATAAGATTTACAACTGTATATGTATGAATTTGTAACAAATTTAAAATGTACAGATAGAACCTTTCAATGTAAAGATGATGACAGATCAGTTTTGTTATTTCTTGACTCAAAAAAATACAATTGTGGCACAATGAGTGTTTTGATTGATGTAAACTATAAAATAATGGTTCAATGTATCTCTGAGGGTGTAAGACAACATTTCTCACAAACAATTTTCTTGCATTGTGTCAAGGATTATTTCATTTTCTTGCTCACGGAAGTGACTCATTGTTTATACGGAGAATGGAACAATTTACAAGCATAAATTCTACTATCTTTCAGAGTAATAGAATTTGTGATATACATAAACTCCCAACTTTGTTGTTTGATTTTAATGATTACTCACAGATATAGTTTATAATAATAAACACTAGTGAACTTGTACAATATTAAAAAAATACTTGAGTTGTTACAAGGTATATTTCGGGGTGAGAACATAATTTTATTGTGAGTTCCACCAGAAGTCAAAATAACACCACTAGCATTTAAGGCCAGTGTCAAATTTAAGGATATGTGCATACTAAACATTGAAAGTGTGTGCCTCACACTTTCAAAGTTTGAGATTCACACTCTGAAAGTGTGAGTGCAAGACTTCACACTTTCAAGGTGTGAATTTCAAATTTTGAAAGTGGGTGAGGCTCACACTTTCAGAGTGTGAGGCTCAGAGTGTGGGGATATCACTTCAAAGTGTGAGGCTCAAATTTTCATAGTGTGGGGCTCACACTTACAAAGTGGTGGGGCTCTCAAAATTTTAAGATCATGGGGCTCGCACTTTGAAACTATGAGGCTTTTAGACTTTAAAAGTGTGAAGTTTCAGTGTGAGCCCACTTTCAGAGTGTGAGGCATCACACTTTCAGAGTGTGAGGCTCACACTTTCAGAGAGTGCGGGCTCACACTTAAATACAATGGGATCATGACTTATAATAGTTACCGGTAGCTAACCTTACATCGAGGCTTTTTCACTTTCATTTAATACAACATGATCATGACTTATAAGAGTTAGTGACCACTCACCTTAGATCGATGCTCATGACTTATAAGAGTTAGCGACCACTCACCTTACATCGAGGCTCATGACTTATAAGAGTTAGTGACCGCTCACCTTACATCGAGGCTCATGACTTATAAGAGTTAGTGACCACTCACCTTAATCAAGGTTCATGACTTGTAGTAGTTAGCGACCGCTCACCTTAATACAATGGGCTCAAACTTATAAGTAGTTAGCATTTTTATTTTATTACTCTCAACATTGCTCATGCCTTATAATAGTTAGCAGTTGTAGCCTTACATACTCTTGAACATTGAAAATTAAAAAATTGGAATCCAATAATAGCCAAATTGGAATCCAATAATAGCGATATTGGAATCCAATAATAGCGATATTGGAATCCAATAATAGTGAAATTGGAACTAGAATAATTCCAATAATGACAATATTGGAATCCAATATTGCTACTAATGGATTCCAATAATAGTAATAATGGAATCCAATATAGACAAAAATGGAATCCAATATACGTACAAAAACAGAGATGGATTTCTTCCAATACTTGATATTGCATATCCAATAAAAAATATAGAATAGAGGACTCTCTCCCCTCTCACAAAACAACTAGGTGTACTCTTTCCCTTGTTTTTATTTTCTACTTAGATATTGTCATTTCCATACTAGTTGTTTTGAAGAAGAATGTATTGAGAGGGGGTGAATCATTCCTTGAAAACTTTAAGTTCAATTACCATGTATTAGCATTCATCATACATAACTACATATGTGTAAATTAAATGTGTATTAAATATTCAAAAGATCATAAGACGAGAGAGAACACAAGACACCAAATATAAGTGAGAAACACTCAAGTGGAAGAAAACCCACTGAAACCTTAGCTTATATTAGAAAAATCAAGGACTTGCAATAATATTACACATCCTACAACATTTGGTTAGTGATTTACCAACCCAAAAAGGAGCACTAACCCCAAAACCTTTAATGATATGACTCAAAAAAAAGGACTCATGTGAATATTACACATCATAATATATTTTTAAAATTAATGGTCACATATGATAGGCTAATTTTAAAATTAATGGTCACATATGATAGGCTAATCACATTATGATCCAATTTCAGATCACAAACACATCAAACCCTCTTCAAATTTCTCTCTCCTTTAACTCACTCAAATCTATCCTCTCATGGCTGATTAGCTAAATTAAATTTGTTACATCTAATTCTATATATTATTCAAGTATTAAACACTCTTCTAATATTTTTTAATAACCCCTCTACACTCCTCTTCAACCTCCTTTAGGTCATATTTTTCCTCTCTTACTCTAGTCAGAAATGAGTCATTTCACTATCTTATATACCCAACACTAGCTCATAACACCCCTAGGTCAGCCATGACAAGAAGGTCAGTCATCCCAACTCAAAAAAATATGAAAACCATGATGTAAATAAACTTTAGATTTTTTTTCACACATATCCTACACCCGTTAAATTGTTGAGTGATCTCGTGCAGCATTGGAACATCCCTAAGGTGTGGGAACTTGTTGACTTGGGATGAACTCCGAAGAATTATAAATTCCTTTGTAACTTGGGGCACCTAATTTAAGATCGATGTGAAAGGATAAAAACACTTTAAAATTACTCTAATCTACTCAATTCAAGGGGCTCAGAGTTAGAAATAAAAAATAAGGAAATAAAGTGATACACCAAGAGAGTATAATTAGATATTATTATGATCTTCACACTGGAAAGGGTTAACTTGGAAAGGATAAAGAAAACATAAAAATCCAATTCGCCTTATGCTATTTATACTGGGAAAATAATATACCACAAAAATAAGAGCATGTATTTCCTTGTAAGAACCCAAGCATACCTAATAGATAGATCAAATCTACTCAAATACACAATCAAAAAAATCATAGACAATATATGATATACACATGTCATACATCACTTTCTCTTCATGGCGGTTAATGATAATGTAACTTTGTAACAAAAGGAATATAATATTTCCATAACTGATATTCCAGATAACTACATCCTTCTCCCATAGATTGAAATAATATGCTCTAATAACGATCACTTATAAATAAATGTAGGTGAATCATTTTATAATAAGGAATGACACATTCACAAAGCATACATTGATAAACTATTAAGAAAATAAATCATAAATTTCATGGCCAAATATTGTTATGATTATAATTAAAAGGCTCCAAAGTATTCAAAGTAATCTTCCAAGCTTGAAGATTAACTTCCCCAATGATCTATATCTTTTAACTTCATGTACTTAACTATTTATAAGTTTTTCAATTGAGCCATTACAGCTGAACCTTAACTAGCAAGTTACTAAAATAGAATGTAATTAAGTTCTAGGGAAAATACTCCCATAAAAATAACAAAGTATTTGCAAAGGTTTGAGTAAGTCAACCATGTAACTTGGACTAATCTAGAGCTTGGAATTGTCCTTTCATGGCCGCCTAGCTTAGCTTGGTCGTGCAATATATTTTTCCTCTTTGGTTTTCTCCTTCTCTTTCTCCCACATAATCATCTGATGTTTTTAATAAATGAAACACTTGATGATTCCTTGTAATTATTCTTCTTTTGATCCACATGCATAATTTAGTGGCCACTAATTTACACCTTTGTTTCAATCTCTATTTCCACTTTAGCTGGAAACATTTTCAGATTACTCACCACTTTCTTCAGTCAACTTGTGAAAGTTTTGGCATGAGAACAACCTATTAATTGAATCACTATTGAAATTACTAGTTACCTCGTCATATTTCTTTACCAAATTTGATTTAATTTGATCCACTGGAAAGGTGTCAATATTATTATTGAAAAAAATTTAGTTGATATTATCAAACTCTTTTAAGATATCATGTAGACCATCCATTATTTCCATGCATTTTTCATCAACTTCTTGATCAAATCTTGTAACACCTAGGATCTAAATTCCGCAGCCTTATGAAACTCAAAAAAATTAGAAATATCATCAATTACTTGATATTTAAGAAGTAAATTTGGATCCTCATCTCTAATCTTTCCTCATGTGGTTAAATTCATATTCAAATTCTTGTTATCCTCGAAGATGGATTTATCTATCCTACAAATGGAGAATCTTTTAGTTTACAAATCATTATATAATTCAATAGATTCTTTGATCAAATAAAAAGCTTCTTGAAGCATGTGTTCTATCCATCCATTCATTGATCTTCCCTTTTGACCTATCTTCTCAATCTCATGATATGAAATATCGTCTAGATCAGAAGAAATTGTTAGAATAGTTATAGTTGAAGGATTATTGGTTGGAGTGGGTTGTGTTGATTTTCCTTAACAGAGTAGTGAGTTGTTCAAACCTTTTCCTTTAGTTCATATTTGGAAGCTTTAACTTTATCATACTTCTCCATTAAATTCCCAACAGCCACTTTCACATCTTGTTTGGCACCTGTCGACACTAAAATTTTCCTCCGTAATTTCTATTTCATTAATGTATGTATTAGGAATAGGATGTTGTTAAGTATAATTAGTACTAGTGTCTAATAGAAGACAACGGCACTGTCAGTATGGTGCTGCCAATAATGTAGAGTACGGTAACAGTCAAAGTACAATAGGAATGTTGTAAAAAGTAAATATTTGTCGTAAATGGTCCGGTAATGTTAAAATGTCAAAGTTGGGATAAGTAGAGAAGTAGGGTCTACATGATTAGGAATTATAAATATTATTTTAATAAGGACAAGGAGTGAGGTCATAAATATTTTGTGTATTTTATTTGTAAAAAGTCTAAAAATGTGGAACCCATGTAAAATGATAAGGTTTATCTTATCTTAAAAGATAAGCTTACATGTACAGATAAGAGTTAAGGTATGGAATATGATTCGTCAGAGTGGATTTTTTATCCTATCTTAGAGATAAGATGGATAATCCTGGAAGTTCTATAAATAGAGAGGCCATCCCCCTCATTTAGCATAGAAGGAAGTAGTGAGAAATATTGTAGGAAGTGTGCGAAGGAAGCCATCAGTTTAAAGGTGTGTTGAAGAAGCCATTAAGAGGTGTAATTATAAAGTTTCTCCCATAGTCTTGGTGAAAGGCAAGTGAATTCAATAACACTTGAAGTACCTCATGGGTGAGATTGTAACAGTTTCATGTTAATATTATAATTTACTTTGATATTTCAGATTTTTCATCATTCCGTCTTATCATAGTCGATGGTATTCTTGTGTTATGTTGTTGTTTTGTGTTTCCAGATTACATCCACCAAACTAAAGGCTGTGCATTAGTAAATAATCATAGCACGAGGAGTTCCCGGTGAAGAATTATCATAGTGCCGGATTGGTGATGACATTTTGGTTCCGTTGCCGGGACCATTCCTCGTTGGTGGATTTTCTGGAGAGACATTCCCACTTAGTCAAAAATCAATTGGAGGGTAACCTTGTTTTTACTGTGCATAGTAGTTACCATGGTAAAGTCATTTTTGCTATGAATAGTAGTTACCATGGTAAAGTCATTTTTGCTGGGAATAGTATTTACCGCAGTAAAGTCACTTTTTACCGTGAATAGTATTTACCGCAGTAACTTCACTTTTTACCATGAATAGTGTTTACCACAGTAAAGTCAGTTTTTACCGCAGTAAGTCAAGTTTTACCATAGTTTATCATGGTCATTTCTATTTTACTGTAGAAAGGTGTAAAGTCACTTTCTAGTATAGTGATTCCAATTATTTGTGCACATAAGTCGTGTTGATTGTACTTGTGGGTTGGTATTTCATGGTGGTTACTTTTGAAAATGGGAAAGATTCCTATTTTTTCAGCTCAATCTAATGAAGATGCTTCTTCTTTCATTCAAGAGTTTAAACGATCTTGTATTTGTAATGGCCTTATAAGAAGGGAACAATGGACTAAATTTTTTCCTACCTTTTTGGATGGTTCAGCACTTAGGTAGTTTGAAACACTAGGTGATAATGTGAAAAATTCATGGGATTTATTAACTGAAATTTTTCTTGAAGAATTTGGTGAACAACAGAAATATGCAGATCTCATGATCGAGATCACAAAGCTATCCCAAGGAGAGAAGGAGAAGATAAGGGATTATCATGCTCGTGTTCTAGAGCTAAGGAGGAAGCTCAATGCCCAGATCCAGAAGGAAAGATTAGCGGATGGGTTGATGAATGGCGTGGATAATCTCCTCTGTAAGCACTTCATTCTTGGGATGAAGCCAGAGATCAGACAACGAGTGAAGTATGACTGCCCAGCTACCATTGAACAAGCAAAGGAGATTGTAAGAAGGCAAGAAGAAAGCATGGAAGAGGAGCCCAAAGAAATTGTTGCTAAAGTAGAGCCTACACTAGCACCTTTGGTCCAAAATCCACAACCACTCTCGGTGAGCACAAATATTTCTCCTAGTACATCTACTGAGTATGAAGATCTGCTCAAGAAGATGGGTCAGTTAACTATTAATCTTCTTCAAGGAAAAGAATTTAGTTCTCAAGGAGGAGATAGAAGTCCAAAAAGAAATATTTCTAAAGTTGTATGTTATGGTTGTTATAAAAAGGGTCATTATAAGTATAATTGTCCAGATAGAGCTTCTACATCTAGTACAAGGAGATAATGATAAAGGAAAAGAACCTGTGAATTCTTTTGAGGTAGTAGCTAAGAGCATAAATAATGAAGTAGATGTGTTTGTAACAAAAAGAAAGAAAGAAAAAGATAACCAAGATGGAAATTATCCTAAGAAGATGAAAGGAGAAACTAGTAAGAAACATAGGAGAAGAAAGTTGAGTGTGCAGGATTTTCTGATTTCACAAGGACAAGGACCATACTCCATCTTAGAAGATCTATCCAAAAGGCCTGCAAATATTACATATGGTCAACTCTTGGCTATGTCTTCTGAGAAGAGACGGGAGCTGCGAAGTGGACTCAATGCTTGACGAAAGAAGGAGGTTGAGGTCCCTGTGTTGGAGGTAGAGGTAGATCCCTACACTCCACAAGCTGAGGTATTATGTAATGGTATTTCAATTTATGATGTCTTAGTTGATGGAGGTGCTGCAGTTAATGTAATGACCGAGTCTATAATGAATATGTTGGGTTTAAAAATTGATCGCCCCTGAACACTTATGTTAAGGTCATTAAATAAGGGAAAAACTAAACCAGAAGGTGTAGTTTAAAATGTAGCAATATCTATTATGGGTGTTGTATGTGTGGTAGACTTTCAGGTGATGAAAAATGGTACTGTTACGTACCTAATGTTGTTGGGAAGACCATGGCTAATTCATGCAAGAAACTACTGGAATGAAGGCTTCATGACACTTGGACATGGTAGTGAGAGGGTGAAAATAAACGTGATCCCTTGGCATCATAAGGCAGAACCTGTCAATTCAAGTGATGAAACTGATGATTGGACATCCTCTGATTACTCTAGTACCAGTGAAGTAGACACCAAAGATGAAGAAAGTGAGGTTGATGTTTCGGTCATGGATATCCTTCCAGTCACACCGACTCATGACCCCATAGAATTATCTGAAGAAGAAATTGAGGATCGTCTCTAGCAAATAAAGATTGGTGATGCTATGATGGAGAGTGAGAAGGAATCCTACCTCCAACTCTTTCGAAGGTACATACACATATTCACTTTTGATTACAAGGAACTCCGTCAAGTAAGTTGGGTAGAACATTCTATTGAGCTGGTAGATGGTGCTAAGCCCATAAAGCAAATGCCATATAGAATGAATCCTAATTTTTCTAAGACTGTAAAAGAAGAAATAGATAAGTTTCTTGATGCAGGATTCATATTTGTTGTGGAGAATTCAGAATGGGTTTCTCCCATTATGATTTCAATAAAAAAGAATGGGAAGCTACGCATTTGTGTTGACTACAGGAAGCTCAATAAGGCAACAAAGAAGGATCATTACCCTCTTCCATTTTCAGATCAGATCTTGGATGAAGTAGCTAGCCAAGAGTGCTATAGTTTTGCTGATGGATATAGTGGCTACAACCAAGTTTGTATAGCAGAGAAAGATCAGCTGAAGACCATGTTCACCACTCCTTGGGGAATGTTTGCTTATAGAGTTATGCCTTTTGGGTTGTGTAATGCTCTGGCAACATTCCAGTGTTTGATGAATAGGGTGTTCAAACCCTACATTGGGACCTTCATCAGAGTATTTCTGGATGATTTTTGCATCTATGGGAGCAAGTTGGACCACCTGCACCAGATGGAGACAACATTTCAAAGGTTAGATGAAGCACAAGCCTCACTAAACCCTACAAAGTGTGTCTTTGGATGTTCTAAAGGTGTTTTGTTAGGGCATGTTGTATCCAGAGATGGTATTGGTACTGATCCTAATAAAGTTTCAAAAATAAAAGAGTTACCATTTCCTATGAATAGAAGTAAGTTGAGATCATTTTTAGGCCATGTGGGTTACTATAGAAAGTTCATCAAGAATTTCTCAAAGATTACACAGCCACTAACCTAGTTCTTGAAGAAGGATGTTACTTATGAACCAGGAAATAAAGCGCATGAAGCTTTTAAACAACTGAAGGAAGCCCTGGTGTCGTCACATGTTCTAAAGAGTCCAGATTGGAGCAAGCCATTCATTGTGTACACTAATGCCTCAGATGTAGCACTAGGAAGTACTCTGAGCCAAAAAGATGAAAATGGGAATGAACATCCAGTTTACTTTGGGAGCAGACAAATGAGTAGTGCTGAGCTAAATTATACTGTAACTGAAAAAGAGGCTCTGGCTATCATTTTTGCTGTAAAGAAGTTTAGAAATTACTTGCTAGGGAAAAAATTTCTAGTTGTAACAGATCATCAGGCTCTAAAATATATTGTAAATAAGCCTAACCCATCAGGGAGGATAGCAAGATGGATAATTTTGATACAAGAATTTGAATTTGATATTATAGATAGGCCAGGAAAGAAGCATGTCAATGCAGATGCACTCTCTCGAGCCTATGATGGTTTAGGTTCATCTTGTGATGATGATGATTTCCCAGATGCATCATTGTTATCCCTTGACACAATCCCTAGTGAATACATAGATATTTGGAATTATCTGAATGAATTCAAGTTTCCTAATGGTGCCAATGCAAATACTAAGAGAAAGATTACTCAAGCCAGTCGTCCATATTCTATTCTGCATGGAGTATTATTTCGAATAGGACCTGATGGACATTACAAGAGGGTAGTTAGACATGATCAAGGGAAGGAACTGACTAGAAGAATTCCACAATGGTACATGTGGAGGGCACTTCTCTATACAACTTACAGCAAGAAGGATCTTGGATGCAGGTTATCACTGGCCCACTTTTTTTAAAGATTGTTATAATTATTGTAAGACATGTGATATTTGTCAAACACATGGTAACCGTAAGACTTCATCAGCTCCATTATGTCCTATTCTTCCCCTTGGTCCCTTTGAAAAGTGGGGAATAAACATTATAGGTCCACTTCCAACTACATCATGCAAAAATAAGTATATTGTAGTTGCCACAAATTATTTAACCAAGTGGGTTGAAGCTAGGCCATTGAAAATAGCTTCCATGGATGAAGTGGCAAGGTTCATGTATGAACGCATTGTCACGAGATTTGGTTGCCCATTAGAAATTGTAACAGATCAAGGAAGCCACTTCATTAATGAGGTGGTAGAAGCCCTAGTCAATAAGTTTTCTATTAAGCACAGGAAGGCAACAACATACAAGCCAAGCACAAATGGACAGGTGGAACGAAATTTTTTTGTGTTGTGTCAAATTCTAGCAAAAGATGCAGCCTTGTAGGTACATAAATGGGATAAAAGGATTCATGCAGCATTGTGGGCATATAGGGCAACATCAAAGTCAGCAACAGGATACTCCCCATTTCAGTTGGCCTATGGCATTGATCTAGTTCGTCCTATTGAGTTTGATATTTGATATTCCCACTGTGAGAGTTATGAAAAATGAAAGGATGGATGAAAGTGATTCAGTAAAAGAAAGGTTGGTACATCTTCATTTGCTGGAGGAAATGAGAGAAATAGCAAAGGATACAAGCCATAAGAAGAAAATGAAGCAGAAGGAATACTTTGATCAAAAGATCTAGTGGTCTCCATTTCATGTGAATGACTTGGTTCTAGTATATGATTCTAGATACAAAAAAAGAAGACAGAAAATTTCTTCCAAAATGGATGGGGCCCTACAAAATAGTAGCTGTGCATGAAAATGGTACGTACCGACTGGAGGAATTGGATGGCACTCCCATTACGAAATGGGTCAACCACGACAAGTTCAAGATTTTCCAAGCACCAGAATAGTCTACTCCGAGGACGGAGTAGAAGCTAGGAAGGGGGAAGATGTCGACACTAAAATTTTCCTCCGTAATTTCTATTTCATTAATGTATGTATTAGGAATATGATGTTGTTAAGTATAATTAGTAGTAGCGTCTGATAGAAGATAACGGTGCCGTCAGTACGGTGCCGCCAATAATGTGGAGTACTGTAACAGTCAAAGTACAATAGGAATGTTGTAAAAAGTAAATATTTGTCGTAAGTGGTCCGGTAATGTTAAAATGTCAAAGTTTGGGTAATTAGAGAAGTAGGGTCTACATGATTAGGAATTAGAAATATTATATTGGTAATAAGGACAAGGAGTGAGGTCATAAATATTTTGTGTATTTTATTTGTAAAAAGTCTAAAAATGTGGAACCCATGTAAAATGATAAGGTTTATCTTATCTTAAAAGATAAGCTTACATGTACAGATAAGAGTTAAGGTATGGAATATGATTCGTCAGAGTGGATTTCTTATCCTATCTTAGAGATAAGATGGATAAGCCTAGAAGTTCTATAAATAGAGAGGCCACCCCCCTCATTTAGCATAGAAGGAAGTAGTGAGAAATTGTATTGTGTGTAGGAAGCCATCAGTTTAAAGGTGTGTTGAAGAAGCCATTAAGAGGTGTAATTGTAAAGTTTCTCCCATAGTCTTGGTGAAAGGCAAGTGAAGTCAATAACACTTGAAGTACCTCATGGGTGAGATTGTAACAACTTCATGTTAATATTATAATTTATTTTGATATTTCAGATTTGTCATCATTCTGTCTTATCATAGTCGATGTTATTCTTGTGTTACGTTGTTGTTTTGTTTCCAGATTACATCCACCAAACTAAAGGCTATGCATTAGTAAATAATCATAGCACGAGGAGTTCCCGGTGAAGAATTATCATAGTGCCAGATTGGTGATGACATGTCTTTGTGAACATCATGTATTAGTTTAATTTCTGGCCTTCCAATCCATATCGATACATTATCATCATCCGATCTTACTAGTATCATCTTCCCAACATTCACATCCATTATTGGGTTGAATTCCTCTTGAGGTCTATCAAAAATAGGTCCAACATATATATCCTTATTTGAAAGGACCTTTGACAATAGTAGCTATCCATGTCAAGACATGGTGCACCCACTATCTGATCATACATTGCACTATCTTTAGTTATTTATTTCCAAAAACAATCTCTTCTCATCATGTTGCAATCAAAAAATGGAATCTCTAGGGCACATAGAACATTTTTCCAATATGTAATCTTTGGAACATAGTATGCTTCTCCACCATCTGTTGAACTCTTTTCCCAGTGTGTGATGTATACATGAATGCCTCTCTACATGTTTGCCATCTCTTTGGGTTCTTTGAAGGGTGTCAATGGAGGATCCCCTTTAGGAAAGAAAGGATTCCCATCCACTATTTTCCAGATCTCAATTGAGTGTGACCAGAAGAAATCCAAGATTAATGATTTAAACTCCATGATGGGCTTGTTGTCTTTGACATAGAATTTAAACATATTTGGTTTGTTGATACCCATGATCTTGTGGTTACCATCTAGCAAGTGTGGTTCCACAAAGGCCTTAAATTCATAGAATTCCTTGATAAGGTACATAGTGAATGTGTTGGAATCCTCTTGGCATGTTCTGTAAGTGTCCATTATTTGTGGCAAAGAGAATGTATCCAATTTGCACAATGTTGTTGATAATCAGCTGAATGTCCCATCTATGTCTTCATGCGTGTGACCCACTGGAAGGAAACTCACATACACTGTGTTGAAAACCCTTCTAGCTATTAGCATGGATGCAAATGAAAATAATGTGCAATTTTTGTTGTCACTTACAACATTATCTAGTTGCAAGTAGAGAGTTAGTGGTTTTTTTAAATGAACTTGAACAACTGTAAACAATATTAGTTGTATGAGCACCCTCATTTTTCTACTTGTATTCCTTACACTTGTCATATGCATCATTTTTCAATAGTGCATCATGTAATGGGTGTTTTGATGCCCCTCTACTATATACAAAATCACCATATTGATCTATAAGTGGTTATTCTAGCTTCCAGATACATAGTTCCAATTATGTTATAGTGAAGTTTACTCCTTGCTCAACAAAATGGAGATCGAAGTGTCGGAAACCCTATTTTGTGTCCATATGTCAACATACCAATCAAGGTGGCAGGGATATTAATAGCATTGCTTATTGATTTTGATTTTTTTCTTGTCCTTGGTATTGTAATTTTCATCTTGTCCATTTTTTCATACAAAATGCTCAAATACCTATTAGGATTTTGTTGTGATTTCACTCTACGTGCATAGTAATTTACATGACAACTTTGAATGTAATCATTGTGCCATTTCTAGTGTTGATATATTTATGCCAGTGTTTCTGGACATGAGGTCACTACACATTTGTTCTTAAGCTCTGTGCACTTGTCACATTTGGTGAAGAAGTTGTTCTTGGTGATTGAAACATGGGAGAAATGTTCTTGCCATATTTTGTTGAGATTTGACTGTGACGTTTGAGGAAGGTCCAACAGTGAAAGGCCCTTGTTACACTTTTGTAGTATGTAAGAAAAAGTATAACATGCAGGCATCAATCTCATTGTTACTTTAGTACCATCTTGTCCCACTGAATGAGACATGTGTGGGGATATATAAGAATTATTCTCCACCATTTTGGATATCAATGCAATAGTTACAACAATGTTTGGAATTTGTTTTAGTTTTCCTATATATCCATTTATTTCCCTCCTCTTGCCATTAATCTAATATTTTCAATATGTGTAATAGGTGATTTTTGTGATTCGATGACATTTTTACCATGCATTCTAGCATACATCCCTTCCACATAACTTCAATTTATCTATATTACATTATGAAGTTTGACCTTGATCACAAGTGATAGCATTTGTGGTGAATGTATTAAGTACAAAGTTTTTTATGGTAGGTTCATTCATATCCAGAGTTAAATTCCAACTGTGATTGAAAGTTCTTAGAGATAGATTGGAGAGACATCCTTCCTTGCAACAAGGTTTTTTCTCAACTTTAGACAAAAATTATTCTCTTGATTTTTCATCATTTTCCATTGCCTTTGATGTACTAGATGGAGTAGAATTTACCTTTTGGCATTTGCAGGAGTTGTAAGGTATTTTTATCAAGTTTTCATTACTACTACATATGGAGGATTCATATGAATTTGGGTATACCAGTTGAGGCAATGGATCTTAAAATACACTACACATTTCTATCAGAAACTCTTCTAGAATTTCTTTTAGCCTTACTTCCATAACGAAACCATCTTGATGGGCCAACTAGCTGGTAGACCATTGGATGAGAGATCCTTCTGATATGGAGAAACCCTTGCAAAAAGGTGTAATTAATTTATCAACATGCACCCCAAATGTATTTCCATATAATTTTTTAAAGTGCACCATGTCTCCTTCACAGACATTTGTAATTGTTTCTTCTACAAAAAATTTGTGTTCTTTTGAACAAAAATGTATCAACTTGGTAGTAACCCCCTTGAACTTCAAATTGAAGTCATTGTTTGATGTGGCAGTTGTTTCTTGGAGTTCATAATTTCCATTCACATGAAGTGCAGTTCTTGTTTCTAGATAAACTAAGTTTTTGATTGGCCAGGAAACTTCGTTGTTGCATTGTAGACTTGGATAGAAATCATTGCATGTAGTTATAATATTCTCCACAAAAACACCAAAGTGTGTGGGTCCCAACACCACTCCCAAAATCACATGTTGTTCTTGTACCAGGGATATAAACCCTTCAGCTATGTCACCTTATTTCTTAGGACACTTATGTTTTAGCACCATGTAGGTTGTAGCAAATTCATCCTTGTCTTTAGGAGTTGTGGAAAAAATGGATATCATTGATAGAATTAAAAATATCATCTTCATTAAATGTATTTTCTGAGTCACTACTCATGATGTTTTGAATTCCATCACCCCCCACATGTGAAACATTTGAAATCACATGCTTAATCTTTTACTTCCTTTCCCATGGGATAAAGTATCCCTTGTTTTCAATTTCTTCTAGGGTTTCACAATCATCAATTATGTATGGAAGTCTCACTCTGCCATTGAATACAATACTTATTGTGACAACGAATAAGCTAGACCCCACGTCTTTACAATGGAGTGTATCTTTGGATGGATAAACTAGTCCCTCTGCAACTTTCACACCTTTGGATAGTAAATCCACATGTGCTCCATCTTCAAAAATAGAGTTCATTTTCAACTGTATCCACAAATAAAAAGATAAAATTAGTACTAAGGAAACTTAAATATTTAACATTAGTATGGAGAATTGAAATCATAATGAGAAAATAAAAATATACATCTTATATGAACATCTTTAAAATCTCATTTAATCCAAATCTTTAAACCTATAACAAATTTTGTTACACCCTTTAGATCCCATTGTTGTGTGTATAATATTATCCATAAACCACATAATGTAGGGGAAAAATTAAAATTTTTATAATGCACACAATCATTGGCTTCTTTCCCCTATGGATTTTAATAGTTCTATAATGAAATCCTAGCAGCTGATGTGACATAATTATTTTTGTACACAATGAAATTAAAATATTTGATAGAATGTTGACTTAGAAGTTAGTGATCGCACTATACTACAATTACCACTCACAGTCATTGGCTTATGCAATTCTAAGTTCGAAAACTCACACTTGGATGTGACAATGATAGCTAATCATACAACAAGAAAGTCATCACTCACACATCCACCAATTTTGATTCCTTGCAATGACGAAGTGTCATATCTTGCACGTCGATAAGTGATTCCTTGCATGTCGAAGTGCGATCCCTTGCATGTCAAAGTGAGATCCATCGCACATCAAAGTGTGATCCATCACCTGAAAAAGTATGTGTATTTTCAAGATGACGTATATATTTGCACTTGGCCTTTTATTTAGGGCCATTAATATTGTGTTGATGTAAATTGTTCATATATTTAATTCTCTAATTGATTAAATATGCTTATTTTATGGTATAGAGTTCAATTTTTAGTCTTTATTTGATTAGTGGTGGTGGTATATGATTTGATTCAATCATGTGTATTAATTGTTTCTAATATTTTTATATCATACGTAATCTTTTAACAATATAAGTTTATTTTTAATAATTTAGACTTTATTTGATTAACGATGGTGGTATATGATTTGTTTCAATTATGTGTATTTAGTTAATTTCTAAGCTTTTTATATCTTTGTTTTTAATAATTGTATATAATATTGCATACAAGTAACACATGCTACGTTGTTTTTTATTAATAATTATCAATATTAAAAACTTAACTTAAATTAAAATTTTAAATTATGTCTCAAACAATGTTGAATTGTAGTTTTCATAAATTAAAAATTATGTTATAAAAATCTTACCTTAATTTTAGATTGCGCTACCATGTGTATATTTTTTTCCATAAACCTCATAGTGTAGGGCAAAGATTAATATTTTTAAAATAAAATAATAATTACTCTTTTTTGTAAGGTCAAATGTTACATAATTAATATTGTGCTTCCCTAAACATTAAATAGCGATTGAATCGTGTAATGTAAAATCTGCCACTTGAGAGTATGATTTTGTTTTTTAGTACTACATTTAATATTAAGTGGTACAATATTAAATTTTAATCCACACAAAATCTAATAATGTTTTTATTTTATGCAATAAAATGAAAAATTGTATACTCCTTTCAAAGGTGACCACACCAAAAAAAGGAACACATACACAAATGGGGGAAGAACAGAGTTACAGAACATTTAATGAGGTAAAGCAATGTTATTTTATTATTTCAATTTATACACCCATTTCACAGTGATTATAAATATTGCATTTGTTAGTAGGTAATTAACCAATTTTCAATGGTTCTCCACATGTTTTGATTATGTGATTTTACAAAGTGCAGGACCCCTTGTATATTTATTTTTAGAAAATGGAAAATGAAATTAAGTTTAGATAAAAGATGGAGTATGTAAATTGTTTCATTTATGACTGTTTATAGTAACTAATAAATTTGTAGGACATGGAAATATCACCATTTTCCTTGTTTTCACGTTTCGAATCACAAGTTTTCAAATCAACTCCAAGAAACTATGCAGACAATATGGTTTTTTCAACACAACTAAGCAACTTCCATGTAAAGGAATTTCGTGTGCAAAACTTAGATGGAAATAGTGTCTCAAATTTGGAAGAGAATACAAGTGGCACGCACAAATTAGCTCCTTGAATTTCACAATAAAAAATTGATCTAAATTCTCCATATATTGTTGATGATGTTGATGATTCAAAATTAGAAGAAACATTTTCAATAACCCATGTATATGAAAGAGATAGAAATAAAGAGGAGACGATGAAAGAATACAAAGAAGAGTTGTGGTCAAAATATGATGTGAAAACATTTATTTCAAAATACGAAGAGGTGTATGAACATTTAAACCATATATATATTGGCAAGAAACATTGGGATAATATAACAGATGATTTGAATGAAGTTTGTGGAAAAAAATTCACTAGAAAGCAATGCAAATACAAGATGAATAGGTTGAAGAATACCTTCAAGAAGGAGAAACAATTGGAAAACACAACACTGGCAACATAGTCAACATGGAATTTCTATGAAGATATAGATCACATTACACAGAAAACACACAAGGTTATTGGTTTTAATGGAAAAGAGAGGGTTAATATAACCACTTCTACTTTTAAAAAATAAACGAGAGGGAAATAAAAAATCCCTTCTATCGACATTGAAAATTTGGAAGGAGAAAAGATAGAAACCCCTTTGAATAAAAATGGAATTCAGAGAAAAGATGTGAATAGAAAAAGAAACTCTTATGGAGATTTGAAAGAGGTAATCTAAAATAGAATGCATCTATTGTGTTAGACATTGAAATAAATTGAGTAGGGAAGGCTTCAACAGGAGTGTGAAAGAATGGAACAAGAGAGAAAGCTAATGGAGAAAATATTGAATGTACAACTTCAAGTAGCAAGTATTTTTACCCAGGTAAATTACAAAGTTATTGACCTTAATATATTATTGCATCATTAATTCCATCTTAAAAGAATACAAAGAAAAAATATCATGCATTGTAGTTAGCTAATACTTCTCTATTTTCCATTCTTCCTTTTTATTTCAGAACAATCAATGACATCATGGGTGCAAAGATATTGTTTGTATTGTTTGTGTAACAAAACAATTTAAAAATGATGTTGGTAAACATGTATTTTTTTGTTGAGGACAATATGATAATTCAATATGTGAGACATCAATTGAACCACAGATCACTGGTAGTATAGTCAAAGTATGGAATACTTATATATTGTCTATGTAATTTATAGACAATAATATTTCCAATGAGCATGGTGTTATTTTAATGATAATGTTGATACTTTTGATATTATTTTTATGTTTCATATATTTTTTATATTTGTGAGTGCCATTAAAATGAACAATGGAAAGTTTGTGTGATATTCAAAATATGATAATTCAATATGTGAGACATCAATTGAACCACATATCATTTGTAGTATAGTCAAAGTATGGAATACTTATATAATCACTATGTAATTTAAAGATGATAATATTGACAATGAACATGTTGTTCTTTTGATGATATTGTTGTTAATATTGATAATTTTTTAGTGTGTCATACATGGTTAATATAGTAGTTCCCATAAAATTAAATGGCAATTAATTGAACAAAGTAAATTTCGCATGATATTCAAAAAATGTGCATGATTTGATAGCCATTAATTATCCATTAAATATAATTTTTTTTTTTACAACTTCCATGTGTCTTTTGTAATTCGTGTATCGAAGAAAGTGGCAATTGGAAGTGCCCATTCCATATAAATTATAGATTGACATTCATTAGTATATTTCAAGGAAACTTAAATTTGTGAATCTTTGTGCGAGAACATTGGTGTAAGGGGATCAATACATAATCATAATAATTGATTGAAAAATAGATCACGGTTCGATTGGAAAAATTCATAGCATAGTTTGCTTTCTTGAAGGCGTAAAAAAACGGTATGCATTATCACCTTTGCTCCTTCAAAAATTTTGAAATTCAATGTAAGTAGAATGTTATATATATTTTTCAATGAAACCCTAATTTCTCTGCTTCTAGTAGTCTAATCTATCTATTCTTTAACGCTCTTTGACAAACACATCTCAAATGATAGGGTTTGACATTGAGTTTTCATTCTTTTTGTTGATCCCTAAATGATTTGCTAAATATGTGTGTACCCTGCTTGCAAGTAATGCAAAACATGTTATGGGTATTTTTTCACAAGAGGACTGAGAAATAATTGATAAAATACCTGATATGGACATCAATGATTACTTGAATTGAAAAAATGGGTGTTGTTGAAAAGGCCAAGGAAAATTTTCAATTAGGGCTTTATTTAATCTTGTTTTGGACCGCTAGAGTTTTTAAGACATTTCATTTTAAATAATTTAGTAATTAAAATAGTAACATCTAGTATGAAATAGTAATAGTAACACAAATAATTGTTTGCTTGTTTAAAATTGATTACATAAGGAAATTGTTGGAAATAAAATTTTATAAAAACATATATATGAGGTTCCTCTTTGAAAATGAGTGTATCACTGAATTATAAAACCTACCATTTGAAAAGTTAGGCAATAATATTTTGAATAATGTTTCACTTAATTGATAGTTCTAGGAAGACATATACACTATTTATAGATTAAAATTATAGGCTCTAGTTATTTTAGTTAAATTAGCTAATGATATATCAACAGTAAAAATTATAAGATGTCATGGATTTTTTTCTTAATTTGACAATAAGCTTATGGAAAAAGGGAGATGTGATATCATGAAAAATTATGAGGTTTAATAACAAGTGAGATTATACATAGAGTTCACAGTCTGTATTTTCATACTAACACTACAAAGAGTGTGTTCATTATATATATTAGAATTATACCATGGCCTTTGAGAATTCATTTACTAAATAATTATATATCTCCATCTCTTTTGGGATTTAATTTATAATTAAAATGTGTAATTTTTATCTTCCTTTCAATAACTTATAGTAAATAGTATGATAACTTGTTAAGGCTTGACCGCTCACAAGGGAATCTAGTGCAACACTTGGCTCAACAAAATTCTTGGAACAAACTAATGAGAGCTAAGTAATGTGTGACCCTTGAAAAAAAAATGTAATGCAAATCTTTTCTTAGTTCAATAATAGATGTCTAGTGATGATGCATTATGAATAGTAAATTCAAACTATTTTGTCGATGATGATCATAATGAATGCTAAGATTTTAAATAGTTTTTTATGGCTGACCTTAGAGACTGTTAGGAATTTTTTTTTTTGTGTATTGGATACCCATTGTGATATTTAATCACCTAAGAGATTATACAATTATAATTAATTAAAGAGACATCCATAAAAGGGTTTTGCGCTAACACTAAGTTCAAAATATTTTATCCAGGTGGATGTTATTTACCACTAATATTTATACAGTTTCTTATTAATGCACTAGTAGTTTTCTTCTCCATGATAAAAAGTGACCGCTAAGCTATACGTATATCTTCAGGGCTGATCGTAGTAACACGAAGGATAAGAAGAACATATTTATTTGTTAATTATTCCCATACACTGTAAAGCTCCAAAAAATATGTTGCGATTGACCCTAGTCACCATTAAGATAAGAAATACTTATTTTTGTACACCTTTGTAGTGAATGTAGAAATTTTTCTCGTTCTAATAATAGTTTTCATGTACATTCTAACAAAACATATATCTTAACTCCTCAATGGTGCTTCTACAACACTACTTCAATCATTCCATTACTATTATGTCTATGAATGATGTCTAATAACAAGAAATATTCATGATTCCATAACAAACTAATCATACATAAGTAAATGTTGATCCCTTACATATACATGTAATACAACAATTTTTCAAGTCAATGATATGTCCATTGAATGGTTTTTTTCTAACCCTAGTATCCAAATATTTTTTTGAGGTGGATGTTATTGACCATTAATATTTATATATTTTCTTGTTAATGATTCCTAGAGACCACCAAGATATAGGTATATTATTGCGGTTGATCGTAGTAATAACTACTATAAGAAGTATGCATTTATTTGATAATGATTCTTATAAACAATGAATATCTATAAAATATGTTGCGGGTAACCCTAGCGATCTCTAGGATGTGAAATACATGTGTCTGTACCCCTCAGTAGTGCAAGGATTAGCATTTTTATTGATCATAAAAATAATAGTTGGGATTTAAAATAAGCCTATATATGATGAATATTTAAATAATTCGTTATAAGATAACTAAATACTTTTTTGTTTAACAAATTCTACTTAACAACCGCTGGACCCATTATTGTGTTTTGTTTCTTGCACACTCTTTTCAAAATTCAAAAAATTAAATATTAATGGACTTTATGCTAGTCCATTTAATTGGTGTTGATTACCAACAATTAATGTTAAAGTTGTCCATTCATATGTCTACTTAAATCCTCACTCTCGCTAACATCTATGTGTTCAAAATTTATTTCATGTTATCTATGCAATGTGGATGGTTTTCAGACATCATATAATCCTTTTAAAATATTACTACAATATGAACTACATAAGTCTTGAAGTCTCAAGAGTGTTTGTATTGACAGACTAAGATTTGTGCATTAATATTTTTACTAACTTGACTCCTAATGATCACCGCGTCTAAAACTACATATACCTTGAACCCTTGGTGGTGTAGGTACAACTGTGCTTTACTTATTAAATTAATAGTAAGTCTATGAATATTGCCTAACGACCACTAAGATCTAATTATTTAGTAATTTCTGACTTTGGCGAGTGCTAGGATAAAAAATTCTTTCATTTATTTGGAAATTATTTTCTAAGCTTACCTAATATTTTTTATATGGGACATATGAATGTTGTTGTAAAATCAATTACATTATTTATCTTAGAACTTGTTTTTGTTAATGATTTATGTAGCATTCGTGGCCCTTAAATTTTTTAACATGGTGAGAGAGTGGGAAAATGCGATGGTAGATAATTTTTTATATTCCAACAAAAACAAAAAATTAATAAGAGATATCTTATTCAATCCATCATCCTTACATGATGAATTTCAACATTGATCAGCTCTATATTCCACAGTTTAGAGTGAAAGTGTTGATGTGGTTAACATAACGAGTTTATCAGAAGTACAAGCGCTATGGTTCTAAGACATAAGGGTGATAAAAAGAGTTGGCCTCCATTTAATTGCTACTAAAGTGGAGGTACTTCCATTTTTGTATTTGCTCACTTCCTATCTATTTCATGCCAAGTCCAAGGATTTGTTCTTATTTTCTAAATCAGGGAAAACATGAATAACTTTGTTTGCTGGGAATGCATTCAAAATTTATTATAAACTTCCATAGCTAGACTGCTTATATAATGAAGACACAGTCAAGTCCTGGGTGGCCAAAAGGAGAGTAAGAAATGTTTTAAAGAGATGGGAGTTTGACCTGATGTATAATATGGATGATTCTAAGTTGTTTGAAATCCTTATTAAAAGGTTTAGATGAGGATTCTGCATTGGCATAGCACTCATGAATAATATATATGGAAATCCATCAATCTCTAAGGTGGATGTTTCCTAGATCTCATTTCTTTATTTCAATATTACCTCCTTAGGTCATGTGCTCTATTGCAATTTAATTACATAAATTTTTTTTTTTTGTCGACCATCAGAAACCATTTTACATGGCTTCCTATTTTCTCAATGTTGTCACTGGTGTTCTCAATGGTCTAGATTTCTATCAACTACGGTATCCTTTTAGCCCTTTGAGGGTAAATGAGAAATATGCAGAATTGTATGCCCATCGTTTCAGATCACATATTTAAGATTTATGCACTTATTTGTATCCTTATCTGTATAAAAAATTACATAAGAAAATGCCATTGAGAATATTTGATGCCATCCTCACTTTAATAAGGAATATGGGATCTGTATTCTTCTATCTAGGATATAGATTTATCATGATCAAGGGGCTCCTTACACCTCCTTTTGAGTTACCATATTATGTGCTAGACCAATGGACATTATAAGAGGTTACATATCAGATTTGTAACAATATTTCTTTAAAGTGTAAGGAGAAGAATATTAAAACACATCCCTCCTTTTCAGTCTTTGTGGGACATAGAATGTTTAATAGGTGGCCTGATTTGAAGGCTTCCTCGGCCCATAGAAATTCATTTCATCTCCCCAAACACCCTTTAAGGAAATATGATAGATGGAATAGGGTTTCGCGAGACCTTTATTCCCTTAAAGGACAATTAAATATATCATATGATCATGTGTATGATGATAATGACTGGGTATGGATCACCCAAATAGAAGATATCCTTATTAAACAAAATATGAAGGAGATAGCGGTGCTTATGCCTTCAAAAGAAATTATTAAAAAGGAGGCTATGAAGAGAAATCAATCTTTTTATTCAGAACATTCACAACAACCTTGTGATCCCTTATCTCCACCAAATGAATCTAAATATAAGTTTTGAGAAGTCTTGGCTGAATGAAATAAATATCTAGCCAATAAAGCCTCTATGAAACCCTCTCAATGTTCTCCCTCCACTTCACAACAAGTGGGGAGTGATTGGCTAGAGTAATTCATAGTTTCCTACAAAAGACATCCTAATTGGGTAGGACAATAACATCCCTTAGTGAACATTGAATTCAATCCAAGGAAGAGAACCTTGAAAAGGGTAACCAAAGGGAAGGTGTTAAGAGTACAAGCCATCATTTGACATGAAACATCAAAATACCTCTTCACTCTTATAAAGAAAACGAAAGACAAAGGATCACATGCGGTACAATATCAATAAGATCTAGAATCCTTTATAAGGGCCAAAACAGAAGAAACCATAGTAGTGAGGGGAGTATGTGCTAGAAATATAGAGCTTGAAAATCTATTAAAGGCCACAGTTCCTCCCAACATAGTTTCTAATGTAGGAGAGGTATTGCATGGCTTGTACAATACTATAAAGAATTACATATGTGTAAAGGAGGCTGAAAAGGGCTTGCAAAAAATGAAAATTTCATTACATGAGTGACATTATTGTAGAAATCACTATCACATATGGTGCATGTCATTGAAAAAGGTATTTGTAAACACCCTACAATTATGACCATGGATGATATTGGTATATTCCAGACATATGCTAATTATACAAAGTAAATACTAAGGGAATGGAATAAACATGCAAGAATACTTTCTATCCAGTTTAATGACATTATTTCTAGAGGAAATCATGTTTTCATAGAAGCTTTGATTGTGGAAATATTTAAAGGAAACCATACATTGGTTTGTGATGAAGAGTTCCCCATATATCTTCAACAATTCATGCTTAATTTTCAAAGGAGAATAGATGAGGCAAACAAAGGCGAAACTTCACATGTCATTGAGATTGTTTCCAAAACAAGGGAAAAATACAAAAAATGAGACTGTAAAGGAAATTTGCAAAAAATCATGTGGCATTCAAAACAATTTTCATGACAAGTATGTTGTGTTATATAGAAGCACAATTCTAGATATAGATAAGATAAAAATAGATTCTCATATTTGTAAAAGTATTTTGAGAATGCATGAAAATGAGATGATAAAAAATTCCCCAAATGAAGGCAAAAACCCCAAGAAGAAAATGTACCCATGGGATCAGTTCAACAATAGCCCATAGCTAGGGAAGCAACCATGCCCACAGTCTTGGATCAACAACACCACGTAATTAAGGAAGAACCATAGTGAATTATAAATTGTAGTATGTGAGATAGGAGAGAAATAATTGTGATATGTATGACATGTTTATAGATGAATATTTATAATTGATACAATGATCATGTATATATTCCAAATGCTATACGTATATGAAAGTGTATTTGTCGTTTTGATGAATATTAGAGACAAATGTTCCAAATATGTCGATGTGGCATAAAATATAATTAATATGGTGTTGTAATAGCTAGCACACACTAGATTCAAAATATATTTATCTATTTTTTTAAATCCTGACAGCCACTATGTTCCAACTATTATGACATGATAATATCTTAACAACCTAAGAGTTTATAATATCCTAGCGATAACATATCTTCAAATAATCTATTGCAAAATAAGCTTACAGACGCCAAGCTTAAAATGTCACTCTTTGTCTTGTAAAATTTTTGAGACACCAAGCTAAAAATATGGTGCAACATAAGATAGCAGACATCAAGATGAGTTATGAAATGTTTAGCTTGATGTCTGCTATCTAATGTTGTAAAATAAGCTTATGGATGCTAAGCTTAAAATGTCACTCTTTGTCTTGTAAAATGTTTGAGACGTCAAGATAAAAAACTCATAATTCATCTTGTTAATTGGATTTTTTAAAGAATACCTCTGACAACTTACAAACATTATGAGTATACATATTCTAGAAATTTTTAGCCTCCTATAGTTTTATGTTAAATCCCAATGAACACAAAGCTTAAATTTTTACATCATTATAAAGGCTGGTGGCCAATAAACTCAAATCAATTTCAATTAAAATGGAAACTCTTGTAGAAATATTTTTTTATATATTATGATGTTCATGTACATAGAGGCCACTAATGTCATACTACCTTAATTTAATTTGTGCAATACTTGCTACATCTAAGGTAAAAATAATATGTTGTGGAAATGCCTAGTGGACACTAGACTCACAATACCTTTCTTTATTTTGATAAATCATAAACATCACTAAGCTATAAATAATATGTTGTAGAAGTCTCTTAGAGGTGTATAACTTAATGATATCCATTTTCGAGTACCGATCAATAAGCTCAGAAAATGTTTTAGAGACATAAACTAGCAGTCGTTAAGCTTGCAATATTTTTCATGTTTTTAGTTGAATCATAGCAATAACATATCTTCAAATATTATGTAACATCATAAAATAGTGGACATCAAGCTAAAAAATCCACAGTTCATCTTTTTAAATTCTTGAGAAATCCAATCTAGAAATATTTCTAATGTGGAAGAAACTAGATGTCATGTGCCTTAAAATATTTTAATTTTATTTGTTAAAGCATACCACCGAAAAATTGAAAACATTATGAGTACGTATATTCTAGTGGATGCTAGCCACCTGGAGTATTATGTTAATGTGTTAAATTCTTGCAACCTCTATGACACAAATCTTATGTGTTAAATCCTAATGAACTCAAAGCTTAAATTGTTACATCATTGTAAAGGCTAGTTGTTGCTAAGATAAAATCAATTTAAATTAAAATGGTAAATCCTGTAGAAAGGTTTTTTTTTAATATTATGTTTTTGCAGTACGTAGAGGATGCTAATTTCATACTACCTTAATTTAATATTTCCAATACCGTTGACCTCTAAGGTACACATAATATGTTGCGTAAATGCCTAGCAGATGCTAGAATCACAATAACTTTCTTTATTTTGATAAATCCTAGTGGCCGTTAAGATCCAAATAATATGTTATAACAGTGTCTTAGTGGTGTATAGCTTCATGATATCTATTGTTGAGTACCAATCCATAAACTCATAAAATGTTACAGAGGAATAACCTAGCGGCATTGATATTGTAATATTTGACATGCTTTTAGTTGAATCATAATGATGCCATATCTTCAAATATTATGTTGCATCATAAAACAATAGACTTAAAAATTCCAAAATTCATATTGTTAAATGATTGAGACATCCAATCTCAAAATATTTCTAATGTGGAAGCAAATAGATGTCATGTGCCTCGAAACTTATAAAAGTGATTTGTTAAATCATACCGCCAAAAACTTGCAAACATTATGAGTACACATATTCTAGTGGATGCTATCCTCCTAGAATCTTATGTTAATGTGTTAAATTCTTGTGACCTCCATGACACAAATATTATGTCTTAAATCCAAATGAACTCAAAGCTTAAATTATTACGTCGTTGTAAAGGCTAGAGATCACTAAGATCAAATCAATTTCAATTAAAATGGTAAATCCTATAGAAAGTTTTTTTTAAAATATTATGTTGTTCTAGTATGTAGAGGCCACTAATTTCATATTTCCTATATTTAATTTTTGCAATAGTGACGACCTCTAAGGTACAAATAATATATTGCGGAAATGCTTAACAGATACTAGACTCGCAATATATTTCTTTATTTTGATAAATCCTAGTGACCACTACATTCTAAATAATATGTTGTGGTAGTGTCTTATCAGTATATAACTTCATGATATCTATTGATGAGTACTGATACGTAATCTTAGAATTTTTTTTCAAGGCATAACTATTCCATAGGGATCCAAAATTACTCTACTTAATCAAATCAGCCAAGATGAAGAAGAAAAAAATGATACACGGAGGTTCTATCTATTTAGTGACAGGACTACCTCCATGTGTAGGGTGGCAGTTACAAAACTGCCACCCCACTAGGGTAACAGTCTTGGGACTACCAGTTTGCATTGGGTGGTAGTCCTAGCTCTTATGGATAGAAAATAAAATATGACGCAAACAGTCCCATAATTCCAAAGGGTGTCCATGTCTCTTCTTATGCATGAACTTTTACATTCTCCAATGCACAGGAGAACATGAGAAAGGCTATAAATGCATGTTATGGATGAGAATAAAGGAATTGAAACATGAAGGAAGTGAGTAAGAAGATCTTAGTGTTGGAATTGTGATTTGTGGAAGCCAGGAGTAATTGAGACAGAGTAAGCAAGTAAATGGGAGGAAGTGTGAAATATTATCTACTTCTCTTTCATCTTATTGTAATTTATGTACTTATTATTTAAATGGCCAATAAAAGTGGGAAGAAAGAGCAATTACCCTTCCCGAATGGTTTTTCCTCCTTTGGAGGTTTTCCAGGATATCATTTTTGGTGTATGAGTCTATATTCTTTCCTTTTCTACAAATTTTTGATTCTAAGAACTAGTATAATTCATTCACTAGCTATCTTTGTTAATTTCTAATAGAAAGTAGAACATCAGCGATTAATTGTGATTCTGTGGAGAAATCCAAAGTTGGAGAGTTTACAGATCATTTTGGTATCAGAGCTAACAATTATCCAAGACTGTGGTATTTTTTCTTGGATTTGTATGATAGTTACAAGATCTAAAAGAAAAGAGGCTTTACCTTGCAATCCAAAGATTTCTACAAAGAAGTGGAAACAAATAATTTGGGGAAAAATGGAGGAAGAGAACTTGGTCCATAGAATCAATATGCTGGAGACCATGATGGATAGGATGTTTAGAAGGAAATAAGAGATTGCTTATTTACATAAGACAGCTTCTATCAAACAAGACTCCATGGGCTCAGTGGTTTGGGGCTTAGCTGAAAAGTTTGGCATAGGAAGGAGCCACCATGAGGAAAGTTATGGGGAAGAGCATGAGGAAGAGAGTTCTAACATAAGAGAAAATGTGAAATCCGATCATAATCCTTTCAAAGTTGAAATAAAAGTTGAGATTACAAGATTTGAAGGACAAGTAGATGCAAATTTGCTTGATAAATGGTTAAAATAGTTAGAAGTCTACTTTAGCATCCATAATGTCACTAATGCATACAGGATGACCTTTACACATCTCAAGATGGAGGGACATGCTCTGGTTTGGTGGGAAACCCATCTAGCCACTTGTGAAATCTTGGCAAGAATTTAAATAATTACTTAGAGCTAACTTCTATCCTATTGGCCATAACACTGACCAAATGATTAGATGACAGTATTTTAGACAAGGCTGTGGTCAAAGTGTATAGGACTATACTACGGAGTTTTGGAGGCAAGCCATGTTGCTTAACATGGACTTGGAGGATGAGGATATTTTGACCAAGTACTTGGGAGGACTTCACACTCACCTTTAAATAAAATTCATCTCAATAAAGCCCAAAGATCTCAACTAAGCATGCGTACAGGTGTACTATATAGATGATGAAAAGAAGCAAGGAGAATAAAATCCATGGGTAAAGCAGTCAACAAATCAGCAGAAGAGAGAGTTTGGGCAAACAAGTAACAAGGGTAAGTGGAAAGGGAAAGGTAAACGAGCTTCCACTGATTTGAATACTTGTAAAGATCCAAAGAATTTTTGCATGAACTATGATATCAATGGTCATACTGATGCTACATGTTAGAATTTACATCCGAAGAACCAAACCAAGGACTCAAAGAAGTCCATGATAGCTGTGAAAACAGAAGGGGAGGTGGAAACTAAAGATGACTCTGATGTAGATGAGAGGCTTGGATGCACGGCCACCAACATGGAAAACTAGGAAGAGGAGATGAGTAGAATATTCTAGATCAAAATCCAAATCAAGAGAACTAAGGTAAATGCTTTGGTTGATATCAGTTTTCAGTCTAACTTCATTTCTGAAGCAGTTGTAAAGAAGATTTGTCTTAAGACTTACGAGCATCCACACCCTTATCCTTTGGGTTGGGTGAAGAAGTGTGTTGAAATTTAGGTAACAAGAAGATGTAAGGTCAAGTTTGGGATAAATTCCCAATATATTGATGTTTTTAAAGTTGACGTTATTCCACTTGATGCTTTTGACGTTGTATTCGGGAGTCCTTACTTGAATGTTAGGGATGCTATATTTATGAGGGAAAACCAGTACAAATGAGTCAAGGATGGAATCAACTATAACATCCAGGCACACCAATGTAAAACACAGGTTACTATGGTAAGTGCTAACCAAGAAAAATGACTTATCCAAGCACATCATAATCAGTTTTGTTTACTTTTATTAAAGGATAAACAAGATGGGGTAGAAGTTGCAGAAATTTCTAACCAGGGAAATAATGAAATGGATAGTATTATTCATTCTTTTGAGGAAGTATTTCAAGCTCCTAGCGGGTTACCACCAAAATGAGAAGTGGAGCATGAGATTCAGCTATTGCCAGAATCCCCTCTACTAAACATTGGGTTGTATAGACAATCCTTTCTTGAGATTACTGAAGTAAAGAAACAACTCTAGGAAATACTATACCAAGGGGTGATACTTATGAGCACCTCACCATGTGGTTCTCCTATTGTGATGGTGCCAAAGAAGGATGGTTCTTGGAGAATGTGCATCGACTACCGTTATTTGAACAAGATCACCATAAAGAACAGATATCCACTTCCCCACATAGATGATATCTTGGACCAACTTCAGCATGCCAATTTTTTCACAAAGTTGGATCTCAAGTAAGGTTATCACCAAGTTAGAATGAAGGAGGAGGATATATGGAAGACTGCCTTCAAGAAAAAACATGGTTTGTATGAATGGTTAGTACTTCCTTTTGGGTTATGTAATGCACCCGCTACATTTATGAGATTGATGAATGATGTATTGTAGGATTTCATAGATTCATGTGTAATTGTATATCGAGATGATATCTTGATTTTTAGTGCCACATGGGAAGAACATCTAACTCATTTCCATCAAGTCTTGCAAGTTCTCAGGGATAAACAATTACTTTCTAATATGTAGAAATGTGAATTTTCCAAACAGACACTTGTTTATCTTAGGCACATGGTTAGAGGAGGAGAGATATGAGTGGATCTAAAGAAGGTGGAAGCCATTGCTAATTAGCCAACACCAACAGGAGCCACATAAACTAGGACTTTTGCAGGAGCATTATAGTACATGTGGAAGTTCATTCTAGGTTTCTCCATGATTGTAGCACCTCTACACACAATGGCACCAAAGAGTAAGAGTTTTGACTAGGGTAAGGAACAAGATAAATCCTTTCAGTTATTAAAATACAAGATTAGTCATGCTCTAGTACTTACCCTCCCTAATTTGTAGCATCCTTTTGAAGTAGAGATAGATGTCAGTGATTACGACATGGGTGCAGTGTTGCTTCAAGGAGGTAAATCCATATGTTATCATTTTGAAACTTTCAATTCAGTAGTTAAAGGATATTCAGTATATGATAAGGAAATGTATGCACTAGTTTAAGCAATTAGAAAATGGAAGTATTATTTGTTGGGTAAAGAAAATATTGTGCACACTAACCACAAACCTCTCTAGTATTTGCAAGCACAATCTAAATTACAACAGGTAAGGTACTACTAATGGATGGGGTTCCTTCAGTAGTTCCATCTAGTGTTAAATAAAAGAAGGGTAGTACCAACTTGGTCACAGACATGTTTTCTAGGCCACCCACACATGAGAATCTTTCCTCTTTGGACACTATCTCTCAGATTGAGGCCTTTACGAAGGAAGCTTATGGAGAGGAACATGCCCAAGAAAAAGACTTTGGAGTGACATTTCAGAAGTTGCAGTCCCAAGGGACTGAAAGGATAGGGATTGAAGATTTTTATCTCAAAGATGGGCTGCTCTACCAATGGGGGAAGCTTTGCATGCCAAAATAAGAGTGAATTCTATTGATGATGGAAGCACATACCTCAAAAGTAGTGGGACATTTCAGTGTTGGTAAGACCCTATCCCACTTGCAAAGGTATGTGTATTGGCCCGATATACAAGAAGAAGTATCAAAATTTATATGGAGATGTAAACTTTATTGTACTAGAAAGCCTAATACTAGGAAGGAAAGTTTATATATGCCTTTGCTAGTACCTAATTATCTGTGGGAGGACATTTCTATGGATTTTGTAGGAGGATTACCTATGTCTAAACATGGCCATGACTATCTCTATGTTGTTTTTGATAGATTTAGTAAGATGTGAACTCTTATGGCACGTAAAAAGATAGTAAAAACACAAGGCGATAAATATTTTCTTTACTAATGTATGGGTGCTTTTTGGTTTGCCAAAGTCTATTTTTTTTTACAGGGATTCCAGGTTCTTCGGGAATTTTTGGACTAATTTCTGGGACAAGATGGATACCAAGTTATAGAGGAACACATATTTCCATCCAAAAATAGATAAAAAAGTAAAGGTGGTAAACAGGACTTTGAAATAGTTAATTAGAGGGTATAATAGTAAATAACCAAACACTTGGGATGAGTCCTTAGCCTGCATTCAACATTCTTATAACTAGGAAGTACACTCATCCACTATGAAGTCACCATTTGAAGCATGCCTAGGATATCTACCTATGAATCTGCTAGACATAGCAGTTGGACAGTAGGATGATAAGGATACACGAGACACAAAGGTGACTAGAGAAAACAAATTCACTGAGAGGATATAGAAAATCCATCTTAAAGTCGAGGAAAAGGTAGAGAAATCTCAGACCAAGTACAAAGCTAGGAAAAATCAGCATTGAAGGGAACATAAGCTTCATGTTGGAGATAGAGTTTGGCTTTACTTGAGTAAGGAGAGACTAAAAGGTCAAGCATGGAAGATCAAACCATTACAATATGGACCCTTCACCATACTGGATTAGGTTGGATAAAATTCCTTTTGACTTGATTTTTCGTCGTTCATGAGGATGTACTCTATAGTAAACTACGAGAACTTGTACCTATATGAACCATCCATTATAGATGAAGAAGAATAACTATATTTTCTAACTTCCATTGAGGATTGTGTCTTTGAATCAAAAAGTGAATTGGAGGAGGATGTAGTACTACAACAGAATGTCAGATAGACTAGGAGAGGTCCACAAGAGTCTTGGTAGATTGGATTGAAAGGAAAGACACCAAGGAAGGCCCTGTGGTACCTGAAGGAGCAAGTGAGGGAATTATTTTATCATCTACTCCCCAAGTGAGCTATTTTGGGACCAAAATCCTCCTAAGAAGGGGAGGTGTGATCCATAGGGATCCAAAATGACTCTACTTCATAAAATCAACCAACATGAAGAAGAAAAAAATGATACACAGAGGTTCTTTCTATTTATTGATAGG
Organism: Taxus chinensis; assembly: GCA_019776745.2. Taxonomy (NCBI): domain Eukaryota; kingdom Viridiplantae; phylum Streptophyta; class Pinopsida; order Cupressales; family Taxaceae; genus Taxus; species Taxus chinensis. The sequence goes on along the minus strand of CM034157.1, from coordinate 398,020,741 downwards.
ACCGCCACCCTCTGTAGGGTGTTGGTTACAAAACTGCCACCCCACCAGGATGGCACTCCTAGGACCGCTGGTATGCATTGAGCGGTGGTCCTGGATCTTGCGTACAGTAAATAAAATATGACGCGAATAGTCCCAGAATTCCAAAGGGTTTCCATGTCTCTTCTTTTTCATGACCTTTCCCATTCTCCAGTGCACGAGCGAACATGAGAAAGGTTGTAAATGCATGTTATGGAAGAGAACAAAGGCATTGAAGCATGAAGCAAGTGAGTAATAAACTCTTAGTGTTGGGATTGTGATTTGTAGAAGCAAGGAGTAATTGAGATAGAGCAAACAAGTGATTGGGAGGAAGTGTCAGATATTATCTACTTCTCTTTCATACTTATTGTAATTTATGTACTTATTATTGAATTGGCCAATCAAAGTGGGGAAAAAGAGCAATTTCCCTTCCTGACTGGTTTTTCCTCCTTTAGAGGTTTTCAAGGATAAAATGTTGTTGTGTGAGTCTATATTCATTTCCTTTTCTACAAATTATTGATTTTAAGCACAAGTATAATTCATTCAGTAGCTATCGCTGTTAATTTCTAATAGAAAGTATTAAAAAAGTGATTAATTATGATTCTATGGATAATTCCAAATTTGAAGAGTTTACAGATCAATAACCTAGTGGCAATACCTAGCGGAAGCTAGACTTACAATATCTTTGTTTATTTTATGGCAATACCTAGCGGACACTAAAATTACAATATCTTTATTTATTTTATGAAACCCTAGCAACTTCTAAGTTCCAGAGATGCTAGGCTCATAATATATTTCTTTATTTTATTAAATCCTAGCTATAAATATGGTATTACGTTATACCTTAGCAACCGCTAAGCTTGCAATAGATTTCTTGTTTTTTGTAAAATGCAAGGGACAACTAATATCCAAATAATATTAGTTTGTGACCTTCCAGATAGACTAATAATATTATGGCCTTCCACAACAACCCTAATGAATTAATGTATATGACAACACTCTAACCTTTATCAATAATACGTGGCCTACTGATAATATTATTTTAAGATAATTAAATATATAAATATTTAATATATAAATAAAAGTACATAGTGATCATAATATTTTATATATAGAATTTAGGCATTTATATAATATCTTTAACCTTCCATTGCACAAAAAATTATCTCACAATTGAAAACCTAATATGATTTTACCAAGGAAACCATATAAACAATGTACAATGAAATATTTACCTCGGGTTGTTTCTCTCATCATATTAAAAGGTAAAAAAGGCATACATAACAAATACAAAAACAAAATTTTGAGTCTAGTTAAACATTGCACTTTCTACAAACTAGTGTTTAGGCTGCTGGCCATCATTTTTAGGAAAATTAATCTAGAGGGGGGAAAAGATCGGTGGAAAATTGAAATGGTCAAATGAAATAAAAACAATAGCTACAAGGGGATTATAATTTCTTTGGTTGGGGTCTAATAGATTCCTTACTTTCTTTAAGAATAAGGCTGTGTGAAAAAATGATCACAAGGAACCGGTAAACAGAGTTAAGCCAAGGGTCACTCTTTCATAGGGAAAAGTAGGGATGGAATGAATTAAAAAATACATGGCCTAGTATTCACAAGGTTGTTTAACAAAATTACCAAAAGTAATCAGTAAGTAGAGATAGACCACTTAGCACGTTTTTGTATGGCAAAGCAGGGGTAGACTGAGGTTAAACAAGATAGGATCCGGTTGAAGATAGAACAACTGTTGCATTGAGTTAATTATAAAAAAAGATGAAAATTTAGTATAGTATAAGTTATTGATAAATACCTTATTTAGATATAAGATTTTTCCATGCTTGGCGATGCTGTAAAACCCGTCGATTGCTGGATCAAGCTAACTATTTGCGTTATTTTTCCGCAACCCCTTTTTCTTCCCTAGTGTATGAGAACCCTTTCTGTTATTACTTGATTATTCCTTTTTTGTTAATCCATGAATGAGATTATAATTACTCTTGATTGTTCCTTGTCTAAGACGACTGGGGTTTTTCCATTTGGCCCTACAATCTGTGGCTCTCCTATATTCTTCTATGATTTCATGAGTTATTGTTCTGCAAGACTAAAAATATAAAAATCCTAAAAACTAGTTCTCAATGGTATTTAATATTTTTTCCAGCATAGTCAATGTTATAAATTTTGAAAATATAAAAGTGTGCAATATGGAATTTTGAAAATCAGAGCGGGGGAAACTGTGTTAATATTGAAATTTTACATTCTCAAAAATGGGGGGAATTTGCAATTTGAATTTTGAATTTTCCACTCATTTAGAAAAGGTGTGGGATATTGAAAAAAAAAACAATATTGAAAACAATGCCTTTTGTTATTGGCTATAGCCTAAAATAGCTGAATTTTCCACTCATTGAGAAAAGGTGTGGGATATCGAAAAAACAAAAAATATTGAAATCAATGCATTTAGTTATGGGCTATATCCTAACATAGTTAAAACATAATAAAACTTAGAATATTATAATAAAAAGTAGAAATAAAATATAGCAATTTATAGCCACATTTATTTTTATTTTATTTTGAGAAAAAATCACCTAGAAACCTAATGTTAGATGTCGTGCGCTAATGAAATATAATTATTCAATTACTCTATGTCACGTGTTAAGTTTGAACCTAATAGTTAGAATACATTATAATTTACACATTTATTATGAAATTAAAATGTAAAAAAGTAGTATAATATGAAACCACGATATTATAATATAAATAGCTACTAGTAAAATGAAGACACGTGGCTATAGCCTAAAATAGTTGAAACACAATAAAATAATATAATATTGTAATTAAAAAAATGAAATAAATTGTATGAATGTATAGGCACAATTTTTTTTAAAAATCAAAATCGACCTATACAATGTTAGATGTAGTGCACAAATGAAAAATATTTGTCCAATTATACTGAGCCACGTGGCTTGTTTGAACCTCATAGTTAGAAAATATTATAATTTACACATTTTTTATGAAATTATAATCTAAATAACCACCATTAAAATAATGACATGTGGCATGAAATGATCAAATCCCAGAAGGTTTATAGCTAGTGGCTGCTAGGTTATTCTCAAATCCGAGAAGGTGTATAGCTAGCGGTCGCTACGATATTCTCAAAGCTGAGAAGGTATATAGCTAACGAATGCTAGGATAAATATGTGGTGTGGAAAATAGGTCTTCCATGTAAAGTCCACCCAAAATTATATAATTACAATGATAGGAGCCTAATGTCCACCAAGCTGGACCATTGTTTGTTATAATATATCTATTCACAAATTAGAAGTTGTTGAGCCTAGCATCCGCTATGTTATTCCATTCAGAAAATAATTGAGGTTAGTGGTCACTAAACCTTTAATTTTATACAAACCAATAGTTGTGATCCCTCTCGACGAAACCTAGTGCAAAAATTGTCTCTACTAGGTAACGTGCAACTGATTTGAAACTATTATAATCATTGGAAACTATAATCAATCTAAAGATGTAAAGATAGTGATTACTATGACAAGAGGTGATGAAAGGATCTTGACAGCCTCTAAGCTATAGCATGAGTTGCTAATTAATAGCTGAATTGGAAATTGTTAAGCCTAGTGCCTGATAGGATTTTTCCTTGATACAAATGAATATAGACTATAAATTACAAAGATATATCTCAGGAGAAATAAATAATTCTTAGATCCTCTTCAAATTAAACTCTTGAACCTAGTGACTACTACATTATTAATTTTAATGTGTAATAAAGCTTGGCAGTCGCTAAGCATTTTCTTTGATAAGAATATAAAATATTGATCCATCTCGATGGAAAGAATTGTAGGAATTGGTTTCATAAGGTAACACGCGGTTAATTTGTTAACATTTTAATCATTCACAATTGCAATCGATCTAAATTTGTACAAATAGTGATAACTATGACAAGAGGTAATGATATGGTCGTAGCCTCCTCTAATTCATTCCTTGATTTTTTATTCAACAAATATTTTGGAATTAAGAAATGTTTAAGGGTAGTGGTTGATACCATTTTACTCTAACCATCCAAAGTTGAACAAATATTGATTACAATAAAAAATGATAATGATAGGAGCCCACCAACCACTAAGCTTGACCATTTTTTGTTATTATATATATTCTCAAATTTAGATTTTTTATGCCTATCGTCCACAATATTATTCCTTTCATACGAAGATAAAGTCTTGATCCCTCTCAATGGAAAGTATTGTAGAAATTTTCTCCACCTAGTAACGTGCAACTAATTTGATACAATAATAGTCATTGACAATACCAATCATTCTAAAGTTATACTTCTAATGATTGCTACAACTAGTGGTAATGAAAGTATCGTAACAACTGCTAAGCTATACCATGATTTATTATTCAATAGTTATTTTGAAATAAAGAACTTGCAGCAGCCGCTAGGATTTTTCTTTGATACAAATGAATATAACTTATAATTTACAAAGATATATTTTAGGTGAAATACATAATTCTTTATCTGTCTTGTTGAAATTTAGTGTTGCAATTGGGTCCGACATGTAAATTCCATCAAAGAAAATATAATTAATATCATTAAAAAACATATCAGTCCACAATTGAACATATAGTGCTTACAATGACAATCACTAATTAGAGGAGCTTAATGGTCGCTAAGATTGACCATTGTTTGTTGCCATATATCTATTTTCAAATAAATACATTATTGATCCTAGTGGTTGCTACATTACCCTTTTCTACTTGTTATGGAGATTGAATCTTAATGACCTTTAAGCTAGTCCATTCAATTGGCGTAAATTAACAAAAAGTAATATGAAAAACTATGCATTCATATGTTGAATTAAATCCTCTCTCTTGCTAACATATATGTTTTCAAACAATTTGTTTCATTAAATTGACGCAAAGTGGATGGTTATGAGACAATGGATAATCCTTCCAAAATATGTTGTGTGTTAGTTGTCAAGAACAATTTTGCATGGTTTCTAGCATTAATATTGTGATCAAAAAAATATGAGTTACAATTGAAGGTTAGATGTCATGTTTGGTTGAAGCCTAACATTAGCTAATGTTTACTTTGATTTCTCACTAATGATAAAAAGTAAAGTATTATAGATATTAGCGATAACATAGGCTAATACTTGCATTCATTAACATATAGTGAGAACAAAAATTAATCCATATGTGAAGTCATATTTAATATAATCTAATCCAATTGTAGATACAATGTATTCAATCACTCAAAATCCATTCTTGGCAATTCCATTCATTTAAGGTGTTGAGAGCTGGAAGAAAAGAGATGAGGACTAGTTTTTTGAAGTCCTTGACCCTGACAACTACTACAAGGACCTGTGCTTGTTTTTTGTTGTAGACGACAGACATGAGGAAATCAAAATGATTATATCCTCTGAAGTCATTGATTTGAGTACACTGTGTGTTTAGGTATAATGCATTGACAATGAAAATAATAAGTGTCGTATTGTTTTTATGGATTTTGTTGTTTCTTTATTTAGGAAATGGAAAATACAAGCCTAAAAAAAAAAAAGATAATTCCCTTGTTCAACACATGGATGGGATTTGGGGTTGTTAGTAGATGAAGACAAATTTGGTTGTTCAAAAACATGATAAATTCACAATGACATGCTTGTAGTACTTAGAAAATTGTATAGAGGTGATACAACCTCTTTTGCTTGTCATTTTTTGAATAGAAAACGTTTTCCTTCACCGCATAAGCATGCCAAGTTATTTACTATACTGAGGAGAACATATTTAGATAAATTCAATCTTGATCCATCTAGATCAAAATTAGATGGTTTGAAAAAGAATACTAAATCAAATTCATTGCTGAAGAAATAAAACACTATATTCATGAAAATTGAACCTTCAAGTAACCAATAATTTGAGTACTTTTTGTTCAATGGTGAAGTATTTTGAATTGATGTTTAGAGGTGTCATGTAGTACCTACATATTATCAGTATCTTCCTATTGATGACGAGAATGTTTACCTTTTTTTGCACTCCATGTTGATAAATGTTATACCTACATAGAGGGACACAATTATTATTCCCTTCTTAGAGTCTATGTTGGGCCCTAAAATATTTGCTAAGTACCAAGGTTGTGCATGCACAAGATCAGTAAGAAGAAGGGAACTCAGAGGAAAGCATGCAGGAAAAAGGGGTTTAAAAAGGGTTTAAGTGAAACTAGGGCACGCGCGGAAGGAAGAACACAAGTTTAAAGGACTTAGCCATATTTGGCATTCTAGAGGCACTTAAGGAAAAATGTGAGGACCCAACTAGGTGTGATGAGTGGATAAGGTACCAGCCTAGAACCTTAGAGGTTAAGAAAGGGATATTCCATGTAGGGAATATTCCCAGAGGACATCATTATAGAGAGTGGAGGGTTCACAAAGGGATAAAAATTCACCATTTGAGGACCAAATTGACACTTGGCATGTGATATATTCAAGAGAGAAGGCATGGAGGTGGCTACTGATCCTATAAAAATAGATGCTCAGACTAGAGACATGGACGATGAAGAGATATACAAATAAATAATGTAAGAGATGATGAGAGACAAAGAGAACAAGAAGTAGAGTAAAAAAGTGTTGTATTAATGCTAGGGTTAGAGCACTTAGTTGTAAGGATTGTGAGGGGTGTCATAAGCATATGTTTGGCACTAAGATCTATCACAAGGGTTAAAATGGAAAGGTATAGTTAGGGTCTCATACTAGGGAGGATCTATAGGAATTGACTCTATGTCATTTAATATGTATGGTCTTATATGACCCTTTTTGACAGTAATGTGGCTACCAAAACTATTCTAAATCAATATATACGGGTTCATTCTTTATATCATGCTTAAGGGTGTAAAACCTCATGTTATATGACTATCATTGATCATATCTAGTTTATTATGCTTATTACAATGTTATTTAGTTTTTATAATGCATTAAGGTGTGGATATGTTGGTTGCTCCTTCTACCTTTTTAACTAAGTGAATGTACTTCTATTTTTGCAAATCATCCTCCATTAAAGGCAAAACCTTCTCACAAAGCTCACATAAAGGATGGGCTTGATGCCCACTGGATGATAGGCTGGCACACTTGGCACCCTGAACTGTTGTTACTTTCTCCTAAGCATTCAAGTGTTGATATGTGATTTCTAGTAAATGGATTGTGTACCTCGATTCGGAAATCATGCTTGATATGTATTAAATTTCTTGCAGATTGCAGATCTTGACTGAGTCAAAATATTAATAGACTCTTTTATTTATTTCATCTTGTGACTGAATATTAATCTGATCACGGAATGAAATTATACAGGTATTCATCAATAATATCTAGACTTGGACCAGAGGAATTGATCCAAGTAATGCTTTAATTTTGTGAAGTGATAAAATTATATCCCGAACCTTGAACAGGTTGCAAGGTATGGAAGCATTTGGTAAGCTGGTCAGGAGTATGACTCAGGCTGATCTTGAGAAATGAAACGGTTCCCGATATCTGGTATATCTGGAAGGTCTCGATTAAAGACCAGGTAATAATTCATTGACATACAATTCTGTAATAAGAACAGGAGTGGCTCTGTTCTAGAAAGTATGATGCAGGTCTCTCCGAGTTTTCAGGAGAAGGACCAAACTGAATTACTAAGGGTTAGTAACCTAAAACAATAACCTAACCTAGGGGTTAGATTATTGTTAGTCTAACCTAGACCTAGGCTATGTGTTATGATCCTAAAATAATAACTAAGTGCAAAATGGTTAGCATGGTTCTTACCCTAAAACTCTAACCTAAGATACTAACCTAGCTAACTAAGAGTTTATGGGAAGGGGCCTTTGAAGGGTGGCGAACCATGGGCGCTATTCTCTATGGCAATAAATGGGAAGGATAAGGATGAGGGACAGGCAGATGGCGGAGGCTTAGGCGGCGGCTAACCTTGGCAGACTTGGCAATTACTAAGTTTTGAAATGAACTTGAGATTTTGTTGGACTGTCGCCAATTTTGGCGGTCGGTGGGAGTAGAGATTAGGCGGGAAAATTGGTTTAATGGCATTTATTGTTTAGGGAGTCGAGCCCGGAGCTCGCGAAACGGCATGCAAACGAGAAGTTGGAAGGTTTGTTTGGTGTATCGCGATTTTCGGTCTACTCTCTCTCTCTCTGCTAGTTTACTGGTTCTTCGCACCAGTTCTCTTTGAGTTGCATGGCGAGAATGAATTTCTCTGGCTCTTTTCTCTGCCATGGAGGATATATTGTAAACGGGACAGCGAAATTTTGTTGGTCGCTGTATTTGGGAAAAAGAAAAGGAAGTTTGAGCTCTTCCTGTTGTCTTCTTCGGAAATTCGATCAAAATACAGGCATGTTAGGCCCTATCCTTTAAATATTTTGCTGTCTTTCAAATGTCTTCATTAAAACAACTCTGTTCATTTGTTTGTGAAGATTAGATAAATTTTCTATGAAGATTTAGTTGATTTTGGCTCTGTATCTCTTCTGGTTCGATTTTTGGCAATTTCCGCTTGTTGGGTGTTTGTTGAAATCGAACTTCAACTCTGTTTGTTGTGTATTCCTTCTGGTTTAAATATGAGAGATTTATATTTATAAAGGTTTGAATGCTCGGCCTGTTTGGCGAGAGCCCGTCGAATATACTTGTGAAGGGTATAGATCACTGTTTTGCTGTCGACTTTCGATCGTCAATGCTGTTGTGAGACAGTAGGGAATGATACTGGTGTACCATTTGATTGTTCTGTGCTTTTGAAGATTTTCGAAGCTCTGTCATGGTTTTGTTAACAGCGACTAATGATACTTTGTGGGTTTCATTGTTTTCTAATTTCTGGCTTGGAATAGGCAACTGTTGAGTTACCGTAGTCTTTAACGACTCAGTGGATTTCATGATTGAATCGTTTACAGTAATCTACTGTTGTGAATGTAGATTCATCTTGAGTTTTGTTATTATATTGTCGTGGAAGCCTTGTGGAAAAGACAGGTTTTGTGGCTACTGTTATTGTAGTAAATACTGAGTATTGACTTTTTGTGGATGTATTGCCTTTCCTTGCGAAAATTGTTCGAAGGTTTCGAAGCAGCTCAGTTTATTTCATTGTTTTGGAATGAGTATATTGATTTGCTTATACTTGTTTCATTCGGAATGTTTGTCTTGAATGGCATGGAAGGATTTATCAATTAATTCTATTTTTATACTGTTGTTGGGTTTGTGATTATGGGCGCAAATCCGTTATCAGTATGTAGTGTGAATTAGTGGATTTATTAGGATTGAATTCCGAACGACTGTGAGGAGACGTTTCAATGTTCTATTTCTATTTTGGTCACCGTTCAAGTTAAAATGTGTATATACAGTTGTTAAGTGTTGATCCAGTGACTTGAAGGGAAAATCTGTACTGAAGACCTCTGTATTTTCTTGGAGTACTTTGTGTTGCATGTTGCTTTGGTGGTACAGATTCCTTAGGTGATCAACTACATATTCAACCTGTTCTATTTGTGCTAAATTATTGGCAGAGTACAGTCGGGTTTCTTGGTTGAAATAAGAGCTTGATTGTTTGTCTGATTTTTTATATGCGTCATTGATGACTGTTTTCGTGTTCTGGCCCTGTTTGGGTGAGTTGCACTAGGGATTTGCATGCACCAAGGTAGGGATCGATTGATGGTGTTCCTTTCCGTTTGTTCAGCCCGATAGACTGAGAAAGTATAAGTATGCTAAGTTCCTTTCTGTTTGTTCAGTTCGATTGACTGAACATGAATTGGAATCAATGTGTGGTCATCATAGCATAGTTTCTCGGAAACCTTAAAAGGCTTAATGTTATAGAGTTGTTGGTTACAGCAATACGCTTGAAGCTCTTGCTTTCGAACTTGGTTCGAAAGCCTTACTGTGTTTAGGTGAAACTAGTTTTGGACATCAGACTGATTTATGGATAGTTGATGTGTTAGTTGCTGTACAAGAGATTTGCTGGGTTTCTATTTTCGTGATTTAGAACAGTGATCTTGATTTCGGCCTGTCTAACTTGTTCATTTATATACTGGTTGACTGTTCTCATAAGTGAAGGCAGTACAGTGATGAACTTATGTAAAAAGGGAAGTAAGAATGGATTGATTCTTTCTCTTCCTTTATTTAATATTATTGATAATGAACTATCAGTAGGAAATTAATTTGGTAACGTTTTGGTAGGATTCCAAATTGTTATGTTATTTCCTTTTTTTTTGAAAGAATGCAACAATCTGACCAGTGTCGTGATTTGGATTCAATGATTGTTTATATGCCTTCGTTCTTGTTTCTTTAATATCTGATGAAAAATTAGAAAGTGTTTAAGACTATTCTGTAACAATGATAGAGTTACATGTTTGTAATCATTTAGTATTACAAGGACATAGCCTGAATATGTTTTCTTATTTGGATATTTGATCTCATTTAAACAGGGTGTTTAATGGAAACAATTGATGGATTGCAATTGTTTTAAAAGTTAGTGCTTATCATGCTCAGTTCATTGAACTGACTCATGTTGACTATTTTTGCAGATGGTTGCCGTAAGAGGTAAATACAATGCAGATCTGGCAGTCCGATCAGATAGTTTATTTGATTTATTATGAATTACAGCTTGATTTTATGGATGTACTATATGAGAAAAGATGTTTCTTTTCCGTTAGCATTATATCAAGTATGCTGTTGCATAAAATGTAATTGTACGAGTTTCGAAAGGAATGAAAATAAGTGTTTGATACTTATGTGTTGTATTCTATTATGAATGATGAACTTCTTCGGTTTACGTAACGAAGAGGCATAGTTATCTTTGTATAATATGGATGCTTTTGTGATTGACAATGAAAGCTTGTAAGTAATTAGACTAAATTCTTATGAGTATTTAGTAGTTCTAATTTGATCTGGATAATGCAATATTGTAACTTAAATATTGTCTCTCTAGAAGATAGGTTAAAAATTGAGCCTAAAAGATAACGCTAAACAAGTTGGATTGAATTACTAATCCCTAGTCCTAAGTATAATAGGACAATAGTAGATTGGATTCTTAATCATTCATAGCTTTAAAATGAAAGGTATGATATGAATTCAGTTAAGAGAACTGATAGGCAATCAATGGAGTTTCAGGTGGCAATCTCAAGCATAGGTTATGAGATATTGTCTGAATCTGTTGCTTAGAATCAGATGTATTCTAATGACTCCTTGATAGAAACTAGACCATAATACCTCTACCAAGTAATGGAATAATAGAGGAGGGTCGTCTTAAGAAAATGAATCCAGGGATTTGCAAAGGCTAACCTTAGGGAAAAGTCTTAAGAAGTAATTTAAACTATAGTGCGTAACGCTTGTTTTGGGTAGATCTTCTCGAGGCGGATCTAAAGGTTGACGGCATAAAGTCGACTGCAGGGCTGTACCTCCGAGAAGATTAGGATCTTCTCGAAGTTACAACAATGCAGGTGACTTATGGCGACACCCCTTGCATTGATCGTTGAGATTTACACTTGATTTCGCACGAGTTACCCAGGGACCGATTAAGAACGTGGTCATGTTATATGACTGCCTCGAAGATTTGGGGTGTCATGACACACTGGTTGAACTGCAAGGTTGAACCAGTATGTCATCATATCCCTAATCCTCGTAGGCATCCATATAACATTATCACCTTGTTAATCTGCCTCCGAGTGATTCAGTTGTGAAAGAAAGGACTGACAGTAATCAGTATAAGACATTCTATATAACATATGAATGGGGTGAAGGACGTATTCCAGATTGACGAGTATGCCGTTAAGGAATACGAGACATGAACAGTATGTTTCAAATCTTTGGCCAAAGTATCGCAAGCTGCTGATTGCGTTGTCCTGATTCACCTAGTCTAAGGGATGAGATGCCGATGAATAATGGTAACAGTTATTCAGTTAGATTCCTTGGACAGAGCATTCTGAATTCCCAGATTAGGGAAGAGAACCGCAAGAGTGATGTGTTAAATAAAAACACCGACTCTTATTACTCATGAATAGATCGGTAGATTACCGAGTCATGGAATGAATAGATCGGAAGTACTCCGAGTCATTACAGCTGCATATGGTTGCTTGTTATATGAATGGTTATTTGAATTGTGAGTTCTAAATTATGTATTTAGAACCAGTATGCAATTATCAAAAAAAAAAAAAAAAATTCACTTGTTCTAAAGTTAAAAATGAGGATGTTACAAAAAACCTGAATTTTCTTGTAACAGAAAATGGTTAGAACAAGGGGGAACGTTGCGAGTAATGCTCCACCTGAAGAAGGAGCGGCAACAACCCAGAAACTGGATGAGATCCTTGCTGCCCTGTTGGACACAAGAGATCGTTTAGCTGTACTCGAACAGCAGGTGATGGGGAATGAGGAGGAAGAGAAGCTGATAATGATAATCAGCAACCTCCTGAGGACAACCTCGAAATGGGTGTTGATGTTAATGCTGGAAATGTACCTGTCCAACCAAGAAAACAAAAGGGCCAGATTGGCAGCAGAACTCACTAATGATATAAAAAGGATAAGCCCACCTAAGTATGATGGCACCACATTAGGAGATGGAGCTGAGAACTGGCTTCAGCGAAATGGAGAAGTACTTTGCTATAAGGAACTTCTCAAAAGAAACCAAGGCAATATGGGGAGCCTATCAGCTTTCTCACGAAGCATCTTCGTGGTGGGATAGCCGAAAAGCTGAACTAAATATTGATGAGACCAATATCACTTGGGATCAATTTAAAGGCTATTTTTAGGCAACGTTGGCTGCCACAACTTTTCTATGATCAGAAAATGACAGAATTTCAGAACTTGACTCAAGGGGAAGTTAACAGTAACTGAATTCTGGGAGCGGTTTACAAAACTTCTCAAGTATGTACCGTAGTACCAAACTGACGAAAAGTTCAGGATACGGAAATTCATCATGGGATTGAATCCTGTGATAGGGGGAGAGGTCGATGTTCACAGTCCAACCACTATGGAAGGAGTTGTTGAAAAGGCCATAAGGCTAAGAACAGAAATTGAAGGCTATTTCTGCTCATAAGGAGGAAGTGCGGAAGAAGACTGCAAACCCTTCTTCAACCTCTCTTGCACCCAGAAAAGGACCATGGAAAAAGTTTGGGAACAAGAGTAAGTTTCCAGGAGATAACAATAAGAAGGCAGCAGTAAATAAGCCTGCAGGAAATGTGAAGGATAATTTTGCAAAAAATTATAATAATGGTCAGAAGTCCTATGGAGGACAGCGTGACAATTATAAAACTGGAAGCAACTTTGAGCCTAAGAAGGGACCTGTAGGAGGCTGCTACACTTGTGGTAAAGATCATTACGCAAATCAGTGCCCTTTGAAGAAGGATGATCGTAATCAGCAGCATAAGATACATGCTGCAGTAGCGGACAAACAAGCTGAAAAGCAAGTGACACCTATAGAAGTTCCGGGTAAGTTATTCGGCATACTGTCACTATTCTTTTTGATACAGGAGCTACTGAATGTTTTATATCTAACAAACTAGCTTCTAAACTTAAAAGAAAAGCTAGAAAAATGGATAAATCTTGGACTGTACAGTATGGTAATAATTCTGTTCATACAGTGAGTATGTGTCTTTTTGGAGCGGTCCTTGACTTACCTAACTTTTCCACGGAAGTTGATCTCTATGTTGCACCTTTGGGATCGTATGACATTGTCATCGGTGTTAATTGGTTAGCTGACCATAAAGCAAAGGTAGATTGCTATGAAAAGAACATAGAATGTTTAGATGATCAGCTGGGAATCAGTAGAAATTCAAGGTGTGTGAAACGAGAAATTACAGTTAGAAAGCTGTCAGCTATGCAGCTTAAAAAGGCTAAGAATAAAAGATGTACCCTTTATGCAGTAAGATATCTGAATCTTCTGAAGAAGATAGTGATTTCATGAAGCAAATCCCACTGTTACAAAGTTTCAGGGATGTTTTTCCTGAGGAATTACCAGGGTTACCACCCAAGAGAGAATTTGATTTTACTATTGAAATCAAGCCTGGAACTGAACCTATTTCCAAGGCGCCTTATCGGATGACTACTATTGAGTTAGTCGAGCTAAAGGCTCAGTTACAAGAGCTTTTGTCAAAGGGATTGATTAGACCAAGTGTTTCGCCTTGGGGAGCACCTGTGATATTTGTGAAAAAGAAGGATGGAACTCTGAGACTGTGTATTGATTATCGGATGTTGAACAACAGCAACAATTAAGAACCGATACCCACTTCCTAGGATCGATGATCTGTTTGATCAAATGCGTGGGAGCAGCGGTTTATTCTAAGATAGATCTTCGATCTGGTTATCATCAGCTAAGAATTAAAGAGGAAGATATTCATAAAACAAGCTTTTCCGAACAAGGTACAGACATTATGAATTCACAGTTCTAGCCTTTGGGTTAACTAATGCACATGCAGCCTTTATGAATTTAATGAACAATATTTTTCAAGAATACCTGGACAAGTTTGTACTTGTATTCCTGCTGGACGATATTCTCATTATATTCTAAAAGTGTTGAGGAGCACCAATGAGCATCTGAAGATAGTTTTGGGAATTTTGAGAAAGAGAAAGCTGTATGGTAAGTTATCCAAATGTTCTGTTTTCCTTTTTCTTTGACTCAGAAGTTCACTATTTGGGTCATGTCATAAGCAAGGAAGGGAATCGCTGTAGATCTTCGAAAATAGTGGCGATAACTGAGTGGGCCTACACCAAAGAATGTGTGCATGAAGTAAGAAGCTTCATGGGTCTTGCTGGTTACTATAGAAAATTGTAAAGGATTTTTCTAAGGTAGCTGCACCAATAACTTCATTGCAGAAGAAGGATAAGAATTCATGTGGAATGACAAGTGCGAAGCGGCTTTCAAAAGTCTGAAAGACCAGCTGACTTCCGCACCTATATTGGCTGTACCAGACCCTAATGGAAATTTTTACGTGGTAACTGATGCTTCTGGGGAAGGTCTTGGGGGTGTGTTTTGCTACAAATGATCAAGTCATTGCTTATGAGAGTAGTAGAAACTTAAGATTCATGAGCTGAATTATGCCCCTCATGATCTGGAGCTTGCTGCCATTGTTCACGCACTTCAAAGTCTGGAGACACTACTTATAGGGAAACCTTTTGAGTTGAAAAAACTGATCACTTGGGACTGAAAATATATTTTTACTCAGCCCAATCTGAAAATGCCAGACAAAGAAGGTGGTTAGAATTTCTATCACAATATGACTTTGATATCAGTTATATCAAAGGAAAGGAGAATAGAGTAGCTGATGCTCTAAGTCGTAGGAGGCACATTTCTGCTCTTATAAACATTAAGAACTCAGTTTAAACAGACGAGGTAAAAAGTGCCTCAGAATCAGATACATATTTTCAGCAAGTAAAAAGCAGCGCTTGCTGCGGAACCTAAAGATAAAAGGTATGAAGTTTTTCATTTAGATAATGAAGGAATCTTGCGTTATGAAAATAGGTAATATGTTCCTGTGCTGGATGATTTGAGAAAGAAGTTGTTAGTTGAATTTCATAATTCACCTTTCTCTGGACACCCGGGTATCACAAAAATGTTAGCTGATTTGAAACAGCAATACTTCTGGAAAGGTATGAAAAAGGATGTGATAAATTTTGTGACTCATTGTCTGGAATGTCAGCGGTGTGAAAGCAGAGCATATGCATCCTGCTGGATTGTTGTATCCTCATAGCATAACCGCAGTACAAATGGCAAGTAATACCCATGGATTTTGTACAAGGACTACCCATGTCCAGGAATAAACATGATGTTATCCTGGTAGTTGTAGATAAGCTAACTAAGGTAGCTCATTTCATCGCTGGAAATCTAAAGGATGATTCTCCAGTGCTAGCCAAGAGGTTCGTACACGAAAATTTTCAGATTTTGCATGGTTGTGTACCTGAACTGATTATTTCTGACAGGGATCCTAGAATGACGTCAAGGTTTTGGCAAACGCTTAACGGCAGCCTAGGAACGAAACTAAACTTCAGTTCTGCATATCATCCAGAAACGGAGCTTGGGCAAAACTGAGAGGGTGGAAAAATCGTGTTTGGAGGACATGTTTGCGAATGTATTGCATGATCAACAGTATAAGTGGGAAGAGTATCTCCCATTTTAGTTGAGTTCGCATACAACAACAAAACTTATCACTCATCTCTTAAGATGGCACCTTTTGAAAGCACTTTTATGGAAGAAAGTGCAGAACCCCTGTAAGTTGGGACAGTGTAGAGGATAGAGTGAAGTGGTAATTGGACCAGAGATTTTCTCACAGAGATGGAACAGCAAGTTAAGCTGATTCGTGAACGGATTAAAGGAAGCAGCGGATAGACAGAAAGAGCTATGCTGAACCCTTAAGCGGTTGATACCGAAAGTTTGAGCTTGGTGATAAGGTTTTGTCTGCGTGTTAAACCCAGAAAGAAAGAGTTCTATAACTTTTGGCAAGGCTGCCAAGTTGTCACCAACGATATGTGGGACCTTTTGAAATTGTCGAGATAATCAATCCTGTAGCTTATCGTTTAGCATTGTTGCCTCCTTGCTCTATCTCGTATGCATGAGTGTTTTCCATATTTTCTTTGCTTAAGAAATACGTTTCAGATCTGTCACATGTTTTAAATTGGAATTTTCCTTGCAGGTCCAGGACCCAGGAATAATCGTGGTTAAACCCACAAGGGGTGCTGGAATCAAAACTCGCCAGTTGTCAATTTAAGGAATCGAAAATATTCAAGCAATGTAAGGTCCTACAGTGGGACCAGTTTAGCGAAGAAAAAGTTTGCAACTTGGGAAAACCTGGAAGAGATGAGGAAATAACTGCTTTTCCTCCTTCCTCTTTTGCAACAGAATGAATCTGTTGATGAAATACTTTTATGAACTGATTGTTTTTAAGTATTTATGAAAAGCCTGATAAGGCAGACTATTATTCAGGTTGAAATAATCAGTGAGCTGACATTGATTTCTGAGGAAACTCCATGAATATTGGAAGTAACACATTGTTTTGTGTACTAATAAATTGATTGACCGGAAGGTTAAGTTTAATATGTCAATTCCTCGGTCCAATCGAGATATCCTATTAGGATGATAGCCATGTATAATTCATTCCGTGATCAGACTGTATATTCCGTCACAAATGTCTCCTAAGCATACAAAGAGGTCTATTTAATAGTTTGACTCGTCAAAGATCTGCATCTGCAAGGGAAAAAAAATCATATCAAGCATGATGTCCGAAGCGAGGTACACAATCGGAGTTTAGGAAAGAGAGAGATTATCAACACTTGAATGCTTATGAGAAAGTAACAACAGTTCATGGTGTTACATGCTTCCCCTCCTAAAAGGATTCATCATCCCGATGAAATTACATATTAAACTTAACCTTCCGGTCAATCAATTTATTAGTACACAAACAATGTTTTACTTCCATATTTAATAGTTTCAGAAATCAATGTCACCTCACTTTTATTCAACCTGAATAAAGTCTTGCCTTAATCAGGCTTTCATAAAATACTTCCAAAAACAATCAGTTCATAAAAGTATTTCATCAACAGATTTTCATTCTGTTGCAAAAAGAAGGAAAAGCAGTTTTCATCTCTTCCAGGTTTTCCCCAAGTTGCACTTTCTCCTAAAAAAACTGGTCCCACTGGACCTTACATTGCTGAATATCACGATTTCTTAATGCAATTGGCGAGTTTCCAGCACTCGTGTGGGTTTACCACGATTATTCCTGGGTCTTGGACCTGCAAGGAATTCCAATTTAAAACATGTGACAGATCTGAAACGTATTTCTTTAAGCAAAGAAATATGGAAACACATTCATGCATACGAGATAGAGCAGGAGGCAATGCTAAACGATAAGCTACAGGATTGATTATCTCGACAATTTCGAAAGGTCCACATATCGTGGTGACAACTTGGCAGCTTGCCAAAAGTTATAGAACTCTTTCTGGTTTAACACAGCAGAAAAACCTTATCACCAAGCTCAACTTTCTATCAACCCGCTTAAGGTCAGCATAGCTCTTCTGTCTATCCGCTGCTTCCTTTAATCGTTCACGAAGCTCATGTACTTCGAATGGAAATAATTATTGAAAGTCATGTAATATATCAATGATCTTTGAAACCTCATTTTCTGACTAATAGTCTCCAATAGTAGCCTCCTTAGGTTCATCCTCTGAACCAATGTTAACCTTCTTGGTTTTTAGGGGATCATGGTTGGTGCATGCTTGATCATCAGCATTATCCAAAAAAATTCATGTACCTTTAGTATGGTTAGCATCCAAATTTTCCACTTCTTCACCATCAACCACGTAGACGTATTTTCCTTTTTCTTTCTCCATGCATGCATGCTCAATTTTTATCTCCTCTGAATCTTCCTCATCAAGGTGTACATCTAAACTAGGTTCACCCAATAATTATAGTATTCTATCCTATGACATGGCACTATCTCCCATCGTTAGGTGCTTAATAAAATGTAACACCTCATCCATTGATGTTTTGGTACTTCGATATTCGAAATCTTGAAGGAGGTCATCCAACAAATCCTGCTAGTTTCCTATCTGACCATGCATCTCTGAGTGAATGTACTATGCATGCACACAACCTTGTAAGGTGGAGTAAAACTTATGCACCTATAAAGAAGGTGTTAAGGATTTTGCACCTTCCATCCAAGACTTCTCACGTGTTTGGATGTGAAACGAGGTAGGTTCCTTCCCATGATATTATTGTATGATAGTGGGTGCATTTCTACGGGAACACCTAATAGGGAACATGATTCTTACTTCACACCACTCTAGAAGGATATCACGATGTGTCACCCACCAACGTGGTACAGTCTCAAGAAAGGTATAACTGAGCATCCTTCTCCTTTAGATCTCGCTTCTCCACTGGGTCTCCATTTCTCATAAGAAAACATCACGGTTGGCCCCTCCAGAATAACATGGAAACTTCTTTCCTCCTAGGCACTTGATTAAGTGCAAGTTTATTACTCTTGTCACATATCCTCTTTACTACCTTTTGACCAAATCATATGTCTCATGCACCAAATTATCCCATGCCACACTCATTATATCATTGATATATTGAGTATATTTCCACTTGATAACACCCTCCTTTGTTGGTTGCATCTTTAGGGTCCTAAATAGTGTATACATAAATCATTTCAGGTCTTCTTCTTCTAAAGGTTCAATATTTGGTGTTCACTTCCATCTATCAAAAGAATGATAACTCATTCCTCTTTGTTCTCATTACTTATATGCCCCTTATTGAAATGTAATTCAACATTGTTCTTATAGCACTAGGGGCACCCAAGTAACATTGGAAATTTGTCCTCCTCAATATGTGCTAAGACTTTGAAGTCTTCGGTGAATTTATCCCCTTGGATAGTGATAGTAGAATCCTTTAAATCACCAATGGGCATTTCCTTTATCTTATTGTCCATATACAACACATTTAAAGATGGTTGTAATGGGGGCCTTCCCATTTGATTCTGGGCATCTAGTGTGAGAACATTTACTTCCACACCCGTTTCAATCATAATATTTCTTAGGAGCCATCCATCAGTAACTAGATTCAAGGTAATCTCCTTATCATAGTCAAGGCTATGGGGAGGAATGTCAGCATGCAAAAAATGCCTCTCACGCTCTACTCTAATGCTTGGTGTCTTATACCTCAACCATTCTCCTAATAGAGGAATAATATTCTCTTAGCGCAACATCTTACACACCTCTATGAAATCATCTATATCTAACTAAGGAACCTCAACACTTTTTTTCTACCTCAAATTCCTGGATTGCTCCCTTAGACATTGCATTTCCCCTTAGATACTCTTGATTATGTCCATGGTTTCTTGATAGACTTCTTTTTGATGGGTAGGGTTTGGATACTTCCCATATACCACCTCTTCTCTTATAACCAATTTTTTCTACTTTGGTATCTCCCTGGCATGTGCAGCCTTAACACACATTGTCACTAGTATAGGTTCTAGTTCTAACTCACGTGCCACCCTTGGCATCTATTGCGAGTAACCCTTCTTTATAATTTCCATTTTAGTGACTTTATCTTTCTGGTTTTGTTGGGTCATGTGTTAAAATAACTGTGGGCACTCCTCATACTTGTGCTTCTTTCCACACTAAGAGAATTATAATAAATCAAGGAACTCACACGTATAGTTCTTCGTAGACACATAATTGTAACAAGTTCCATGTGGTAACTCACTTCTTCCACCTCCGCGAAAGCCTCTTCCATGAGCCCCTCTATCAACACTTCCTTCATAGTGATGATCATCATCCTTGTAATTATTTTTAATGTTGGCCTAGCATACACCAATATCAAGGACGTCATGTATCTACTCAATCAATCTACAATCCTTAGTGTCATGAGTAGTAGAGATACAAATCTTGTAATAGAAAGACACATTCTTATGGATAGCACGTTGTAGTAGTGGAAACCTACTAACATCACGATCTCTATGGAAAATATCATAGTCCATTGACATAGCATGTACTAATCTATGAGGATAATTTTCCTTTCTATGACAATCTACCTCACAATCCATCCACCATAAGCCACTGCAAGTCTCATGTGCTGATTTTGTAGATAGATTCTCTAGCTGCTTAGCCATTGAAAAAAATTGAAGTTCAAGAAAAAGGATAACATCAGTATCCATACTTCCTAGAGCCTTATCATGTAAGGTAGCCTCTAAGGCCTCACGTGGATCTTTTAAAGTCTTATGTGAAAGCATCCTCTTGAAGGGCGTTATTAAACCTCTAACAAACCATTGAGCATGCTGAGAAGGATGAATATCATAAGATAGTTTTGATAAGAGAGTTTTAAAGAGTGCATCATACTCCCCACACTCTCTACAGTACCTTGTTGAATCTCCTTTAGTGTGCTAATGCTCTTCTATTCAAACTCAGGGATATGAAATTCATCTAAGAAGGAATTCTGCAGCATGATGTAATCTACTACTATCTAGTGGGGGTCATACTTTTAGTTCCAACTATACACACGTCCTTGTAACATTGTTGCAAATTGACTTACCTTCCATTCAGGGGTAGTGATCCCCTTCGTGTGCCATAGTAGCTCACATTTGTGTACATGCTCAGCAACATCCTTAACACATGTATAATCTGGTAGATGCAAAGACATTTTTAAAAATATTTACTGAGGTCGTTGAGGCCCTTGTCCACCTGATCCAGAACCTTGATTTCTCTCGATGTTTCCTCTACCACTAGATCCAATAGATCCACCACCTCCTACTCTTCTTGATTCACCAGATCCAATAGGTCCACCAGGTCCACTAGTTCCTATTCCACTAGATCCACCTCTCGTAGATGATAAAGGTGTTGTAGTGGTTATGCCTTGTGTCCCCATTATCACACTGAACTATGTGCCAATAGTCATTAATAATTCACCACTACCATTTGTGTGTCCTACACCACTTCTAGACATGATACCCAAGCTTTTTATACATGTACTTTGCCCAAATGCCACTCCAAATAATATACCTCCAAACATAGGAAATGATTGTGTAACTATAGATGTGCCAAATGAAAAGTTATAACTCTCAGGTGTTGATAAATCACTTCCACCAATACCAACTAGGTTAGCATAAATTACCTATGGATTTGGAAAAAAAATCACCAAGGGTTAGTCACTAGGTGGATTCAGATGTGCATCGATGGCTCTCCTTTAACTAAGTGATGAACTCTCATCAGAAGTTGAATGGGTATCTCTCCCACAATTTCCAAGATGGGGTAGTATAAATTTCTTAGGCTTCATGTCCTTTACGTGAACCTCAATTCATTCCCACAATGTTTATCTATATAACTCCCTCTCACAAGTTTCACTATACTTGAGTCTTCTCTCTTCCCTCTCCTTTTTAGCCACAAGGCCTGCCATCTTCCTCCACCCTAGCTTCCTCACCCAATGCCCATAAGAATCTTATCCATCCATGGTAAATTCTTCCAAACTTAGTGTAATGATCAATATATTTATAGCTAAAGGGATAACATGTAAGAGCGATCCTCTTAGATCCCTCAAAAACTCAAACTAAACAATCTCTAAATAGGAATACGTAGAAATCATCTACTCTAAGGTGTAACTTGTCAACACTCTACTCCACCAATGATAAAAAAACACATGTCTAAGTAAGATCAACTGTAACATCCTCATTTTTAACTTTAGAACAAGTGAATTTTTTTTTTTTTTGATAATTGCATACTGGTTCTAAATACATAATTTAGAACTCACAATTCAAATAACCATTCATATAACAAGCAACCATATGCAGCTGTAATGACTTGGAGTACTTCCGATCTATTCATTCCATGACTCGGTAATCTACCGATCTATTCATGAGTAATAAGAGTCGGTGTTTTTTTTTATTTAACACATCACTCTTGCGGTTTCTCTTCCCTAATATGGGAATTCAGAATGCTCTGTCCAAGGAATCTAACTGAATAACTGTTACCATTATTCATCGGCATCTCATCCCTTAGACTAGGTGAATCAGGACAACGCAATCAGTAGCTTGCGATACTTTGGCCAAAGATTTGAAACATACTGTTCATGTCTCGTATTCCTTAACGGCATACTCGTCAATCTGGAATATGTCCTTCACCCCATTCATATGTTATATAGAATGTCTTATAACTGACTACTGTCAGTCCTTTCTTTCACAGCTGAATCACTCGGAGGCAGATTAACAAGGTGATAATGTTATATGGATGCCTACGAGGATTAGGGATATGATGACATACTGGTTCAAACCTTGCAGTTCAACCAGTGTGTCATGACACCCCAAATCTTCGAGGCAGTCATATAACATGACCACGTTCTTAATCGGTCCCTGGGTAACTCGTGCGAAATCAAGTGTAAATCTCAACGATCAATGCAAGGGGTGTCGCCATAAGTCACTCTGCATTGTTGTAACTTCAAGAAGATCCTAATCTTCTCGGAGGTACAAGCCCTGCAGTCGACTTTTATGCCGTCAACCTTTAGATCCGCCTCGAGAAGATCTACCCAAAACAAGCGTTACGCACTATGTTTAAATTACTTCTTAAGACTTTTCCCTAAGGTTAGCCTTTGGCAAATCCCTGGATTCATTTTCTTAAGACGACCCTCCTCTATTATTCCATTACTTGGTAGAGGTTATTATGGTCTAGTTTCTATCAAGGAGTCATTAGAATACATCTGATTCTAAGCAACAGATTCAGACAATATCTCATAACCTATGCTTGAGATTGCCACCTGAAACTCCATTGATTGCCTATCAGTTCTCTTAACTGAATTCATATCGTACCTTTCATTTTAAAGCTATGAACGATTAAGAATCCAATCTACTATTTTCCTATTATACTTAGGACTAGGGATTAGTAATTCAATCCAACTTGTTTAGCGTTATCTTTTAGGCTCAATTTTTAACCTATCTTCTAGAGAGACAATATTTAAGTTACAATATTGCATTATCCAGATCAAATTAGAACTACTAAATACTCATAAGAATTTAGTCTAATTACTTACAAGCTTTCATTATCAATCACAAAAGCATCCATATTATACAAAGATACACTATGCCTCTTCGTTACGTAAACCGAAGAAGTTCATCATTCATAATAGAATACAACAACATAAGTATCAAACACTTATTTTCATCATTCCTTTCGAAACTCGTACAATTACATTTTATGCAACAGCATACTTGATATATGCTAATGGAAAAGAAACATCTTTTCTCATATAGTAACATCCATAAAACAAGCTGTAATTCATAATAAATCAAATAAACTATCTGATCGAACTGCCAGAGTCTGCATTGTATTTACCTCTTACGGCAACCATCTGCAAAAATAGTCACATCGAGTCAGTTCAATGAACTGAGCATGATAAGCACTAACTTTAAAACAATTGCAATCCATCAATTGTTTCCATTAAACACCCTGGTTAAATGAGATCAAATATCCAAATAAGAAAACATATTCAGGCTATGTCCTTGTAAAATCTAAATGATTACAAACATGTAACTCTATCATTGTTACAGAATAGTCCTTAAACACTTTCTAAGTTTTCATCAGATATTAAAGAAACAAGAAACGAAGGCATATAAACATCATTGAATTCCAAATCACTACACTGGTCAGATTGTTGCATTCTTTCAAAAAAAAGGAAATAACATAACAATTTGGAAATCCTACCAAAACGTTACCAAATTAATTTCCTACTGATAGTTCATTATCAATAATATTAAATAAAGGAAGAGAAAGAATCAATCCATTCTTACTTCCCTTTTTACATAAGTTCATCACTGTACTGCCTTCACTTATGAGAACAGTCAACCAGTATATAAATGAACAAGTTAGACAGGCCGAAATCAAGATCACTGTTCTAAATCACGAAAATAGAAACCCAGCAAATCTCTTGTACAGCAACTAACACATCAACTATCCATAAATCAGTCTGATGTCCAAAACTAGTTTCACCTAAACACAGTAAGGCTTTCGAACCAAGTTCGAAAGCAAGAGCCTCAAGCGTATTGCTGTAACCAACAACTCTATAACATTAAGCCTTTTAAGGTTTCCGAGAAACTATGCTATGATGACCTCACATTGATTCCAATTCATGTTCAGTCAATCGAACTGAACAAACAGAAAGGAACTTAGCATACTTATACTTTCTCAGTCTATCGGGCTGAACAAACGGAAAGGAACACCATCAATCGATCCCTACCTTGGTGCATGCAAATCCCTAGTGCAACTCACCCAAACAGGGCCAGAACACGAAAACAGTCATCAATGACGCATATAAAAAATCAGACAAACAATCAAGCTCTTATTTCAACCAAGAAACCCGACTGTACTCTGCCAATAATTAGCACAATAGAACAGGTTGAATATGTAGTTGATCACCTAAGGAATCTGTACCACCAAAGCAACATGCAACACAAAGTACTCCAAGAAAATACAGAGGTCTTCAGTACAGATTATCCCTTCAAGTCACTGGATCAACACTTAACAACTGTATATACACATTTTAAAACTTGAACGGTGACCAAAATAGAAATAGAACATTGAAAACGTCTCCTCACAGTCGTTCGGAATTCAAATCCTAATAAATCCACTAATTCACACTACATACTGATAACGGATTTGCGCCCATAATCACAAACCCAACAACAGTATAAAAATAGAATTAATTGATAAATCCTTCCATGCCATTCAAGACAAACATTCCGAATGAAACAGGTATAAGCAATTCAATATACTCATTCCAAAACAATGAAATAACTGAGCTGCTTCGAAACCTTCGAACAATTTTCGCAAGGAAAGGCAATACATCCACAAAAAGTCAATACTCAGTATTTACTACAATAACAGTAGCCACAAAACCTGTCTTTTCCACAAGGCTTCCACGACAATATAATAACAAAACTCAAGATGAATCTACATTCACAACAGTAGATTACTGTAAACGATTCAATCATGAAATCCACTGAGTCGTTAAAGACTACGGTAACTCAACAGTTGCCTATTCCAAGCCAGAAATTGGAAAACAATGAAACCCACAAAGTATCATTAGTCGCTGTTAACAAAACCATGACAGAGCTTCGAAAATCTTCAAAAGCACAGAACAATCAAATGGTACACCAGTATCATTCCCTACTGTCTCACAACAGCATTGACGATCGAAAGTCGACAGCAAAACAGTGATCTATACCCTTCACAAGTATATTCGACGGGCTCTCGCCAAACAGGCCGAGCATTCAAACCTTTATAAATATAAATCTCTCATATTTAAACCAGAAGGAATACACAACAAACAGAGTTGAAGTTCGATTTCAAACAAACACCCAACAAGCGGAAATTGCCAAAAATCGAACCAGAAGAGATACAGAGCCAAAATCAATCTAAATCTTCATAGAAAATTTATCTAATCTTCACAAACAAATGAACAGAGTTGTTTTAATGAAGACATTTGAAAGACAACAAAATATTTAAAGGATAGGGCCTAACATGCCTGTATTTTGATCGAATTTCCGAAGAAGACAACAGGAAGAGCTCAAACTTCCTTTTCTTTTCCCAAATACAGCGACCAACAAAATTTCGCTGTCCCGTTTTCAATATATCCTCCATGGCAGAGAAAAGAGCCAGAGAAATTCATTCTCGCCATGCAACTCAAAGAGAACTGGTGCGAAGAACCAGTAAACTAGCAGAGAGAGAGAGAGTAGACCGAAAATCGCGATACACCAACAAACCTTCCAACTTCTCGTTTGCATGCCGTTTCGCGAGCTCCGGGCTCGACTCCCTAAACATAAATGCCATTAAAACCAATTTTCCCGCCTAATCTCTACTCCCACCGACCGCCAAAAATTGGCGACAGTCCAATCAAAATCTCAAGTTCATTTCAAAACTTAGTAATTGCCAAGTCTGCCAAGGTTAGCCGCCGCCCTAAGCCTCCGCCATCTGCCTGTCCCTCATCCTTATCCTTCCCATTTATTGCCATAGAGAATAGCGCCCATGGGTTCGCCACCCTTCAAAGGCCCCTTCCCATAAACTCTTAGTTAGCTAGGTTAGTATCTTAGGTTAGAGTTTAGGGTAAGAACCATGCTAACCATTTTTGCACTTAGTTATTATTTTAGGATCATAACACATAGCCCTAGGTCTAGGTTAGACTAACATATCTAACCCCTAGGTTAGGTTATTGTTTTAGGTTACTAACCCTTAGTAATTCAGTTTGGTCCTTCTCCTGAAAACTCCGTAGAGAACCTCATCATCACTTTCTAGAACAATCCACTCCTGTTCTTATTACAGAATTGTATGTCAATGAATTATTACCTGGTCTTTAAATCGAGACCTTCCAGATATACCAGATATCGGGAACCGTTTCATTTCTCAAGATCAGCCTGAGTCATACTCCTGACCAGCTTACCAAATGCTTCCATACCTTGCAACCTGTTCAAGGTTCGGGATATAATTTTAATCACTTCACAAAATTAAAGCATTACTTGGATCAATTCCTCTGGTCCAAGTCTAGATATTATTGATGAATACCTGTATAATTTCATTCCGTGATCAGATTAATATTCAGTCACAAGATGAAATAAATAAAAGAGTCTATTAATATTTTGACTCAGTCAAGATCTGCAATCTGCAAGAAATTTAATACATATCAAGCATGATTCCGAATCGAGGTACACAATCCATTTACTAGAATCACATATCAACACTTGAATGCTTAGGAGAAAGTAACAACAGTTCAGGGTGTTACATGCTTCCCTCCTAAAAGGATTCATCGTCCCGATGAATTACATATTAAACTTAACCTTCCGGTCAATCAATTTATTAGTACACAAACAATGTGTTTACTTCCATATTTAATAGTTTCAGAAATCAATGTCACCTCACTTTTATTCAACCTGAATAAAGTCTGCCTTAATCAGGCTTTCATAAATACTTAAAAAAAATCAGTTCATAAAAGTATTTCATCAACAGATTTCATTCTGTTGCAAAAAGAGAAGGAAAAGCAGTTTTCATCTCTTCCAGGTTTTTCCCAAGTTGCACTTCTTCTTTCTTCGCTAAACTGGTCCCACTGGACCTTACATTGCTGAATATTCCGATTCCTTAATGCAACTGCGAGTTTCCAGCACCCTTGTGGGTTTAAAACCCGATTATTCCTGGGTCCTGGACCTGCAAGGAATTCCAATTTAAACATGTGGACAGATCTGAAACGTATTTCTTAAGCAAAGAAATATGGAAAACATCATGCATACGAGATAGAGCAGGAGGCAATGCTAAACCGATAAGCTACAGGATTGATTATCTCGACAATTTCAAAAAGGTCCCACATATCGTGGTGACAACTTGGCAGCCTTGCAAAAGTTATAGAACTCTTTCTGGGTTTAACACGCAGAAAAACCTTATCACCAAGCTCAAACTTTCTATCAACCCGCTTAAGGTCAGCATAGCTCTTCTGTCTATCCGCTGCTTCCTTTAAATCATTCACGAATCAGCTTAACTTGCTGTTCCATCTCTGTGAGAATCTCTGGTCCAATTACCACTCTATCCTCTACACTGTCCCAACTTACAGGGTCTCTGCACTTTCTTCCATAAAGTGCTTCAAAAGGTGCCATCTTAAGAGATGAGTGATAAGTGTTGTTGTATGCGAACTCAACTAATGGGAGATACTCTTCCCACTTATACTGTTGATCCATGCAATACATTCGCAACATGTCCCTCCAACACTTGATTTACCCCTCTCAGTTTGCCCATCCGTTTCTGGATGATATGCAGAACTGAAGTTTATTTCGTTCCTAGGGCTGCGTTAAGCGTTGCCAAAACCTTGACGTCATTCTAGGATCCCTGTCAGAAATAATCAGTTCAGGTACACCATGCATCTGAAAAATTTCGTGTACGAACCTCTTGGCTAGCACTGGATAATCATCCTTTAGATTTCCAGCGATGAAATGAGCTACCTTAGTTAGCTTATCTACAACTACCAGGATAACATCATGTTTATTCCTGGACATGGGTAGTCCTTGTACAAAATCCATGGTTATTACGTGCCATTTGTACTGCGGTATGCTATGAGGATACAACAATCCAGCAGGATGCATATGCTCTGCTTTCACCCGCTGACATTCCAGACAATGAGTCACAAAATTTATCACATCCTTTTCATACCTTTCCAGAAGTATTGCTGTTTCAAATCAGCTAACATTTTGTGATACCCGGGTGGTCCAGAGAAAGGTGAATTATGAAATTCAACTAACAACTTCTTTTCTCAAATCATCCGCACAGGAACATATACCCTATTTTCATAACGCAAGATTCCTTCATTATCTAAGATGAAAAACCTTCATACCTTTATCTTTAGGTTCTGCGCAAGCCGCTGCTTTACCTTGCTGAAATATGTATCTGATTCTGAGGGCACTTTTTACCTCGTCTTTAAACGAGTTCTTAATGTTATAAGAGCAGAATGTGCCTCCTACGACTTAGAGCATCAGCTACTCTATTCTCCTTTCCTTTGATATAACTGATATCAAAGTCATATTGTGATAGAAATTCTAACCACCTTCTTTGGCTGCATTCAGATTGGGCTGAGTAAAAATATATTTCAGTCCCAAGTGATCATTTTCAACTCAAAAGGTTCCCTAGTAAGTAGTGTCTCCAGACTTGAAGTGCGTGAACAATGCCAAAGCAAGCTCCAGATCATGAGGGGCATATTCACAGCTCATGAATCTTAAGTTGTCTACTCTCATAAGCAATGACTTGATCATTTTGTAGCAAAACACCCCCCAGACCTTCCCCTAAGCATCAGTTACCACGGTAAATTTCCATAGGGTCTGGTACAAGCCAAAATAGAGGTGCGGATTCAGCTGTCTTTCAGACTTTGGAAAGCCGCTTTCGCACTTGT